>OX328126.1:75435358-76020358 GCA_946811695.1 Gonocerus acuteangulatus | reverse complement strand
ATTCGGATCGGAATTTGGATAAGGCTTTTTTTAGGAGTCGGGTAAGTCTATTAAAGTTAGCGTGGTCGGATGGGCATCGGGACCTCTGCCAGCGGGCCCTTGCTTGTCGCTTAGCAGACAGGAGGTTGAGGATGTGATCGGGTAGCTGGAGTTTCGGGCGATAGGGAAGATGTGATCTTGGTCTACAGGAGTTCAGGGCACAGTCTTGTATCGCTTTCGTGAACATTGAGACAGCCTCGTCCACATCAGATGAGGATTTCAGAGGTATATTGAGGTTTATGGATTGAGATAGTTGAGAACGAAATAACTCCCAGTTCATAGGCCCTGGGGTAAGGGAGGGAATTCGTGAACGTGGTAGAGGAAATGTATTTAGGACGAGTAGGATGGCTGAATGGTCGGATGAAAGTTCAAGCAGTGACTGAATCGAGTATAATATTCCTCGTAGGCCAGAAGTGATGAAGAAATCCACAAGGTCGGGAGTGCGAGAGGGATCGGTTGGCCAGTATGTAGGAGAATCAGAGGAAATAGTGTCATAATTTTGGGAATGAAGGATGTCATACAGAATTCTGCCACGAGGATTGGTTAGACGGCTTCCCCATCTGGGATGTTTCGCATTGAAATCAGCCCCTATGAGGAAGCGAGGACCGAAGGATTGGAACAGAGTGAGGAATTCAGGATGGTAGATAGTGAAGTTCGGGGAAAAATACGCTGCGGAAATAATTATATCGTTGGAGGAAAGGGAAAGGGAGATTGAGCTTACCTGCATGCTATCTGTTGAGAGAGTGGAATGTGAAAAATGAGCCAACGAATTTTGGACCATTACTGCTGCTCCTTGGAAATGCTTTTTGGACGGATGGTCTGCTCTGTAGCACACGTATCCTGGGATTGAAAAGTGTTGTGTGGTCAGTAGGTGTGTTTCTGTTATTAGTGCAATGTCAATGTTCTTTTCTGTGAGTAGGAGTTCCAGCTCTAGTCGTCGTGTAGTAAGTCCGTTAGCATTCCATAGGATTATGGAGAGGGGAGTGGGGTTGGGGGATATCATTTAAGGAGCTTTGGAAGGATATCGGATATTAGGGAGGTCATGAGGGAGATAAGGGGAGTTAATAACGTTTCCAATTTGTTTAAAAATGTGGAAAACAAAATAAAAGGGTCTTGGGGTGTAGGAGTGGGAGGAACTGCTTTAGGGGCTGTGGAAGCATTAGCAGGTTTAGGTGGGTAGTCTGTTGTAATATTTTGTTGGGGTGCTGAGGGCGTGGATTGTGACATATTTATATGTGGTGGTTTTTGTTGTGGATTGGGATTAGGATGAGGCATTAGTTGCATCTTCTTCTCCTTGGAGGAGAGAAGAGAGGCATAAGAGATAGTTGGCCTCCGTTTAGAAGTGAGGGATGATGTAGAGGGCTGCAGTTGCTGTGTGGGTCGATCCTCTTTAGGGGTAGTTGCCGGAACATGGTTCTGACGGGACGCACTGCTTGTTCTTTGTCTTTGAGCTCGAAGAGTCCGAAGCGCTTTGTAGACCTCACATCCTTTGTAGTTTGCAGGGTGGTTCTCGCCGCAATTGGCGCAGGATGCTGGTACGTCGATGGGTTTTGGGCAATCTTCGGATTTATGTTGCTCGCCGCATTTCACACACTTAGGTGCGTGATTACAATAGCCCTTGGTGTGATTGTACTCTTGACATTTATGGCACTGCAGCAGTTGATTCCGACGGCGAGGCTCCTCCACTGAGATTTTGGTGTAGAGTAGGTATTTTTCTTTAAAAATGTCCTTGCTTTTCTCAGTTTTCTCTAGGTCCACAAAGAAGAGTGGGAGTTGCACTTTAGTCGCTGGGTGACGTACATTGATTACCCTTTTTGCATGGTACCCAAGCTCACTAAGCTCTGCTATGATATCTTCTGGAGGTGTGGATTGGTGAAGATTACGGATGACTACTCGGTATGCCTTCTCTTCAGGTAGCTGGTAACAATGGTAGTCGGCTTCCATGTCATTAAGACATTTAATAATTGCCCTGTAGGCGTCACTATTAATAGAGCTAATGACTATATCATTGAAACGTGCTCTGCAGGTGAAAGATTTTTCTCCGGCGGCTTGACCAAGGATTTTTCTCCGGGCACAGAAGGATTTATAATTATTAATTTTTCGAACATATATGTTCGGTGGCTTCTGGCTCACTATTTCGGTTGGAGGTGTTTTATTGACTTTTGAAGTATTTTTCTCTTCTGATGATTTAATACTCCTTTGTTGTTTTGCTTTGGGCGATAAGTTGGTTGATGTCCTCTTACGAAGGCGTTTTCGTCTCCCTAAAGCGAAGTTTTCCCCATCATGTGTTGATGTAGATTCGATAAATGTCAGTTGTTGTTCACTGTCCAACGTAGTAGACATATTGATTTTTTTTTTGCAAAAAAAAAAATAAATAAAAAATAAAAAAAAAAAAAAAAAAATAAGCGGTAAATTAGGGGAATCGAACCGCTGACTGTTGGCCAGGAGTCGAGTACGTACGCTCAGAGCTAAGCGGGCTAGCTGGCAGCTGTAGGTCAATAGACAGTGTTGGCGGGATAAAGTATTTTCCACGCTGAAGGGGCTCCTATATGCACCAGGAGCGGGTCACCACAGGCAAGCCCCCCACCACTAGGCCTACTAGCAGCGAGGGCTGAATAATCTGTGAATATTGATGACTTAACTTACAGATTGTAGGTAAACGGTGATGACTGGGTGAAGGATATTTCACTGATGTGTGCACTCACACTTCGTCCATCAGTGTGCCAATTTTCACAAGAAAATATGACCACTGACCACCACTTTTCACTAGTAAAAACGAGAGCTTTAAGGAACGCTGTGTCTCACTCGGAAGCTATGACACGACTAGGCATGTAAAATACTCTAAATAAATAAAATAAAGGTTTAGTCTCTTTATTGGATATAATCAATATCTGTTTTATGATATCTTTTTGTGCCATACATTAAAGAATTAAAAAAAAAAATTGTTTTTTCCAACTATGTTTTCAAAAAAAAAAAGTTTGAAAAGGTAGAATTTTTGAAATGTTGACAGTATTTTTAAGTATGCTTGACTTAAAATATAAGTATCCTTACTAACAAATGACAACAAAATATTGAGTAGAAGAATATTTATGAAGGCTTAAATAATTTGAAACAACAAACTGGCTTATGTCTAGAGATCCTGCTGAGGAATGTTCATCAAATCCTAATCTACCAGGCGACCAAACATTTTACTGTTATAATATTTAACAGAGATTACAGGGGGCATTCTGAAAGTAATGCACATAATTTTATTGGGACACGACCATCCATCACAGCGGGATCAGATTGGTTGAAAACTGTTCTTCCTAACACGCTGGGTCTCAGTTCGATCTGAGCAGTAGGACGTGTCGTTGTGCAAAGTCTTTTTTTCAATTGTGTCATGGCGCAATGCAGTGTTTGCTGGAACAGCTGTACGGGATAAAATGTTTTGTGCGGCTTGGTAAGAATGTGACGGAAAATTATCAAATGCTCAAGATGCTTTTGAGGACAAATGCATTTCGAGACCTTAATGTAAATGTTGGCACAAGGCCTTCAAGGAGGGCTGGGAAAAGGTTACCAACGAGGGCCATTCTGGACACCGAATATCCCCCTCCCCCAAAATCAATGTTATAATAAAATATTAGAAAAAATCTATTATCCCATATTTTAAACAATCCATCTTTTCTCCTATAGGACTTGGTAATAGAAATGACATTGATAGAGAAACAAGCACACTATTGTGTAGTAGAAAATGATAAGGAAACAACGGCCTTGGCCTAAAAGAAACACTCTGCAAACTCTTCATATTTTTTTTTAAGTTTTAGATTTAATTGATTCACAAGGGACAAAAGTAATTTAAAAAAAAATACTTACCATCAGGATGATAATCTTTGAGAGACAGAGTCGAATGAATTTTCTTATAATATCTGTAATTATTTTTACGATTAAACTCTACTGAGAAGTCATCAGAATTACCAAGAGGTAAATCATTGAAGATGTTGATTCTTTTGTGCTTAAGTGACGGAGTAAAGCATTGTGGATGCTTACCCTAGAAAAATACCAATGATAAATTAATTATAAAAAAAAGTAAGATTATTCCATTCAGATGTGTTGGTACTTAAAAAAATTAGGATAGGGTTATTATGACGTGATTATAGGTAAATAAGAGTCATATAAAAACAGGATTTTTCCAAACTTCTAATACAATTAAAATAAAATGCTAAAATTATCTGTAATAAGACCTCCTTTTTTTTTAAGTAAACACATTCAACAGTTATAAAACAAGAGCGTTATTAATTGACATCAAATTCAAGGGAGAAACAGACTACCAAACATGTATTGTTTTTTTTTAATCAAATCGTCACCACAAAGTACAGTGAATCACTGCAGTCTAAACAACGCATAGGATTAATTCAAGTAAAACTCTTATACAAGCAGTTTTTTTGTTATACACTAACAATTGATTTGAGTATGAGTAATAAACCTGCTGATGCTAAAGTAAATCCGCAACATTTACAGAATACGGAAAATCAAAATGTCATCAGTTTACTTGAAAAAAGCCGAGATTCACAAAAAATATTGCCTACAGCAGCAAGGAAGTCTTTTCGAGTAAATGCAAAAAAACGTTACAATGATTTTTTTTATGGGAAAGAATATGAAGCCCATCTCAAGAAAGCATTGAAAAACTGTAAAAGCCGCACAAAGTATGAAAAATTCATTGATGAAATGAAACTTAAAAAAAAATTGATAAAACTTCAGCAGCTGTAAGTTAACAGATAATTTTAAGCATTACAATCGCTCTTTAATAATAATTTAATTACATGATACCTTTATCATAATTCCAGGGGTTTGGAGAATGGAGACAAAAGCAATGGTTAACAAGAGTAACATCAGTTGCACATTAAAGGGGAAAAACAGGTGTTATGTATCAAAAATATTTTCAAATTCAGAAAAACATTTTTGGTACTCTTATTTTTGTAGATGTAACAGAGATTTAAGAACTACTTTCATGTTTTTAATATTGAAATTAATCTTTAAAAAATTGAGTACAATAAATAATATACCAAACTTTCAAGCTGCTTAGAAAATGTTAGCTCTGATTTCCTTCCTGAATCATCAATCAATGAGAAATCAGTTAATTTCATGTAGTGTTTCGGATACCAACTTACTCTCTCTAGCCGTTTCTGTAAATAATATAAGTGAAGCACACTTACAAAAAATATTATGAAAAGTTAGTTGAAAATTTGTAATATCGAAACTAGAAATGATTTTACTATATGAACTACATGGAAATGTTTAGTCTTGCAACATAGTCTGAATTGATATAAAATCCAATGAAAATAATTACACCAGCATGCAAAAATTGGTCTGTACATTGGATTGGACCCTCCTACCTACATGCATTTCGAAGTGCTTAATTTGAATCTAAGGTCCGTTTGGCTCGAGCACCTTCAAAATTGAAAGGGCATAGATTAAATTGTCGGCTAGAGCATCGATTTAATTGTGAAAAACCATTATTTATGAAAATTTTGAGAGTCTACAAGCCCAATGGACCTCATTTGGTTTCAGCATGTCGTAATACATGTAGGTAGGTGGATCTACAGTAAATGTACAGACCACTTGTTATTTTTTGTGAGCTGGGGTATCATTAAAGTAAATAAACTTTCACTAGCGAATCTTATAAAATTTGTCAATAAATATAAAATTTAAGGGCCTCCTTGCCGATTTTGTTGACTGGTTGTTTGTTGTATTTTGATGCACTAAATCCATTAAAAAAGAAAAAGAAAAAGTCGCTCTCAACTAGGAAGGATTTATATTTTTGTTTAAAGTTTTTATATTTATTTCGCATTATGGGCATACGTGCTATGCGTTTCCACTCACTCAAGATGTCGAAACTGTAGTCAATCCAACTCGCTAAAATTAATAGAATTTTATTAATTTTAGAGAGTTGGATTGACTAGAGTTTAGATATCTTCTTGAGCGAGCGGAAATGCATAGCTTGTATGCCCATAAATGACAGGGTACGACGGGTGAGGAGGCCCTTAAAATTTACAATTATTTTTCAATAAATAATTTATTAACATTTCCTAATCTTACATCGCTGTGCATGCGCATGTTTACAAATATCATTGTTTACGCTAGCTTTCCTAACCTGCATAACAGATAACTTTAGTACTTAAAACTTTTTTCCTAGTTGAGTGACTTATTTTTTTTTTTAACGGATTTGTGTTTATTGCATGAAAATACCTTATAGAACAACCAGAAAAAAATCGGTGAGGAGGCCTCTAAACTTCACAATTAGTTCACTATTTAAGCTCTGGTGCCCATGCAAGACTGCACCTTTACAATCTGCGCATAACCAGAATGTTCAGATATATTTCATGACAATTTTATATCCATATAAAATTAAATACTCTTAAAGTATTTCCTGAACATTTATAGCTAGTAAGATTAAAACTTGCATGGAGTTTCAGGGCTCAGGACAAATATTTTCAAAATAAACTGACTGGAAGGGAATTAAATATATTTCTTTATTTCAAATAAATACATATACTTTCCCATTTTTTGTAGACCGAAGATAGTAAAAATTTACAGCGATACTTTTGTGGGACTATGAGCTTTCTAAAATAATTGCAGTTGAATTTAATCAAACAAAGTGTTTGTTTCATAAGATGATTTAATTGAATTTGCTAATAATAAATACATTTAAAAAAAAAAAAAAAAAAAATGTTTGGCCGTCTGGGAAAACCATGAGCTGTTATAACAACCTACAGACAGCTTGGCACTATTAACCTTCAGTCTGTGTAATACACGTAGGGCTAGATGGCACTGTGGTGAGGGATAGCCTAGTGCCTGAAGTGCCCCGTGTGCTGAATACTTTCGTCACACGATGTTTCCTTGGAAGATTCCCTTTTCCCTCTTCTCTTGTACTTTGCATTCCACTAGTTCCAGGGTTTTCTCCAATAAAAACATTTTGGGATAAATTATCAGAACTCTCATCGTCATCCGAAGAAAACTCCACTTCACTTTCGCTCACACCTGTCAAAAGTTCTAACAATCATTGTCCAGAATAAATTTTCTTAGAAATATTTACACAAACAAGTTTTCACTTGAAAAGCTCAAAATATACTAGTGAAATATGCAGAGGAAATTCCAGGTAAAGAAAAACAGCGGTTATCGGAAGTACAAAAGGGAGGAAGCTGGTATACCTACAAGTAGGCTCAGTAGATAGTTGGAAGCTAAAGTGAAAAAAGTGAAATTCGATGCCACCTATCAGGTTTGAAGGACACTTCAGCTTCTACAAACAGCCTGCAGATAGCAATAGTAGAAGGACTGTTACAATAACTCGTAGCAGCCAAGGGCAAAAGAAGCCTGACTCGTAGCACCCGGGGCACTGCTCCCTCCGGACTGATATAATAGTCCGGGGCACTGCAACCACCGGACTGATATATCAGTCCGTAGTAGCCTAAGGGTTAACCCAGCGGTCCATACACAATAAAAATGAAAACAAATAAAAATACTCAGAGAACAAGAAATGATATAGTTAATAGTAATTGATATTCTAAATTGAAATAAAAATTGTAACTTATACCTTCCAAAGATTGCTTGTGTATTTTGCTACTTCTGGTTTAATTTCATTAGCTCTATGAAAATTAATTCCATACCATGCGCTCTTAGCAATTTCTTGATAGAGATGTTGTTCTTTCTGAATGACATCATGATATTTCTAAAACAAATATATAATGCAAAAATGATGCATACTAAATGATTTAAGAAAAATAATGTAGCGTGATTGAACCAAAGATGTGGTGTATACATTTCATAAAAATGAAAATAATGGTGATTAAATATTAAAAATATCATATCAAACAAATAGATCAATTAGGTTTTAATTTTCTCTTATTTTTTTAAGATTTTAATTTTCTCTTATTCGTAGTTAATAATAAAGGATGTTAAAATTTAAATAAATAATTTTCTCTTATTCGTAGTTAATAATAAAGGATGTTAAAATTTAAATAAATAATTTTCTCTTATTCGTAGTTAATAATAAAGGATGTTAAAATTTAAATAAATAATTTTCTCTTATTCGTAGTTAATAATAAAGGATGTTAAAATTTAAATAAATAATTTTCTCTTATTCGTAGTTAATAATAAAGGATGTTAAAATTTAAATAAATAATTTTCTCTTATTCGTAGTTAATAATAAAGGATGTTAAAATTTAAATAAATAATTTTCTCTTATTCGTAGTTAATAATAAAGGATATTAAAATTTAAATAAATAATTTTCTCTTATTCGTAGTTAATAATAAAGGATGTTAAAATTTAAATAAATAATTTTCTCTTTCTTATGAAAAAAAGAGAGGGGTAAAGGCTTTACAATGACCCCGCCCTGTTGCATTTGAAGTGAAATTACCATTTCTCCGGTAGATTCATCTTT
Organism: Gonocerus acuteangulatus; assembly: GCA_946811695.1. Classification (NCBI taxonomy): domain Eukaryota; kingdom Metazoa; phylum Arthropoda; class Insecta; order Hemiptera; family Coreidae; genus Gonocerus; species Gonocerus acuteangulatus. The sequence goes on along the minus strand of OX328126.1, from coordinate 76,011,902 downwards.
ACAAAGTGCTTTCAAGACTGATCCGCAGTGCCAAGAGACTGTGTCTCCTAGTTCTACAGAATGCACTTCTCCTCTGTTTAGAAAATTAATTCATTTTAACATTTGAAACTCATACTAAATTACTCATGGGTTAAACTCCCACACTCATAGATTTATTAAATAATTCAGCAGTGGGTTTCTCGCAATAGTTACAGCAGTAAAAATCTCTTAGTTACAAATCATGCAATTTTCCTTTCATGTTATCCTTGCATTTTCAAAGGGCATACTTTCTTTGTGCCTTAATCTTTTAATTTTTGAATAAAGAACTTCAATAGAATAAGTGGTCCGGGCTACAGAGATTTTCATAATTTTAATTTGACTTGATTATATTTTGTTTAGCTCTTAAGCCTTCTCCATTCTATTCATATACATTTATCTAATCAAATGGCTTCTAAAATTTTTGAGAATAACTTTTTTGGTATTTTGCAAAAATAAATATGCTACAATGTATAATATATGAATGTTTCTGTCTATTACTTAAGCAGTGGAGAGTTACCCATAATTCCTGGTGTGTGTGTGTGTGTTACCCCATGGTTCCAAGTGTTTGTATAAAGTTTTTTTATTGTATGTGTAATAAAATGGACCATAATGGTGTAATATGTCTCAATAATGTGTTTTATCATTTATCCCAAATGAACGTTTAATAAACTTAGAGTAGTATTATAATTTTAAAAATATTATCTCAAAAGTTAAGTGGATTAAGACCATCAAATTTCTAACAATCAAAGAATCGCTGAATTTCTAGTAGAAAACGTACATTATAGACAGCAAGCTTTTCATCAGTCAAACTTTTATTGGAACAGATATCTGCATACATAGGGAAACATTCTTTCATTTCTTGTCTTGAAAGTTCAGAACACGATGGAAGAAAAGATTGAACTTTATAGCCAGGAATATAACCACTTTCTGTACCCTCCTGTAAACAGAATAAATGAAATGAGGATTAAAACAAAAACAATTTGTAATTATATAATATAAGTTTTCTAGGCTCAGAGATGAGCATTCCATGTGTATCGCCTTAGCTAAATTGAAAGTTAACTCAGCCTATAAAAAATAAGGCTTAGTATGATGTGTTGCAAGAATAAAATACATAGAAGTAGAAAGACAGAGATTAGAATGCACAACAGGAAATTTAAGTTGTTATATAAATCCAATCCACAATTTACCTCTTTGATAACATCCTTTGGATATATTTCAATTTTCTTTAAAATAAACACCTCAGGACCTTTTTTTATAACTGTCTTATAAAAAAAGGTGAGAAACAAACTGGACTCTTAATCATTCTCACCATAAAACTCAAAAAGGGTGTACATCCAGGGTAAAAATTCAAATTGAAAACTGCACTCAATGTGTCATATGTAGCATATTAATAGCATTTTCACATTAATGAAATATCAGTTAGTTTCTATTATCACAAAATATAAATTGATTGACACTCACAGTATCTTTTTTATCAGATAAATTGAAACTGATGGCTCCTTTTCTTATCAAGTCGACGGAATGAAGATTAAATAAGTTATCAGTTTCATACTCATTTCGAAAGGATCTAAATATGAATGATTCTGTTTCTATGTAATCTACAGCTTCTTTGAAGCATTTAGGTTTACAATTCGGTTGTTTCCTGGAATGATACAAAAAATATATATGAAAATAACAAACTCTCAAGATCAAATATTTCCAACAGAATTCTTCATTTACCACAGTTGCTGAAAATCAGCTTCAGAGTTGAGTATTGGAGTATACGTATTTTCACTCATTTCTAAAGGTCGGCAATATACAACACAAACATATTTTAGCTTACGAAAATACTTCAATGACTTTTATTTGTTTATAACCTTTAGCTTTCATAACCATGAATGAAGACTCCGCCTTCTAGCACGTGACTATCAGCTGACAACAATTACCGTAGTTCCGCCCTCCTCTATATAGGGAGGAAACCACTTATATCGCACTAGCATTTCTAAAGTGACACAACTCAAAAATCGTTGTTCTCAGTTATGACTATGAAAGACATAATTATCTCTTTATCAACCATCAAAACTGTATGTACCTAGCTACAGAGCTTGGGTACCAAAAGGCACTAGTGTCACCGTTCCTGTCTTATTGCTATTGCCCATACATAGGCAAAAGTGACACATTTTCAATTGAGTTTTATTTGGAGTTGTGTCACTTTAGAAATACTAGTGGGATATATCCATGGGAAACCTTCATGAAGCAATCCCGAACAGGCAACTAGAAAATTTCATGTTTCAGATCCCATAGATCAGTAACATAACCATTGAGTTAGTAGATAGTGGAGGGAGTGTTATCTATCTTCCAATGCTAAAAAAGTGTAGGTCTGAAATCGGCCATGCCAGTGTGACAAAAGTACCAGTAGTGACGCGCGAAAATTTGAATCTGAATATGATCGTAAACAAACAATGAATTTGAACGAATATATATCGCATATTCTTATTGATTTATATTTATACATATATATAAATGTCAATTTATACGAATACGACACATAAATTCGTTTAATTCCATTGTTTCTTTACAATAATATTCAAAAATTCACCTTTTCGCGCGCTTTTTGTCACACTGGCATGGCCGATTTTAGGCTTCAACTTTTATCGTTTAGACTCCCTCCCCTCCCTTCTAACTCAATGAACATAACGGTAATTCAAATTTGTGTGTGTATATATATATATATATATATATATATATATATATATATATATATATATATATATACGGCCATTCACGAAAAGAAGACTATATGTTCTACTTTCTGTGTGCGATTTATAGCTGGAATAATATACCATGTTATTCACAAATTTTATACTCGATAACTTTACTAACTGGGATTGCGTCAAGTATCTTAAAAGTCTATGAAGTGAATTTTGACTGACTAGTTTTAACCTCTATACAATCGAATCTTTAACAATCTCTTAGGGAATGGCGCCAATATACTGTTTGATAAGTAAATCATTATCAATACTACTTGAAAATTTCGGAATGTCGTTAAAGTAATATCTATATTAAGATGACAGACAGAGTAATAGTTTTAATTGACATGGACTGTTTCTATTGTCAAGTAGAAACTAGACTGAATCCTGGCTTACAAGGAATACCTATGGCTGTAGTACAGTACAATCAATGGAGAGGTGGTGGGTGAGTATTGCATTTATTTATTATGGCTTGAATTGACAGTTTTTTTTTCTAATTTTTAGATGTTATAAATTATAATTTGTTCCCTGATCTCATAGTTGTTTATTTTCATTTAAACAATAGTTTAGAAAAAGGAAGCTCCATCTCCACTTTTATTATTACATCCTGGAAGATTAGAATTAGAAATATGGTAATGAATTTGACAAACTTTGTCACACAAAAGAAATTGAATGGTTTATTAAAATGTATAGTTTTTTTTTAAACTAATGTTTCATTAATGCAGTTGTTAACTGTTATTCAGAAAAACTTGTTAAATCTATGATTGTCTAGAACTTTTTAACAATTATTTTAGCATCAGTTTATAACTTTTGTGCAGGGAATCTACACATGAAGTCAAAAGTGTCAGTTACATTTGTAGCATGAAACACAGTTCGATAGCATTGTATGCTAGTAAATAAACAGTGTATTACACTGTTTATTTACAAGGAATAGGTTGTAGAAAAATATTACAAAATTTTGATCCTGTTTAATAGTTTGTAATGACGAAAGTTCCTCTATTTGCACTGCTTTACTTAAAAATAATGTTTCAACATTGAAATTCTTCATTGTTTTTATATTGTTTAGTGACATTGATCGATCACTTAACAATAGAAAGAGCTGATAATGGTTGGAAATATAGAAGTTGAAAGAGGATGTTTGACAAATTTATGTATGTCTCACTGTAACTCTAGTGGGATCAAGAATACCATCAATATTTGCAGTGAATCTGAGGCCATATCTGGACTCAAACCAGTAATCGAAACTTCTTAAAATATTTTATAATTTATGAAACGTATTGCGCCTCTATTAAGGCTGAAAGGACGAAAGGATGTTTATGAATAAATTCCTAGTCAATAGATGTGACCCCTAAGAATTACACTCAACCCAGTAGTACAAGGAGGCTCAGTCTTTGGCCCTTGAACAAAGAATAAAAAAATATCTCTGAGCTATTAATAATATTAGAATTCAAAACAAGATAGTAAATCAGGAAGTTGCATGTGGACAATCTAATTGTCTTTATTTTTAGGAAGCGTATTAAGAAAAACTTTATTTCAACAAGAAGAAATAAATAACAGGAAAAAAAATGATCTTGAACTAACGGAATAATGCTAGTGAAATGGTCAGCCATCAGTTCAAGACTTGTTTTTTTCTCCTTATATACAAATGCATTTATTTGCACTTGTACAAATTTTAAAAGTTACAGGGGTTTATTCTGAGTTAAAGGCATCAAAATTAATAGATGACTTATAAGTTTTAGAAATAGTTACTCATTTTTTTTTATTCAGGATAATTGCTGTGAATTATGAAGCACGTGATAGAGGTGTTTCACGTCATATGCGAGGGAACGAGGCAAAGAAGCATTGCCCCGAAATCGTTCTGGTTACTGTCCCCACCATTCGAGATAAAGCTGATTTATCTAGGTAAGTCCAATTTAATTGTAACATTTATAATGAATGGTTGAGTGCTGAGTACGGAACCCAAACTGGTGATCTGGTATGGAGTTGGGAGGGATAGTGGACAGAATTCTTTTGAGGAGGAGTTTTTCAAATATTTTAGACATAATTGAAAGCAAACTGATAGGACGATAGGAAGATGGATTCTTAGGGGGTTTATGTGGTTTAGGTATAAGGATTATGACAGAGTGTTTCCATGAAATGGGGAAATAGGTAGTTCTGAGGATTGCATTGTATATGTATGTAAGGAAGATTATTGCTTTCTGCGGTAAATTTTTTAGGATTGGAGCTGTTATATGGTCGCAGCCAGGAGATTTTCGGGGAAGATGTTTGATAATATATTTGATTTCTGCAGGATGGAATGCTTTAGGAGGAAGGGATAGAGGAAGAGGGCTGTTAAGGTTATCGAGTATTTCTACATCCTGGGAAGAGTTTGTTTCGGGATGAGGAGAAAAAATGGATTCTAGGTGGGAAGCAAATAGTTCAGCCTTATCTTCATCGCTTCTGGCCCAACTTCCGTCACTGCGCTGGAGAGGTTGGGGAACAGTAGGGAATTTAAGGATTTTGCGGGTGGCTTGCCAAAGGGAATTATCTTCGGTGGTAAGTGATTGCAGGTAGTCATTGAAAGATTCGGATCGGAATTTGGATAAGGCTTTTTTTAGGAGTCGGGTAAGTCTATTAAAGTTAGCGAGGTCGGATGGGCATCGGGACCTCTGCCAGCGGGCCCTTGCTTGTCGCTTAGCAGACAGGAGGTTGAGGATGTGATCGGGTAGCTGGAGTTTCGGGCGATAGGGAAGATGTGATCTTGGTCTACAGGAGTTCAGGGCACAGTCTTGTATCGCTTTCGTGAACATTGAGACAGCCTCGTCCACATCAGATGAGGATTTCAGAGGTATATTGAGGTTTATGGATTGAGATAGTTGAGAACGAAATAACTCCCAGTTCATAGGCCCTGGGGTAAGGGAGGGAATTCGTGAACGTGGTAGAGGAAATGTATTTAGGACGAGTAGGATGGCTGAATGGTCGGATGAAAGTTCAAGCAGTGACTGAATCGAGTATAATATTCCTCGTAGGCCAGAAGTGATGAAGAAATCCACAAGGTCGGGAGTGCGAGAGGGATCGGTTGGCCAGTATGTAGGAGAATCAGAGGAAATAGTGTCATAATTTTGGGAATGAAGGATGTCATACAGAATTCTGCCACGAGGATTGGTTAGACGGCTTCCCCATCTGGGATGTTTCGCATTGAAATCAGCCCCTATGAGGAAGCGAGGACCGAAGGATTGGAACAGAGTGATGAATTCAGGATGGTAGATAGTGAAGTTCGGGGAAAAATACGCTGCGGAAATAATTATATCGTTGGAGGAAAGGGAAAGGGAGATTGAGCTTACCTGCATCTAGGTAAGCTTAATCCTGATTTATCTAGGTAAGTCCAATTTAATTGTAACATTTATAATGATTGTTTACTGTTTAACTTAACTAAACCATTTTATAAATGGACGGTCAAGAGTTATTTCAGAATGCTATGACAGTAATTTTCTTCGAATCACATTGAACAAGGATGTGGAGAATGCAAGTGTTTTAAGTCAAGATTTTGTTTAATTTAACTTTACAACACATTGCACAGTAGAATAATTGTGCTTTCTCAAAATTGAGATTGCATAAGTTTATGAAAAGAGCAGACAGAATTCATCATTATAGTTTATTTTAACAATACAAAGGGATCATTACAAGTCAAGTGGTTTGTGTCATACTTCAATTGGCAATAGCCAGTGTTTAAAATCATTAGACAATAATACATTTTATTCACTGCACTTTATTTTTTATATTTTTCAATGTCATTGTTATTCAAATGTTATATATTGAGAGAAGATTGTTGACTGTTGTGAAGGTAGAACTTGTCAGGATTTGTTCATGGTATCTTAATAAAACTCCATTTTTTTTTTCTTAGGAAAATGAGTTTTATTTTTTGCCGGTGTTTCAGCTTGAAATTCAAGCCTTCATCACGGCTGTAAAGCAAGCAGGAGTTAATTCTAATATATATATATATATATATATATATATATATATATATATATATATATATATATATATATATGTTTGATGTTATTTTTCGTCGCTGGGATAGTATTCTTAGATGGAACGGCATTTTTCTCCAGCGGTGGTACTCCTCCTCACTTCTTCCCGGAATATTTCGATGGATTCATCTCCATCTTCTTCAGCCAGGTACCTGGCAACAAGTACCTGGCTGAAGAAGATGGAGATGAATCCATCGAAATATTCCGGGAAGAAGTGAGGAGGAGTACCACCGCTGGAGAAAAATGCCGTTCCATCTAAGAATATATATATATATATATATATATATATATATATATATATATATATATATATATATCCCTTGTTTGTTATAAATAGACCAATATCCTTTATTATGTTTCAGATACAGGGATGCTGGGAGAGAAGTAATCTCTGTTTTTTGTCAATTCACTAATGCTGTTCAGAGAGCAAGTGTCGATGAAGCATATATAGATTTGACATCTTTAGTCAATGAGAGAATTAAGTCAATTAAACATTTTGAACCAAATATGTGGAAATCAACTTTTGTTGTTGGATACACGACTGACGGTTGTAATGATGAAGGTTAGACATTTTAATAGTTCTTCTCTAGATTGCTAATATATAGCCAGTCACATACTCTGTGACTGACAACAACCCAGAGTGTGATCATTACGACCCTCAAAATATCATAAATGAATTTATAATATAATAATTACTATAGTATGATTAAGATACATGTACCATTAATCTAATAGTAAATGTTTAAGCTTGATGTATCATATTGTATAAGCCACAACAAAAAATTTGTTATTATTAGACCACCTCAGTCTGAGGAAACAGTGCTTGACATTTTGGAAGAGTTGATTTTGCCCCATTTAAGGCAAAATATTTACAGCTTCGATTCTATTAGCTTTCTTAATCACACAGATATAAAAATCCCTTCAAGTCAGATTTTGTTTTTTTTTTTTTTTTTTTTTTTTTTTTTAATAAGGAGAATTTTTATTTGACCTGCCTTAAAAATTCCAATGTGCATAATTCTACTAGTTTTCAAGTGCCTATTTTATTTGAAATAATTTTGTCATTATGTTCAATTTAGAAAAAAGACAAAGTGGCATGAAGTCCTGGCTTGAAGATAGTGAGTCTCTTCACAATTCTCCTTCTTTGAGCTTAGCTGTTGGTGCTCTAATTGTAGAAGAAATGAGAGCAGCAGTTCTTGCAGAAACTGGATTTAAATGTTCAGCAGGCATTGCTCATAATAAAGTAATTTATACTTTTCATCTTAATTTTTAGTCTTTCTTTTAGATAATTTTATTTTTTAGCTAAATCAGACATTATTTTAACAATTAACCTAATTTAACAATTATTAGTTTATTAGGGTCTCCCCGTGGTCTATTGGCTAACGCTTTAGTTTCACATGCGGGAGATGGTGGGTTCGAGTCCCACTGGCGGCAGGAATTTCTCATCTCACGGCTCATTGAGAAAATTCCTCGCTACACCAGGTTGAAATGAAAAATTTATTCTTATTCCAGGACACATGTCCCATAGGAATAATTTTGAAATTACAAAATAATAATGAATTTAATATATAAACTTATAAATGCTATCAGTATATAATGTACAGCTTCAATATAGACTAGGGGTTAGGTAAAACTTACAGGGATAGAAGGTGGTGGAAGAGTCGGGATTTTAATAGTCCTTCTTTAGATTCCTAATATATAGGAAGCACTTCAGGATAACAGTGATAATGGCCGGAGATGTTACCTATACCATCATATAGATGGAAAAGTCCACATTAAGAACTTTTTGTTAAGTTAATTTAATACAAAAATGGACATGGTGTCCTTTACCTCCTCCGGGGTTCAGATTTTGTTTATGAATCAAGCTGGTAAATAATATTTTGAGCAAAATTTACAGAGAGAGAAAAAAAGGCATCCATAATAGCTTTTTTTCCCCAAAATACATACAAAATGAGCATAATGTAAACTTCCTAAGCTCTTTGAAATTTGGAACCTTCTCTTAAACCATTAGACCTTGGAATACTTTTCGTAAAGGTTAGGTATTAAAATAAAAGGCAGTTCAGAAAATTTTTCTGGGGTTTCCTTGGATAAAACTTCTGACCTTTTAAAAAAAAATTTCTCAAGTTATTAAGGGAATTTTCTTTGTAATAAAATGTGAAAAACTACTACAGAGGGGTTTTCAATCTTCTGGTATTAGTAGGGAAAACATTCCTGCTGAAGCTGGAATGCTTTGTGAATAGAAGACTTCTGTGGTTGAATAGATGATTTCTTATTATATTGGTTGTAATCCTCAATAAACTGTATGTTCTTCTGATTCTTTCAATCAATACAAAATTTATGAATTACTTTCTTTAAGCAGAAAGCATTAACATTTTTGATGAATTTTCACATGGAACTCCTTCCAGGACTACATCTAATTTGAAATAAGAAAAATATTTGTCAAGAATATCTTGTCTTTGAAATAGAAATTAAAGTCTTCATGGTGATAGTTGTTGTGCGTTTCTACTTTTCTTATTTGAATGATTTGTGGTTATATAGAGTTTAATTCATTTTCTGGGACAGGATGTAGGCCTATGGTATAATATCAAATATTAGATATTCTTCCTTAATTCAAATTATATAATAATTTCTTTTTATATTTTTAGATTCTTGCAAAGTTAGCATGTGGTCTGCATAAACCAAATCGACAGACAGTATTACCTCAAGAATCAGTGGAAGTGTTATACAAAAACTTACCAGTAAAAAAAATACGTAATTTAGGAGGTAAATTTGGAGATGAAGTTGTAGAAAAACTTAATTGCAAAACAATGAGCGACTTATTAAAATATACTGAGAAAGATCTTCAGAATAGATATGATGAGAAAACTGGGTAAGCATACAAGTTGTACGGTTTTTATTCTGTTTTGTTTTTTCTTAAATAGATAGAGATATTTTTTTTTATCATGATCTAATTGCTAAAGTTGAGAAGCTCATAAAAATATTGAAAATACTTTTAAGGCATTATGTTAATTATAAAAAGTTACTAAACAAAAAATTTATGATGCATGAAATTCAATGTGATTTGCGACCAAAAGTGTAATTTAAGTTAAGGTGATTAATTTCAGGTTTATTTGAACAATAATTACTCGTGTATTAAAAACTATAATATTTTTAACGAGATGAAGATATTTAGCCGTTGAGGTGATGAGAAATCAAGGGATGGTTGGGATACGGCTGGGAGAAAAAAAGTAATTCTTCAAGCAAAAATCTATACTGCACTTTGGCATTCATGGTCATCCTCCCTCTCCTAGGCATGTTTAAATGCTGGAGAAGGCTGCCAAAGTGCAGCCAAAATGTCCATTATAGATTTCTGCTCGAAGATCTGACAAGCAGAAATCTCCTTAGTTTCTACAAGACTCAAAGAACATATAAAAAGTGTCAAGAAAATGGACGCAAAAAGATCAGCAATTGCAGAACATTTCTTTATCGAAAATCACTTCATAGAGTTTGACAAAACTAAAGTCCTATTAAAGGCATCCGACACACAGGATAGAATTATCTGAGAAGCGATAGAAATTGTTAGATTCCCCCAGAACTTCGATAGAGAAGACGGTCACAGACAGCTAATTATGGACACCCGTTATCCCAAGGAAGAATGAAGATCTGATTGGCTGCATGAAATCCAACAGGGCGAGCAGAATAGAACAATCAGAGACCTGGAAAGACGTAGAACAATCATCCGACCAGGTATACGTAAGACCCAGACTGAACCCTATCTTCATTCTCAGAAGGAAACCTGAGGAAGCCGACAGAATGTCTGGCGAAACGTTGATTGCTACCAATTTGACACGATCATATCCAGTAGACTTTAAAACATTAAATAATTTGTGAATGCTTATTTGATTTTGTAGAAACCATTTTTAGTAAATCAAGAACAAACTTTTTTAGGGGCTAATGTTAAAGATGTTTTCAGCTTCAATCTAAAAGCTGACCAGTATTTTTTGCCACAAGTAATTATGTCATATCGACTATTCAGGTAAGGATGCAGACATAAGTCAAAGTTCTGTATCTTATGGATGTGATCTCCCCGTGGGAGGATTCACACTGAATTTTCTATATTAAATCAGCAATTACTTTATAAAAAATTTTGAAATAATCCATCTACAATTGCTTTTTTCAATAATAATGTAACTATTTCAGAACTTGGCTCTTTAACATTGCCCGAGGTTATGATTATGAAGAAGTCACTGCTCGACTCATATCTAAAAGTATTGGCTGCTGTAAAAAATTTCCTGGAAAGACTGCCCTTGCGACGTCTAATGATGTTTACCATTGGTTGAATAAACTAGCTGAAGAGTTATCTGAAAGGCTGCTTGAAGACGAGGCAGTGGTAAGCATTTTGGTGATAATATTGTAATACTTCCTTGTTCATATCATTGAAATATTTATTATGTTACATATTTATTAAATCACTTTATGATTTTATTGTGCAGAATGCTCAAGCAATTCATTTAATTTTAAATCCATTACTATAGAAAAGATATCATACCATCCTAAGAATCGAACCCAGATTTTGGTTTAAGGTTCGGACATTTTAACTAAATAGGCTACCCAGCCTCCTAATTGTTTAATCAGATTAATTGAATTCCAGACCTGATTGTGTAATTGGTCAATACATCCATGCATAACTGTGTTTTATTTCCAGCCTGCAAACTTTTATATTAAAATAACTAAAGTCTTGAAAATTGATTCCAGAAGTTTTTATTTAATGACAAAGGTCAAAATTGATCTAAAACAAAACACTCGGTATGGTCCTTAAGGGTTTTTTGGGGTCGCTGATTAACCTTCATCACATCAGATCAGATTCAAGGTCATTTGAAGGTCAAATAGAGAAAAAACCGTAGTAAAAATCTGAAACAATTCGCACATATGCTTTTGAGATCCCTGAGTCCGAATACGTAGTTTGTTTGACCTTTCGCCTTTTCCTATAAGTCATTTGAATGTCAAATAGGTGGAAAAACATAGAAAACATTCATTTTCTGGGAGGCAGTGCGAGTCAAGCAAACGGTGGTTTCGGACTCAGGAACAAACGCACTATTTTGTTAAAAAATTTTGTACGTCTTTTACTCCATTTGACCTTCAAATTCCTACGATTAGTTCTCTATTTGACCCTCAAATAGCCTTGAATCTGACGTGATGAGGGTTAACCAACCCACACATCGTAATCTGCAACCCCAAATACCCCATAAGGACCATACCGCACCAAGTGTTTTGTTTTAGATCAAACAACATGTTGACCTGTGTAATTTAACTTATTACAGAGAATCCATTTTATAATCATTTAAAATTTCTTATTTTGGTAATATGTTAAACAATTATGAAAACGGGGGTCTCCCGTGGTCTAGTGGCTAGCACCTTAGATTCATAAGCGGGAGATGGAGGGTTCGATCCCCACCGGCAGCATGAATTTTCTCATCCCACGGCTCGTTGGGAAAATTTCTCGCTGCACCCTGGATGTCTCTGGAAAAAAAAAATAGGTGCCAAAAGGTTAATGTACAGCTTGTTTCACACTATCAAGGCACCTCTTCAGGAGTAAATAATTGGCCATAGACTAAAATTAAAATATTGCATTCTAAGAACCATATTTTTCTAGACTAGTGGTTCCTACATCCTATCTGAAATTTATTTGTGTCTTTTTATTTTTTCAATTGAATTTATATTATGGTGAATATTTTCATCAGATGTTTAATGGCTGTTTATCGATCTTATTTTTATTTTTTACTAAATTTATTTTAGAATAAACGAAAGGCACAGCTACTGACAGTATCTATGAGCCTGGAAATTAATAGAATTGATACTGCCTGCTCTAAATCTGTTAGCTTGACTTCGTACAAGGTTGGAAGCATTTTCAACCAAGCTGAAGTTTTGATGAAGAAAGTTTGCAAAATTGATTCAGTTTCAGGAGCTTGGTATGTAAAAGTTCATTCTAATAAATGTAAATTTGTTTGTTTTTTTCATGTAATTTCCATGATTTTGGCTATAATTTATTATAGTTTATTTTCATTAATGGAGGCATTCGAATTGAATATATCAGATTGTAAGCATTCTTTTACGTATAATTCAAAGTAATATTAATCATCACATTGAAAAATTGGGCTGCAATTGGGAAAAAAGAAACAAAATTATCTAATAACAAATTATTGAAGCCTTTTAAAATCATTGACTTGCTTTTGATGAACCCAGTAACAACCATATTTGTGGTTTTTCTTTCTCAGGTGACACTGTCCTTTTTTGCTAATGAACACATTAGGACCATTTTAGCGTCAGAAATCTTGCCCTTCTTTGAGATTCCGCTCTAATGGATATTTAAATTTGTTTAACCTTAAAATATTAGTATTAATGATTAATTTATGAAAATTCTATAATCTGTTCAGCTAAAATAGCAAGAAGTTATTTTTGTATATATTTTTTACGTTTAAACCATAGATAATACCTCATTAGTATTAAGTATTTTGTCTCTAATTTATTTAATAATTCCCATAATCACTATCATTATTTTGTTGTCAATTATCATGATTTTTCCGTCATTATTTATAAATATTGCACTAAATGATTTTCTTCTTTTTTAGCGCGGTTCCTCCCTCCCCCATAGGGAGGAACCCCGCTTATAAGGTTGATACAATGAAACAATCCGGAAGTGCCGACTAGAAAATTTCGCGTTTCAGAACCCCTAGAGACCGAAAATAACGGTGGTTAAAATTTGTATATATATATATATATATATATATATATATATATATATATATATATATATATATATATATGTATATATTTATATATATATATATATATATGTATATATTTATATATATATATATATATATATATATATATATATATATATATTTGTCTGTTCGCGGATTTCTGGCTTCCCTGATGGTCCGATTTTGATGAAATTTGGTACAAAAATCTGTCGTCCAATTTGAAAGGTCAAGTTCGTTAACCAGCAAAATCCGCCCACTGTAAGATGGCGTTTGGGGCAAAATTCGCGCAAAAAAAATCGTAACGCTTACGTTTTTGAGTTCATAAGCTTGTAAGTACTCATTTTATAGGCTTCTTTGGCTAGTAAAACGAATGAAACCATTTTCAAGGCGATAGCTTTAACCGTTTTTGAGAAAATTGGAAAAATACTTTTTGAATACCGTTTTTGGTTTGGGTACTTAGAACCATGGGATTCAGTTGAAACATTTTCTGCATGTTTTACTATCATTAAAACTAATATGTTGAAATTTTGGTTACGTTTGGAGTTAAGGAAGGGTTAGAATAAAATATTTTATTAACAGACATAAAAAGTTTTGGTAACTCTGTATATTTTCCTTAATATCTCGAAAAAGGTTGAGAATCTTGGCAAACGAAAGAATACCATTAGAAAGCTTACTAAATGCTCTACAAAAAAGGTTCTGATGAAAGTTTTGATTAGGCGATGTCAATCGGAGAAATAAGTGCTTAAAACATTAAAGTAATGGATTTTGCTTATTCGAACTGTTCTTTTTGTCTGTTTTTATTCCTTGTTATTTTTTAATTGCTTATATTTGGATAATGTATTTTACAATAAAACAGATTAGGCAAAATAAGAAAAACAATTCCTTGTTAGAAACATAGCTTGCCAAGAGAAAAAGATTCGATGACGTCTTTTGAATATTTTCAATTGCCTTTATGCTGTTGGTTTTTTTATTTTATTTTTTAATTGATTTTATCTGTAGAATTATTACTATAGTAAAAGAACACAGGAATATGTGAAAATTTTTGATATTTTCCAATTCATTGAAACGTATGAAATGAAGTATCGCTAGAAGAGGTTTCTAGGGTCTTGCGGACCCGACCCTAACCCCAGGTATAGCCATAAAACCCTTTGAACAAAGGCCGAGGAAAATATTATCTGTTTCTATTCTATGCTTTTCAAATGAGAATAGGGATATGAACAAGAACCGGGGTCTCCCGTGGTCTAATGGCTAGCGCCTTGGATTCATAAGCGGGAGATGGTGGGTTCGATTCCCAACCTCCGGCAGGAATTTTATCATCCCACGGCTCGCTGGTAAAATTCCTCGCTAAACCCTAGATGTCGGCGCTAATGACCTAGATGTAGATGAGCCGTAAAAAAAAAAAAAAAAAAAAAAATGAACTGGAACCGCGCTAAGATGACGCAGTTCCTGTGAGTCAGACTTTTTTTTTATATATTATTATGTTTTATAGGAATTTTCCTGTTCACTTGTTATGTTCTCAGTTTTTTACTGCTCTGTTTACATCCACTGGAAAACATATTTGTTCAAATTCAGTGCTTGATTATTATTTCATTCATTCCAAAACTCAGTACACACTTTTATAATTTCTATTATAATTTATTCTATTTATTCATTTGATCTATTTTAATATTTTGCAGGAATCCGCCTATAAAGTGCTTAGGACTATCAGCCGGTAAATTTTCTGATATCAGCTCTAATAAGCTGGAGAAGTTTTTCAAAAAAACCATTCTTCCTTTCGCTAAAGATCTGAAGGCAGATATTTCTGAAAAACCTGGAAAAATTGGCGAAGAGGACAAGATAAAAGACGAAAAATGTAACAAAGAATGTACGACTAGACCTTCATTTTTTGAGAAGGTTTTTGCAAAGGATATTCAGAACTCTGGTAAAAAGTTACACATCGTGCCTGATTTAACTAAGAATGATTTGTTTTCAGAGGGCGAAGAATCACAAAGCTCTCTAATAAAATTAAAAAACGAGAATCCCGAACTGGAGCAACATACAGAAACATTAAGAGATAGCATTAAGAAAAATTTGTTTGATTCAAATTCAAATGAAACTGTGTTTCAACATGAAGAAAGTGTACTACCAAATGTCAATGTTACTAATGATTGCTCTATAAAAGTTTGTACAATACCGAAAGAAGTGCGTACTATATCTGAATCCAAACAAAAGAAGAAAAACCATGAATCCAAAAAATCGATTGCCTCATTTTTTGACCAATCAGCAAAACGTGAATCCTGGACGAAACTTGAAGAATTGTTTCCAGATATTTCTCAAGTAGATGAGACTTTGCTTTCAGTACTGCCATCATCTTATAGAAGTAAAATTTTAAAATTAAAGGAAGAGATGAATAATTGCGATAAAAGTAATGATGAAAATTATAGTGAAGAAAAAGCAATAAATAATGACTTGAACCACAGTCGTGAATCAACCGCACAAATTAATATCAGCGAAAATAGCAATGAAACCAATGAACGTGTTACCACACTGAATCAGGAAAGCAAGGATTTCTCCAACAATTGTATTTGTCCAAGTATTGAAATAAGTAGTTCTCCACAAAACCCAAACACTAGTACTTCATCTGAGAAAAAGAGCTTAGCCGAAAGCAGTTGTATTGCTTCTTCGCCAAGTGCATATTTGGTTACTTGTGATGAATGTGGAGAAAAAGTTTCAAATTATGAAGTTCATATGGATATGCACTTTGCCAAGAAACTTCATAGAGAAATAAATTCAAATTTTAACGTAGCCCCTGTGATTAAAAAGAAAATAGAAATCAAAGCAAAAGAAAAGCGGAAAAAAGTTTCAAGTTCTAAGACATCAATAAAAAATCCTAAAAAGTTAAAAAGTATTGACACGTTTTTCAAGTGTTGATTGTAAATAAATTTCTTCTTTTTTTTAACTAACAATATTATTGATTATATTTTAAATTATTAACACTGACAAAATCTTTTAAGAAACTGTGATTTTAATATTAGTATAAAAGATTTATGGTTGTTTTCAAAGCCAAATAATTTATTCATACCTATTTATTTTATTTTTTAGAATATTGTTGTTGATAAATGAATATATTTTTTTATTATTATATGTCTTGTTGAAATATAAAATATTTGAATATTAAAATTTCATTTTATACCTTCTGACCTCAGGTCAATAAACAAATAAATGCAATTAAAATGAGCAACAACAAATTAAAATGTTGGATAAACAGACACAAAACCTCATTTAAGAAAGCAAAACTAACAATTTCGAAGATTCAAGTCCTTATTTCTCTGATTGACATCTCACCATCGAAATTTACATCAGAACCTTTTTTGTACAGAATTTAGTAAGCTTTCGAATGGTCATCTTCCACTTACCACGATTTTCAAACCGTTTTCGAAAGTTTTCAAAAGATATACGAAAATCCCAAACTTTTCATGCCTGTTAATGAAATATTTTATTTCTAATACTTCCTTATCTCCAAACGGAACCAAAATTTTAACTATCTTACATTAGATGGATTTCAAATGTCTGGATCAAGTTCCAACTGAATCAATTGTTTCTGAATACCCAAACTGAAAATGAGTTTGGAAAATGATTTGTATATATATATATTTTTTTTCATAAACAGTTTCAGATATCGCTTTAAAAATGGTTTCATTCATTTTCCTATGTTAAGTAACCTATAAAACGAGTACCTGCAAGCATATGAACTCAAAAACGTTAGCGTTCCGATTTTTTCGCTCCAAAAACCATGTTCCAGTGGACAGATTCTCTTGGTTAACAAACTTGAACTTTCAAATTAGACACAAGATTTTTGTACCAAATTCCATCAAAATTGGTCCATTTTTGAAGCGGTGGGAGAGCGTATAGACAAATCGCCATTTGTCTCCCTAGGTGCCAGACAAATGGTCTGATTTTGATGAAATTAGGTACAAAAATCTTTCGTCTAATTTGAAAGGTCGATTTCTTTAACCTGCAGAATCCGACCATGTCCATTCGCCTGCACAAAATACAGACAAACAAATGCGACAGTAGGCAAGTCATCGCACCATCATAGTGTTCTGCGTTGCTAGGGATGCGTGTTCTGATTCAGAACTTCTGAAGAACTCGTCTGAACAAACAAATGCCTGTTTTTCAAAGAGAGTTTTTTGTTTTGTTTTTTACACTGGCACAGAATATCCACGACATCGCCAGAACAAGTTTGATTCTTTCATGGCTGCAGCCCCCCGCCTAGCATTTAGTATGGTATAATGAAAAATTTGAGATCAGCAAAAAATAATGATATGAAGAATATATTCAAAACGGTTGAGAGTAGGATGTGGATCGGTGGATAATGTGTTTAGGATTTGCTGTGCAGTATGGGAGGAAGGTAGAAAGAAAAAGGTAAGCCTCTATGCATTTTTTTAAAGTTTATATCAGGAAACATTTATTATCACTCAATTATTTTCTTCTGTTGGTCTCATCCAATAAGATGCAACTTTTTTTTTTTGCATGGATTGATTAAATCAGGACCTATCCTTCATGAGAATGCTCAACCAATGCAGCGGTGGCCTGCAATAGTTATTTTACGAAACCTAACAAAACTCCATTCGTACAACCAATATTTTGTGAGGAAGAAAAACATTCAAACCCATAAGGATATTGAATTTTTCGAGGTAGAGTTCATTTCCCCTAGGTTTCAAACCTTGTTTTCTTACCCATGTGATAAATAAATTTGTTTCTCCGCATGGGCGTATATAAGGGGGGCTGAGAGGGCTGCAGCCCCCCCCCCGAAATTTTGATTTGATGAATAAAAATGTCATAAAACCCTTAAAAATAAATTAAATAAGATCATTTAGTTCATAAAAAATATTCCATTTTGGATGTAATAGCGTTTTAGTTGGTTAAAACTCTTCCAAGTTCTAAATTGTTAGTATTCCATCCACCGGAAATGGTCTCAGCCCCCCCCCCTCCCCCGAAATTTTCCCAGCCACCTCCGAAATTATTTTCTATATACGCCCATGTTTCTCCATTAACATATTATAATTCTTAGTCTACTCCATCTAGTGTAAATTATGATGACTAAAAAGATAAATTTAAATTTTACCGTACATTATTATTAACTAAGAATTTAATTTTGGGACAGGTTATCTATAGGTTACCACCCTTTTCTAGCCAGGATAGGGCTGATGCCTTTTCTTTTTTCTAAAGAAAAGCCACCATTGCATAGTGGGAATCGAACCCACGACCTTTGGCATGGAGTGTTAAGCGCTCACGCCTTAAAACCCACGGCCACCGGACCTCCATTTAATATATAAACATATATTGCTGAAGTAAAGATAGAAATATTTTTGATGGAAAATCACATCTACATTTCCAAGAGCTTTGAAACCCGACCCCTGTTGGGTTTGCTTTATAATATTTAATGTTTTTGTTAATTGTACTGTCCCCCCCCCCCCAATTATGCCCCTTGTTTATAAAGGTTCGCGAATATCGAGTATTGTCTCGTATTACTGATATGCAGGTCACAGAAGTGTTTTTTATTAGACTGGGTCATGTTTTCTTCTACTAATGCATTTCTTTATTGTTCAATTACTTTTTTTCTTGAATATGAAAACAGAAAAGAGTTAAAAAGTTAAAGATCAATTATTTCACAAGTATAGAAAGATCTGAACAACGTAAATAAATAAAGTTTTTCAGTTCTGCACTTCATTGGAATTTATTTTCCCTCCTAATAATTTGACCTTTTAAAAAAAAAGTTATTAGAAATTTACGAATTTTTAATATAGAAGAGCTGTTTTTAACATAGAATTTATCATTTTAATATAATAATTTAATGTTATCTATAGCCTATTTTAAATTTTAATATAATTTTACTCGATTTATTTTGATTTACTAAGTATAGATATTTATTGTTTTCTTATTTATGAATATATTTCCAGAACAAGTCAAATACTAAGTTGAACCTTTCATGAATTGAAAATATAATCGATTGAATTATACCAAATGACTAATGTTATTTGAAAACTTTAATTCATTGGTTATAAATAACGAACTGAGAGCATGAAATTAGAAGCTTCCTTATAAAAGAGAAAAAATTGTAGATAAGATATTAAATATTTTACTATTTATTTTGATCCATACTCTTATTATGGACACAATGGCAAACTGATATCACAACAAAATTTAGTCTTATGGATGCCTACACTGGGTGGCCACTGGAGACGCGCTCAAACCAAAGGTGCAACATATTTAACTGACATAAACATTGACAGTTCTTAAAAATAAATTAGCATGAAGAGTGTATATTTCAACGCCTTTATAGGAACAGCTTCAGGCGTTTTCAAAGGTACTTTCAGTATTTGCTATTAATTGTGTTCTCCTATCACAATAATAACATTTGTCAGGTTATCACACGTGAGTTAAAGAATTGGCCCAGCAGAAAAATGATGAAATTCCATATCTTAGAAAACAATGTTTCCAAAAAATATATTTATTTTTTCTCAATGATTTCGGGGTTTTTTAATTTGCCTAGATCTTTTGAGTCATTTATTTGTTACTGTATTCTTTCTTATCAATTCTTTTTTAATGCAAAAGTAAAAGCCATTCTCTATCTTTTAAACTATTAAATATAACGATTTTACTCTTTTCCTCTATTGATTCTGGGGTTTTCTTCTCTACTGCTGGACAAGAATTATCTCTAGGTTTGGTTCAAGTGTTGGCCTGGACTTTTAAGTTATTAATGGTATCTTATTTAAACTTGATTTTGCGTAAGAATCTCCAATAATTTAAATTTCCAATTCTATTGAAGTGGATTATATGATTTCCAAATACGTTGAAAGGGTATAGATTACCTTCTGGATAAGATCTGCTTATTTTTTCTGAACAGTAGAATTTTGTTGTCCCCTTATAAAGCTCAAGTTTTACTTAAATATTGCTGTGACTTCTGGATTAGTCCTATAGTCAAAACAATAAAGTTAAAACTATCATAATCTAATACAAGCATTAATACATCTTCATTATTGCAGCACAAAAATTATTACACCATATTAACATGTGGTTTCCGATAATCTCTACATGACATGTACAGCCCATGTGGCCAGTTCCGAATGTAGGGTAAATATTTTTATATGTATTTTGCAGATCTTGGGCTTTTAACTTTCTTTGAATTCTTTTAGGAGACATTCTAGTTGCTCAGCTCATTCTTATTTCCCTAAGTCATTTATGCAAATAATAAAGTGTAAGCATGCAGTTGGCATTCGAATGTCTCCTGTTAGACATTTTTTTTTTTCTTAAATATAGATGGTATTCCTGACATAACTTGAGTTGGTATTATTAAAAATATTAGTTTATTTAAAGTAATATTTTCGATGTGAACTTTCAGGGTAAGTGAATAACTTAATTACAATCCAAAAATGAGGGGAAATATGTGTATTCTGGTTACAAAAATAATGAAGAACAAAAATTACAGCCACTCTACATATTTATTCCCGTATATTTCTAAACTTAGATATCATTTCATTAATTCTAAACATGTTATAGAATATCTCTCAAATGATGAAATTGCATGAATCCTCCAATCATCAAAGTACTGTTGCTTTTGTGGATTTTAACATTATTATTATTACTAGGGGTCTCCCGTAGTCTAGTGGCTAGCGCGCTGGATTCATAAGCGGGAGATGGTGGGTTCGATTCCCACCTCCGGCAGGAATTTTCTCATCTCAAGGCTCGCTGGGAAAATTCCTCGCTGCACCCTGGATGTCAGCGCTAATGACCGAGAAGTAGATGCGCCGTAAAAAAAAAAAAAAAAAAAAAAAAAAATTATTATTAGTAATCTACAATGAATTTGTTCTTTTATCATTTCACCCCATTTCTGGATATTTCCTTATTTTTTTTCAAAAAATTAAGACTGTTGTAAGGGGCTGAGGATCAATAATAAATAATAAAGCTTTTTATTCTCTACCTGTTTCAAATGAACAATGTGTCTCTTCTGGAAATTTTTTTCTGTTTATAACTTTTCAAGCAGGTATTTCAATTGATTTGGCTTTAAAATGTTAAAATTAATTTATAATAATACCATGATGTTTCCAGCAAAAATAGAAAGAATTTACGGGGGGGGGGGGGGAACATCGAGTGGTTCTAATCTAAGATTTTTAAATTGCACTAGAAATAAGGATTTCAACAAACATGCTCAGATGACGCAGTTTCTGCGAAATGGCTTTTTTTTCTGCACAAGCATTTTTATACTAATAACTGTCTTTGCTGTTTTTTAGGTGTAAATGCTGTAGAGAAATGTGATCTGTTTGTCAGAAACCTCGACAGTTTGAAAAATGCATCAAATAAAAATCCAATTACAGCTATGAACTGGGGAGATGGATTTGAAGAAGAAGTTGTCATTGGTTATGGCAATCAACTTGTCAAAATTTATGATATAAAGTCTAAAACCTTTACTATGAACGAAGAGAAAAAATGTGGCGAAGGATCTATAATTGGTATCAGCAAACATAAAGGGTATGGATTTTTCATTTTATAAATAAGAGTGACAATATACCGTCTTTGGAAGGTTTAGTAATTAATGGAGATATCCAAGCTTAGATGTGTAATATTATAATATAAATCATTATTATTTTATGAATAAATTTATCTGTACTATAAGATGTCTCGAATTTTACCCTTAGACCTAGGTGCATACTTACGATTCCAAGCCTAGCGTTGGTATGGCCTGCTCACATGGGCGGAAAAGTTCAATTCCGCATTCGCATAATTTTGAGAGAAATATTCTCGATGGTTCCACCATTTGCAAACTCCCATTTCAAAGAACAACACTATACGTGAATCAATTTGAAAACTGATTATGTCTAATTTCAGATTAGGGAAGGCTTTGAGAGGTCAGACAAAGGAAATAGTGTCTAATATTTATCAATACTTAGCCAAAGCTAAGGCTAAAAACATTTTAAACCTTCTAATGATAACTTTATAACAGAGAGAAATTTTACCACCAATTACTTGCACGGGGAATATAGGGCACGTTCTTTTCCCTCTAACTATACCATCTACTTGAACAGGCTATAGTTTAAATTGTTTTTAGCCTTAGCTTTGGCTAAGTATTGTTAAATATTAAACACTATCTCCCTTGCCTGAACACCTAAAGAATTCCCTGGTCCTAACCGAGACTCAATCAGGTTTTAAGTTTAAAGTAGCGTGTTGTTCATTGTAATGGATATGCAAATGGCGGAAACATCGAGAATATTTCCCTCAAAGTTTCACGCATGTGAGATAAGAAATATTCCATTTATATGAACGGGCTATAATCTATTTTGTCAAATTTCTATGTACTTTGCAATTTCGACAACTAAACTGTTTTGTTGTAAAGGTGTGAATCTAAACAATCTTTTCTGTGTTTTCTTTTCGTGTTCAGTTCTCTATAAAACCTCCAGCTATCCCTCAAGCACAGGAGTCTTCATTTTGATAACAATGAAGTGCTCACTTGGGATTTGGTTTTTAGATAAGGCATGGTTGTTTTATCTTCTTCAGCAAATGCTGTTTTTGGCTATTCTGACAAGAGGACGGGATTGAAGGTCTAATCTCGTCCTCTCCAAGTGAGTTCCCAGGTACCACGCCCGTTTGCCCTGTATTTTTTATTCCAGTAAAATTTGTAAGTTACTCCTGTCCTGTCTAAAAGGGGGAGTATGCAGTGGAGGGGTCACTGATCAGGCCCACTTTTTTTTTCTGGCAATTCAGCATCGAAAAATAGTCGACATGTGTCCGGGCGTTTCGTCCAATGCGCCTTAGGAGCTAAGAAATAAAATAAAATGGGTTTAAAATTCATTATTTTATATCTCTAGTTTGGAAAATTATATCGACATGTTTTTTTCACTAGTTCATTTGTTTTGAAGAGTAGATTAAAGGAAAAATATTATCATTTAACAATAATTGATATTTTGTCAAGTAAATTTAAAAATATGTTTACGTTTTCAAGTAAACAAGTATTATATGTTTTCGCACCAAAAATAATAGCATATTTAAAATCAGCACCCTAGAAACCCATCATACCAATATGGTAAATATGATCGGACTCAAAAACAAAAAAAAAAAATACCAATCAGGAAGAGCCTAAAAATTTTTCAGTGAAAAATTGTCAAAATTTTAATAAAATAGCATATATGTACATATTAATTAAAAGAAGGGAGTGAATGCAGAGGGATTGTCGATTACTGGAGCAAGAAGGGAATGAGGTAGGGTGGAGCAATGATGGAACTGTATACAGAGGGGATAAGAATTTATAAATATATTCAATAGTTCAATGTAAAAAAAATAAATAAGTGCATAGCCAAAGGAAAAAATCATTCATTTGCTTAGTTTTTTTAATTTTAGTTTTTTATTCTTCAATTTTTAATAACTGGTATCTTTTATGGTGCAGAGTGCTGATGACCGCTGTAGAATCAGGAGTGGTTAAACTTTGGAGAAACAACTCAGATCCCCTTGTTATAAACACTGGAGGATCCCTGGAGAGAGCAAGGCCCAGCCCTCACTATCCGAACATTGTTGCAACTGGTGGACGCGAGAATGATTTGAAGCTTTGGGACATTGAAACAGGAGAGCAAATATTTACTGCCAAGAATGTATGATTTATCTCTGAAAACCTTCATTTTTTAAGAATAATTAATCTTTTCAGTCAAAGGTCATGGAATTTCCATCCAGTCTCTTTCAAGAATTTTTGTTATTTTATTTTTTTTCTATGTTGCATCGATATCTATGCCATTATTGCCGACACCCATGGTGCAGCGAGGAATTTTCTCAACGAGCCATGAGATGAGAAAATTCCTGCTGCCAGTGGGATTCAAACCCACCATCTCCCGCATAAGAATCTAAGGCGGTAGCCACTAGACCACGGGGAGACCCCTATTTTTGTTATTTTTAGCACTTTCCGATGTAATATTGCTATTAACATTGCACTAATGAAAGAGTTTTCGAACAATTTTACCTTCTTTGATCCTGAATAATAGATACCGGAAATGACTCCCATTGAAAAACTCGATAGCAGCCATAGTTTTCGTTTTTTTTAATTTGTAAACTTGATATATATCATTTCTATAACAAACAATTGAACGAGTGTGTTAACCAACAACTTGGGGGGGGGGGGGGTTAACCCATATTCAAAGTACCAGTTTGCCCAGAACGGGCCACAATTTTTGTTATATTACAACAAAACTGAGTATACGTCATGAGTATACTGACAAAGTAAATTAAATTGGTCCATTAGGAGGGGGGGGGGGGTACTTCGGAACCAAATTAATAATTTGCCCATACCGATCGTTATAAGTACTTTCTTGCAATGAAACTTAATACATAAGATGCCCCACCAATCAGGAACATGTTTTGTAAAAAAAATCAACCTGCCCCAAAAATTTCATGTATAACTGGTTGTTAACATTTAATAATTGAGGCATCATTGTCATTACAGTCATAGGAGACCAAAAATATTTTTTTGAATTTATATAGGCTATTCTAAGCAAATTATTTAAGAATGCAGCGTACGCTACCACCTTTCTGAGGAATGTGCTTAGTAATGCAGCTCCTGTGTGACTTTTTTTTATTAATATGATGAGATCTCTTTGCACTCTCTTTTTTTGCCTTTTCAATTGGGATTAAAACCTTACATTGAGTTGCTACCTTCTGGCAGCATTTAGACATTGCAATAAGTACGATTAATTTTGTCCCGTCTATCTGGTTATGGGGGGGGGAGAGTTTGGCTCACTTCCATGTGTTTGAAGCACACATGGATGGCATGTTTATTTTCTGGAGGACTTGAATTTGTAACCCTGTAGCACACTGAAATATTTTCTAGTAACATCCTTCGAGGGTCCCGGACTGCCCCTAAACCACCCAGTTTGTAATCAGGGTGTCTACTGCACGAAAATGTCACAAAATTGAAAATAGGACACGAATATCATGAAAAAGTCATGACATGAAACCATGTCACAAAATTTCAGTTTGACCAAAATCTATCGTAATCTCAGGACTTGCAGATCCGTAATTAAACTGGAAGTTCAGGAAAAAAAGCTCTTGAAACATCTAGGATTATTTAAGTAAATTGTGTACACAAGTATGAGATCTTCTATTTTTTTTTTTACCAATGACTTAACTATATAATAAATAAGATTTTTATTATTAATTATTTTCTTAGATATGGAAATATGTCATGATTATATTTTTTTTTCATTATCAGGTGCGCAATGATGAGCTGGAGTTGAGAGTTCCTGTGTGGATAACTGATATGGCATTCATCCTTAAAACAAGAAAAGTTGCTGTAACAACACGATATGGACAGGTGAGTCAATCTGAAAACTATTTTTAAACCAAATATTTTATTAACAGACGTAAGCAGTTTTAATCTTTTTATATACATTCTTAAATATCTGAAAAACGGTTGACTACCCAAAGTAAGCAAAGTAAGTAAAAAGCGTAGTAAATTTCCTATAAAAAGCTCCTCATACAAAATTTGGTAGGATGATCTCAGCAGGGGGAAGCGGTGCTTAAAGTTTCTAAATTGTGACTTTTAGCGTCTTAATCAGTTTGTTTTTAAAATTTATTTAACAGTAAAATGGCTTATTACTGTTAAATAAACTAAAAGTTCTTTTTTTTTTTTTTTTTTTGTGTTAGACTTGGTCAGAAAACAAATAGAAAAGGGAATCGTTACTATCCTTTACTGTCAGCAAAAGAGGTATATACTCAGTGCCCCATTTATTAGATATGATTTACTTGTAAGAAAAAGAAAAGGCAACAATAAATACTTACAATGTTTAATAATAACATTTGCACTAAAGAAAACATAAAATTAATTTTCAGGAACTAGTTCTTTTTCCATTTATATTTTAAAGAATGTATTGTTTTTGTTAATTCCAAAAGATATAATTTCTGATTACTACAAGTAACTCGTCTCACTAAAAAAAAATTATTTTGGGATTAATTCCTTTATTTGTGAACGATTACTTTCAAAACCTTGTCTTCTAAAGGCAGTTATTTATGAACCATGATAAATATCTTTAAATGAAAGAACAATATTCTTTGAATTCAATTAAACAAAAAAGAAGAGTGAATTATAAGGTAAAAGAAAAATGTGGGAGGCATTGCTAAAATTAATGAGCTTTATACATAATAACTAAACATTTAGGAAAGGAATGTTTGAAAGTTTAGTTTTTAACTCTGCCAGTGCCGGTCCACAGCCCGGATCAGAAAAGAGGATGGGAAACTGGTAGTTTGTTGAAAATATGTTCTGTATTGATGTCAACCCAAGTCATTTTTGAAAGGTTAAAAACAAATATTACCTACTTAAATAGTTTTTTTTTTTTCTAATTCTTTGCGAATTACAATATTTTATTTAGTATTATTTATTTAATTATATTATTTTCTTAATCATAGTTCTTTTCTTTTGAAACACTTTATTTGAGGATTGTATGTCCATGCTTAGTGGGCTTAATATGCTCTTACCATGCTCCTTATCATGAAACATGGTGGAGAAAAATGTTCAAATAAAATGGTATTGAAGAAAAGCTGTTTTAAGGTGTTATTATCATCTAGCATTGTATATTGTCATATTTTGAGGGCTAAATACAGTTTATTCATACATTTTATTTTCAAAAATTATGTATTTACTCAATTTCTATAAAATTTAATAATTCTTAAAATTAAGAAAAAAAAACTGTAAGATGAAGTGCCTTCTACTTTTAATGAACTCGTAACACATTCAATTTATTGATCTTTTATTTTTATTATTTTTTTTAATTGTATTTCTGAGTAGTGTACTTGCACTGTGAAATTGTACAATTGAAGTTTGATTACTAATATCTGAAAAGTCTGCTATCCAAATATTTGTGGTTCCTCTGATATTTTCAAATAGAACAAAAATCACCTAGATAAACTATAATCAAAATTCCTAAAAAAAGTTCCAATCTTTTAGACAGCTAGTTATGCTGTTAAATTTTCTTAAAGATTTAAGTTTTTTTTGTACTGAAAGAATTTATTTTGTTCCAGGTGAGATTGTATGATCCTGCTACTTGTATGAGGAGACCAGTAGTGAGCGTTCAAGTTCCTGAACAGGCACTCACCTGTATATCTTGCTCTAGCAAAGATCAGTAAGTATCTATGGGAACACGGCAAAATAAGTAGTCGCATTTTGTTATCCTCTCGTTGGCTCAAGCTGTCAATGTCCATTACCTGATTAAGTAGAAATACATTGGTAACGTTCATTTAAATGTTTAAAGTAAAAAAAAAAACAAAAAAACTAATATTATTGTAGTACATAAAAGTCCATAAATGATTAGTTAGTTTAACCCTTAGTTACTAACCTTACTCTATACCACTCACTCAGGTCATATTGACCCGTAACTAAAAAAATAAGGAATAATTATGTAAATACGATAAAAAACACATTCCACAAGTCTTAGAATAATCAAATTTATCACATAAATATAATATATAGACAATATGAAGCCTATCAATCGTAATTTGACCCGAGGTTAGTAACCAAGGGTTAATATCGTTGATACAAATGCAAAGTATCGAATGAAAAGTGGTTTGGTACCTTATAGATTACTTTATATAAATTTTATCTTATTATATATTTTAATTGGACTTAATTCACATTGGTTTGATTTTCTGTAATTGATAATTATTTTTCTTTAATTTTCGAGAGTTTGTTACAACGTCAGTCCAACAGCAATCAGTATAGATTGATAACGAAAAATGCGTTTTTTCACATTCGATACTTTAGATTTGTATCGACGATATATATATGTTCATTTTGTTTGATTGTAATCCACCTTTTACTCAACTCCATAGCCATTTGATATCTTTCCCATGGGCATTACTTAATTATATCGTTACAATATTGCATCCATGTCCTAGTTGGCTCTTTCAGGTGAATATTCCATGTCTCTTTTTGACTTTCCCCTTCTATAGGCCATGCCTTGCTGATCTACAGCCAATAATGCTGGAATGCTGGTGTACATCTTGAAGCACTGTCTACTGAACCGAGATAGTGGGCGATTAGGCGGTGAAAATGAGTCCAGTGAGAATCATGAACAATAGAAATAACTTTATATAATTTTAATCCTTTCCTTGAAAGACACTAAGGCTATGAAACTTAATGTGTTAACACACTATTACTAGAGTTGTGGCTTTGATTCCCATTAGGGTTTGTGTCATTTCATATAAAAAATCACTCCCCCCCCAAAAAAAACAACATTAATAAAGAGACATTAAAATAACAAGGAAAGATAATGATTTTTGGAGTTTGTTTTCTCTCTGATTACTGTGGTTTCTTGTTTTGGAATTTCCTTTCAGGGGCTTAGTTTGCTAAAATGCTTCCTGTGCAGCACTAGTTGTGTGATAAAGGAATGCATTTTTTATGTAAAAAAAAAAAAATCAAAATTCTGTACTTAACATACAAAATTGAAATTTCCAAAATCTACTGACCCATTTATTTATTTTAAATTCCAGTTCTAAATTAGAAATGGTAAGTAGTGTTTTTTCTGTGTCTTATGATTAGTAGGTAGCTCGTGACCCTAGTATATTGTTTTTAATTCCTGAAGATGCGTCCAAATGATGTGTAACTAGTTGAGCTAATAAAGATTGGTAAATTCATTTTTTATTGATTGTCGGTAATGATTAGTGTTCAAACATTGATTTGTTTTTATATTAGTTTTTTAGAAAAATCAAATAAAGTGGTTTACCATCAATAATTTGATTGCAAATTAAGGGTTTTGGAACATGGCAAGACAGTGGCCCAGAGATCTGCTGCAGTGACCAAGTGAAGTGTTAGCAATGGCTTTTTCTTTCTTCAAGTGCATCAATGTTTTTGGCTCACAGATCGTTCTTTGACTCCAGCCACTGGTCGGAGCAGAAGGGAGCTTGTGTAGGCCCCTTTCAACGTCATCTGAGCGTCTTTCTGGCGATAATTGAGGATGAACAGAACCTTTATATTATATCATATATCATATTACCAGATGTATTCACATACAGGATGTAGTTACCAATAAAGAATAAAAGGAACTTGGCAAAGTAGGATTTGATACTACTCCTTCTTATCTCATTTCTTTGATCTTTTCTGTTGCTAGTCTTTTCCTTTAGATTCTATCTTTTTTAATTGGAAAATACAATTTTTACTTGTCTCTTTTGCGTCCAATACAAACATACTCATTGTCAATTAATATAAGTGCTTTGATGATTTTTTTTTGCAACAAATAATTTAGTTGTTTTAACAATAATATTATTATTTTTAGTCATGTTATAGTTGGAAGTGGTACAGGGCAAATGAATCTTGTTGATTTAAGAAGCAAAGGGCTGGTTATGAACAAATATAAAGGTTTTGTTGGAGGTATCAAGGCTATTGCTTGCTCTGAAGATGAACCATACATTGCTTCAGTCAGTCTTGACCGCCACTTCAGGGTCCACCATCTTTATACAAAAGAGCTCCTTTTGAAAGTAAGTGAAGTCTTCTTTTTTTTTTTATTTATTAAATAACAAATTACATTCAGTTGATTGAAAAATAATACAGTTAACCATTTAAATCCTGTGTTTGAAATAAATATTTATTTGATTAATAAACATATTTAAATTGTGTGGTGTACATTGTACAATACTATATACTTCATTATGACAGATATATATATCCTGCGATCCAATATATACCCATTATATTATACTTATTTACAGGTAAGTTATTTTATTTAGGAATACATTTTACTTTTTAGGAATACTTGCAATCCAAGCTGACTTGTGTATTGGTACGTGGAAACTTTGATTTGACTGAACCAGAACGAGATTCTTCTGGAGAAAGTGGAGGAGAGGAGCTGGAAAACACGAAGGAAGAAGAGAAAGAGGAAAGTAGTACGAGCGAGGAAGGCGAAGATGTATTCAAGAGTATGCCGACTGTCGGCGAAAAGAGGCCAAAAGCCAGCAATGTTGGGAAAAAGAAACATAAATCATAACTTGTTTATATATGCTATATCACAATTGTTAGTGTCATATTGTATTAAATGGAATGGTTGAGAGTTTTATACAACTGAGATTCCATGAAACTATTTTAGTTTGTGATTGACTAATTTATTTTGTGTTGTGATTTTATATAGTATATTTTTTTATGATGTCATATTAAATGCCAATGACTGCAATCAGTAGTTTATATTATTAAAGAGTTTCTGAAGATCACAAATTCAGAAGAAATCAAATCAAAAGGCATTTCATAAAATTGTTTTTAGTTACTGGGTCATTTAAAAAATGTATTCTGTTTAATTATTTAGGTTTCAAGTTATTGATGTGTTACTTAAAAAATATTGATACTCTCTTTAAAAAAATATTTCATTGATTTAACATTTGTATATTTAATCTAGTTACAACAGAAAATATTGGGTCATATTTTTTGGGTGTGTATGTATATATATATATATATATATATATATATATATATATATATATATATATATATATATTGTTGTTGACACAGCTTTCTGCAATTCGCAGAAATATTACATAAATTTACCGGAGTTTACATAAGATGTAAAGTCTAATGTAGCATGGGATTTCTGCGAAATATTGCATAAATAAACTGACCGGTAGAGGACTGTGTCAACAACTATATATATATATATATATATATATATATATATATATATATATATATATATATATATATCCACAAATATTTTAATTTTTCTAGAACTTCAGCTTTCTACATTGTGTTCACTTCTCATAGATCTGAGAAACAACATAAAGCTCTCAAACCTCTTCTAAGGCTTACGTAGGGATTCGAGAATCCCTTCCTTGAGATCTTGGTTCAGATGTAACTCGAGCCTTGGATGAGTTCGACTGCTTGGGCGAGCTCTTTTACGTCATTACATTACACTGCTAAGCTCTTTTTTCTTT
This sequence comes from Gonocerus acuteangulatus, assembly GCA_946811695.1. NCBI lineage: Eukaryota > Metazoa > Arthropoda > Insecta > Hemiptera > Coreidae > Gonocerus > Gonocerus acuteangulatus. The sequence continues at coordinate 75,980,480 of OX328126.1, read as the reverse complement.
TTACGTAGTGAAACATGTTTGAAGTATGTCTTCACTTTGGAGATTAATTTAGATATTGAAGTGAAGTTACTTGCTAGCTTAGTTTTGTATTCTTTATCTGTAAACCTTATTTGTTTAATCTTCTTTAGAATCTTAACATTTCTTTGAATCGGAGCTTGGTTTTGCTTGCGGGTGGGTCTTTCATTATAGTTGTTTTCTTTCTTTCTGTCTTTATTTATTTTTTTTTTGTAGGTATGCATTAATAGTTAGAAGGGATAAAAACCAAGTCTTTTTCGCACTAGAAATTTTATTCAGCTGAGCGCTTTCAGTGCTTATGTACCATCCTCTGAGGTAGCACATAAATGCCAAACAACTTAGCTAAATAGAAAACCTTGTACAAAAAGACTTTGTTATTGTCTCTTTAATCTTTATATTTTCCTTCAGGATTAATAAAATGGACTATATAGTTTTTTAGTTTTTCACAATTGTAATACACTTTGTTTCGTTAATTGAATTAAATAAAGCCTGTTCAGATAAGACGGAAGAGTTCAGTTCCACATGTGCAAAATTTTGAGGGAAATATTCCCGACGGTTTTACCATTCGCGAACTCCCATTTTAAGGAACTAACATCCATACATGAAACATTATAAAAAGTGATTACGTCTCGTTTAAGTCTAGGGAAGGCTTTAAGACGCCAGACAAAGGAAATAGTAGCCAAAGCTAAGACTAAAAACATTTTAAAACTCCTAGGGACAAGGTTCTAACAGGGAGAATTTTTACCGCCAATGTCTTTCCCTAGAATATAGGCCACACCCTTTTCCCCTCTCAACTAAATCATGTATTTGAATAGGCGATAGCTCAAATTGTTTTCAGCCTAAGTATTGATAAACATTTAACACTATCTCCCTTGCCTGACCTCTCAAAGCCTTCCCAGGTCCTAAACGAGACATAATCAGTTATTATTGAGTTTAAAGTAGCATTTTGTTGATTGTAATCGAAATGCAAACGGCAGAACCGTCGGGAATATTTCCTTCAGAATTTCACGCATGCGGGATTAGAACTATTCCATCTAACTGAACGAGCTATAAATTCAGACAACTCCAATTTTGGTTCTGACTTTTGCTTAGACATAAATGAAACTACTAGAAATTAAATGCAATTTAAGGTTACTTTTTAAGTAAAGTATTATCATTGTAACAAGAATAGTATTAATTTTTACAAAATTTTCTACTGAATTTTTTGCTTACAATTTTATTTTGGGATAAAACACTTCATTGATTTAGAAGTTGTATGACTTAAATAAATAGACCATTTTATTTATTTTACATTTCCTTAAGATTACTGTTTTTTTTACATTAAAACTCCACCTCAAGAATTTTTTTTCTTTAAATAAAAAGTATTTCTAAATTTCTCCTAAATTAAGTATTTTATAAATACAAATTTTTGTTATTTTTTAAAAATAAATTATTGTTAATTTTTTTATTTGATTATTATTTTAACCGTATTTCTTGAGTATAATTATTTATTTTTACAAAGGTCTGATTATCTTAGTTGTTAGAGTGAGATGTATAACTACTGCTCTAAATCAGAAAGCTTGCTGACTGTTTCAGCGAACTAGTCAAGCAAAATGCCTACAGTATTTGTTTTCAGGGACCAGATTAAAAGATCTTTGATACTAAAAGTTGATTGGAGAAGAAATATTCTTAAATTTCTTTTGATTATGAATTTAAATCTTAAAAAGTTAAACATTAATTATTTCAACCGAATGACTATTTTTTCATGCATATTTGACTTCTTTCATAATAGAAGTGGTTAATTGAGTCTGTTGTATCTAAATTTTACAAATGTTGTTTGCCGATGTCAGAAGGAATTTAACCTTACACTTGATCTGACCGGTGAAAAACTATGGTTTCAATTAAGGATTTTTATTTTATTATTACTACACCTATATCACAAGGCAGGACATATAGTTGTGTTTTACTATCATTAAGTCTGTTAATTAATTTCAGACACAACCTTCTGTGTAGTAAACATAATTTGAAAATGTGATAAAGAAGAAATGAGTTTTCAGAGAATTTATACAAGACATAGCTTATAATCATAAATATTATATGATTATTAGGGAATAATCTTAAAATTGTGTTGATTAGTGTCTGCAATGAGTGGTCAATATAATTTCTTTGTCACTATTTTTTCATCAATTGAAAACATTAATGAATTGTTAAGAGCTCAGGCAAACTAAAAGGGGATTGTCAGCAAGGGCAGAATTCCACCCTCATTTGTGCGTTGCGCCTAGATTTATTCACTGCCAATTACTGTTTTAAACAACGTTGTGAAAATCCTCAATTACTATTTTGTCTGTGAGGAACCTTACTGGTGTAGGCTCATGCTATATCAGGACACAGTTCGCATGGGCAATCATATTTCTATATGACTGAGCCTTGAACAAATTTTTCCCTGCTAATGTACTTAAAACATTTATTTTTTTTTTTAGTTTCATATAAATTTGTTATCACTGTAAAAGCTGTCTTGTTATCACTTCCAATTTGATTTATTAGTGTCAATTTTTCTTAATGATTTTGATTTTATTTGTTTATTTCATTCTGCCCAGAATATGTCAATTGTAAAAAAAAAAAGTAATAGATTTTAAAATTGGGACCTTTATATAATGTATACTTTTATCTATTTTGTATTTTCACATATCCGACTTATAGAGATATTTTTAATCGAATTTAGATAAATGAAATATGAATTTGGCTTTTTTAGGAAAAAAAAAAAAAAGAAATTGTTAACACATAATTGTAGCAAATGCAATGCATATAGTTAGTTCAACATTATACCCAAATAGGTAGCTTAAATTTTATAAAATGCAAAAGAAAAGGGAAACCTTTTTATGTGAGATGTCTATGCTTAAGTGTTTGGCACAATGGTAATCTTGAGTAAGAATTACATAACGCCTAGGCTGTAAGCATTAAGAGTATGAAGGTTTACTCTGCTGTGATCACTACTTTTATTTATCATTATGTAATTTTAAATGCCTGGAATGTTAATTGTTTTATTTCTTAGAAGATAATTATTCTATAAGTTTATTTGCACTGTGTTTATTTATTTTTATAAATAAATAATAAAAATTGTTCATTTTTTCACTTGCTCCTAAATTTTCATACTCGATGTCGAAGAAAACATACTACTGGCAGAAACTGCATTATCTTGGTGGTCTTCCATATGATATCTATCCTTAGTGTGATTTAAAAAGTTTAGTTCAGAAACTCTTAATGTTTTATTTTCAAACTTGTTGCTATTTTTGCTATAATCATAAATTTAAAACTCGTTTTGGGAAGGTGTAGATGATCAGGGTTCGGTCATGTCTTGAATAAAACTACATTTTATAATTAAAATTATTTACTGACAGATTGTAGAATTAGAGGTTACTTAGACATTCCTTACGATCTTCATGACTTATTGACTGAAGGTAGTCACTGAACATTTATAACACATTACAATTACCTGAATTTACATTTCTTTTATGTAGCCATATATTATTCCTTTTATTTTCTTCGTTATTCCTTTTAGCGCAGTTCCTCCCTCCCTTCATAGGGAGGAACCCCGCTTATAAGGTTGATCTCATGAAACAATCAGGAAGTGCCGACTAGAAAATTTTGCGTTTCAGAACCTCTAGAGACCGAAAATGACGGCGGCTCAAATTTGTATATATATATATATATATATTTATATTTGTCTGTTCACTCATTTCTGGCTTCCCTAATGGTCCGATTTTGATGAAATTTGGTACTAAAATCCGTCGTCCAATTTGAAAGGTCAAGTTCGTTAACCAGCAAAATCCGCCTACTGGAAGATGGCGTTTCAGGCGAAATTCGCACAAAAAAATCGCAACACTTACGTTTTTGAGTTCATGTGCTTGTAAGTACTCGTTTTATAGGCTACTTGGCAAAGAAAAACGAATGAAACCATTTTCAAGACGATAGCTTTAACCATTTTTGAGAAAATGGGAAAAATAGTTTTTGAATACCGTTTTTGGTTTGGGTACTTAGAATCATGGGATTCAGTTGAAACATTTTCTGCATGTTCTACATTCATTAAAACTAATATGTTGAAATTTCTGTTACGTTTGGAGTTAAGGAAGCATTAGAATAAAATATTTTATTAACAGACATAAAAAGTTTTGGTAACTTTGTATACTTTCCTTAATATCTTGAAAAAGGTTGAGAATCTTGGTAAACGGAAGAATAACATTAGAAAGCTTACTAAATGCTCTACAAAAAAGGTTCATCGGAGAAATAAGTGCTTAAAACTTTAAAGTAATTGATTTCGCTTATTCGAACTGTTCTTTTTGTCTGTTTTTATTCCTTGTTATTTTTTAATTGCTTATAGTTGGATAATGTATTTGATAAAAAATCAGGTTAAGAAAAACAATTTAATGTTAGAGAGATTGTAAATAGGTACTTTAAGAGTAAATGTAACTTGTTTTAAAAGTTCAAGACAATAGGTTTTGGCCAATGTGCCTTTTTCCCTATCGGTCTTTCAAGACGTAATCAAGAACAAAATAATTATAAAAAATACTGGATGTATTGTGTAATTTTCGAATAAAGATATATATATATATATATATATATATATATATATATATATAAAATGTTAGAGATATGGATTTCCTTATCGGAGAGCAGCCTCCCACAATTTTGATTTAATAGGTAAAAATGTGTCATAAAAACCTTAAAAATAAATTAGATAAGATCACTTAGTTCAGAAAAAATATTTTTTTTTGGGTGTAATAGCGCTTTAATTTTAATTGGCTAACTATTCTAAGTTCCAGATTGTTAGTATTTCATACCACCCAAATGTTCCCAGCCCCCAAAAATATTTCCTATATACGCCCCTGAACTCAGACAATTACTAGAGAATGCAGGCATTTTAAAAGTACTTAGAGTTCAGGAGTGCTTTGTTGAACATTGAAGAGCACAACACATTGAGTGGAACGAAAGCGTAATTAATTTATTTAGGTATTGTAAGCGGTATAAAGCTGGCCCATGAAGTTATATTTATTTATTGAAATTTTAAGGGCCTATTGTTCATAACGCATGTTTTTGGGACGGTATATATACGGGTTAAGACCCTTTTCTTTTTTGGATTGAAAAGCCATTACTCCTTGTGGGAATCGAACCCACGACACATTGGGAACGTCATGTCTTAACTCTCCGATAAAGTAGACATAATTATTTGATACTTGTTAGTATTAGAACGTTATGGCTAACGGCCGTAGCCACGTTAAATAAACCGCTCCTCTTTGATCACCGATGTTAGCCAACATCGGTCGTGGTCAGAACCTGAATGAGTTACCGTCCACGTGCCATAAAACGGTGGCAACCTGTAGACATGACGTTACTAATATCTCAGTTGTTGATACGCCGTTAAATAAATAAATAAAATACAAAAGGTTAGGCAATATTTGGCAATCCACTGAAAAGAGGCAGTGTGGACCTTTGGTAGTACATTTGGTTAGTAGAAAAGATCTCATGTCAGGCTGGGAGGGACTCTGGAGTTATAGTAACAGGTCACTCATTGGTTGTTACAGGCATTGATGGTCTAAATAACATTCAAAATGTAAATTATCTTATATTTGCATGTCGGGTTCCCCCAAGGGAAAATGAAGGACAAAACAAAAATGAAATAGAAAGTGGCTCTAGGTTCTCACTAAATTGGGTCTGACAACCCACCCGCTACTGAAGTGTTATCTTCAGGAAATAGAGCAATGGCTGCTACCCCCTAATTAAACTAGAAATGACAACATATTGCATAATTGTTCCCTGTCAGTGTATGTAACATGTGTTAATGCACCGTGACGCTTGTCACCCTGATTACTCTACCAAGGAGCTACATCGCCTCAGGATGCCTCTTGGAGAAGAATGATCCCACCTTCTTGCCTAATAGGTTCATTGTTTCAAATGTGGTGGGAGACGAGATATTTAGATATGGAATCTCCGAGAGGGTGTGAGATATCTGTCAAGATGTGTCGTGCTCACATTCTGGCTTCCTTGGCTCTTGTTTTGCTATGGTTGGATATCTCGATGGGGGTTTATGAACATTATCATGAAGGGTAAGTTCCAGGACTTTCTATGGCATTCTCTGGGTAAAAAGAATAATATTCCGTCACGCAGGAACTGCATCACTAAGCCATGGGTGTATATAAGGGGGGGGGGCTGCAGCCCCCCCCGAAATTTTGATTTGATCGGTAAACATTTTATAAAACCCTTAAAAATAAATTAAATAAGATTATTTAGTTCATAAAAAATATTCTATTTTGGGTGTAATAGCGTTTTAGTTGGCTAAAACTCGTCCAAGATCTAAATTGTTAGTATTCCATACACCGGAAATGGTCTCAGCCCCCGAAATTTTTCCATCCCCCTCCGAAATTATTTCCTATATAAGCCCATGCACTAACCTAGGTGGGTAATGTAATCCACAATCCTTTTAGCACTTTCCTCCTAAGGAAAGTAGCTATTGAGGCTGCACCCCTGACGGAATTTTCGTCAAATATTTATCGATCCTACCTAGTAGACACTGAAAATGACCCCCGTTAAAATTTGTGTGTTTATATATATATATATATATATCTATATATATATATATATATATATATATATATATATATATATATATAAAAACATGTATATACATACTTACATACATATGTCTGTTAACCCGATGCACGCCAGAGTTTTTTTTTTTTTTTTTTTTTTTGCCACGAAACTAGGTATATAGTATTCCCCTAGCAAGCGCTTGAACCAGTTCGTTAACCAGCCAAATCGGTCCATCTGGTGGGGGGGGGGGGGGGTTACACAGGATCCAAAGTAGTTATTTGTCACTACCAGCCGACATTTTGTTATATTTCAACGAAACTCGGTATTCGTTGTGGACTAAATCGGTTCATTAGGAGGGGGGTTTTATATGTGTTTTCTCACACAAACTTATTTATTTATTATCTTGCTATGGAACAGGAAGGAAGATGACCAGGAAGATCATGACTACACCCTATACCTGAAGCCAGTCCTGGTGAAGACTACAGCTCCTGTCCGGACGATGTACCTCGCTCTTGAGGGAAAGGAGTTGGTACTATACCCTCCAGGAGTCCAGTATATACCGTATCCACTCCAATACCAGAAGCAACAATATGAGGTAAGCTGGAAACAAAATTATAGCGTGTTTTCTCCCTCCCTATAGGAAGTCAAGACGTCGACATATACCGGAACTAATGGGCTAACCAAATATATTCGAAAATAGTTCGCTATTAATGCAATTTGGCATAAAAATAATGTCTGAAACGGAAGGTCAAGTTAATCTGCAGAGTCCGCTTACCGTAACACAGTTTACTGTTTTACACGAAAAATCGTAGCCCTTACTGTTTCGCATGAATAAGTTTCCAGGGCTAACGGCCATAGCCACGTTGATTGCACCGGTTCCCATTAATCACCGAAGTTTAGCAACGTTGGGCGTGGCCAGTACATGAATGGGTGACCGACCACTTGCTGTTGGCATTATAACAAAGGCAATCTGTAGATAGCCCGGCGTTAATAGCCAAAATGTTGATAAGCAGTTAAACAAAACAAAAAACAAAAAAAAAAAAAAAATTAGTTTCCAGGTAAGTGTTTGGAAATGGGAAATCGAATGGAACCATTTTCAAAGAGACATCAAGAAAACATGAAAAAAAAAAAAACTGTAATTACGGCGTTGGTTGCCCAAAAACAACGGATTGACTAAAAAATGTTTTGACATGTGCCACTTTTATTCAAAGTGAGATTTATACATTTTGGTCTGATTATAGTGAAATTTGGCATAATAATTATGTGCCTAAAACCATTAAACAGCAGAATCCGCCCATAAAATCCGCGCATTTATTCGGCGAAATTTATACGAAAAAATCCATCTAGCGTCTTAGGTTTTTAGGGTCAACTAAATTCAAAGAAATTAAAAAAAAAAAAAAAAGTATTATTCACTATTTAAAAATTGATGTATTAGTGTGTATGGGAAAAATCAGGATATTATTTGTTGAGAAAGACTTTCTGATTCCTCGGCATATTTATCGAATAATTGCAACTTATTATCTCCTAGTTGAAGATTAGGTGAGAATATTGAACTCTTAAAGCAGAACCAGCGAACCGACGCTAACGATTTGAATAATAAAGTATCTCTCTCCCCCCCCCCCCCGTGTCGGCGAACTATTAATAAATGCCCTTCGTCATAGGGATTTTCTGGAGGATGTGATGGTGGAGTCTTGGCTAATTGAGGGTAATTTTTGTGATTATTTTCATTGGATGGTTACCTCCTTTATAATGAGAGAGGTTAAAAGTTGATTGGGTTGTCAGTTTTGTATTTATTGCAAAAAATGTCCTTTTCAGTCATTCATTAAATTGGTGATATCTAGAACATTTATTGGCAAATATTAAAATTAGAATATTTTGAACTTATTTATGGTTGTGAGATATGAAATGTCATTAAAGGTATTAATTTAAATTTTTAGAAATGAGTTTTTATAAAATACCTTCATTAATCAAAATAAGCTTCTACACTATCTATACGCTACGCCTAACATTAACAAATATAGAAAATAATTTCGGGGGGGGGGGCTGGGAGCACCTAGGCATTTTTGGTGTAGGGAATATTTTGAACATTTTAGTGTAAAATGGCGGGTTTTAAGGTCCTTTGGACACCTAGTAGACCAGGGTAAATGAAGAAGGCATTTATCGTTGTTATAGGCTTTTTTTTACATGAAATGTTCTCAACAAAACAAAATTTCGGGGGAGGGCTGCAGCCCCCCTTATATACGCGCATGGCGCCTAAGGCGAAACAAGCATTTCTATCAAGGAATACATAAGGTATCAATAATAAAAGTCCGACTCGCAGGAACTGCATCATCTGAGCGCGGTTCCGTTCTTATCTCTAGACTCATTTAAAATGATTAAAATAGAAGCTGTTATTATTTTGGGTCGACATTTCTAGAAAGCATGAAGATTAGATAGTTAGCCGTCGAGGTGATAAGTAAAGATGGAATGGCTGGGATTCGGCTAAGGAAACCTCAATACGATTTTTGTTAAAAAATCTATATTTAAGACGTTTTGGCTACTCATTGGTAGCCTTCGTCAGCAATGAAAGTGCCGGGAGGCAGAGGAGGACCAACGTTGACAGTTCCATCTTTACTTTCAAGAAAGGTCTTATTTACGATCTTACCTGGATACCCATCCAGGGTATCCAGCCCTAGGAAGGACCCCGCTAGGCATTTGAAAAGCTATCTTGGAAATCCATATCTCTGAGATTAAATTGTTTTTCTTATTTTTCTTAACCTGATTTATTATCAAATACATTATCCAACTACAAGCAGTTAAAAAATAACAAGGAATAAAAACAGACAAAAAGAACAGTTCGAATAAGCGAAATCAATTACTTTAAAGTTTTAAGCACTTATTTCTCCGATTGACATCGTCTAATCAAAACTTTCATTAGAACCTTTTTTTTTAGAGAATTTAGTAAGCTTTCTAATGGTATTCCTCCGTTTACCAAGATTCTCAACCTTTTTCGAGATATTAAGGAAAGTATACAAAGTTACCAAAACTTTTTATGTTTGTTAATAAAATATTTTATTCTGACCCTTCCTTAACTCCAAACGTAACATAAATTTCAACATATTAGTTTTAATGAAAGTAGAACATGCAGAAAATTTTTCAACTGAATCCCATGATTCTAAGTACCCAAACCAAAAACGGTATTCAAAAACTATTTTTCCAATTTTCTCGAAAACGGTTAAAGCTATCGCCTTGAAAATGGTTTCATTCGTTTTCCTAGCCCAAGAAGCCTATAAAACGAGTACTTACAAGCTTATGAACTCAAAAACGTAAGCGTTACGATTTTTTCTGCGCGAATTTCGCCCCAAACGCCATCTTCCAGTGGGCGGATTTTGCTGGTTAACGAACTTGACCTTTCAAATTTGACGACGGATTTTTGTACCAAATTTCATCAAAATCGGACCATCAGGGAAGCCAGAAATGAGCGAACAGACAAATATATATATATATATAAATATATACATATATATATATATATATATATATATATATATATATATATATATATATATATATATATATACAAATTTGAACCACCGTTATTTTCGGTCTCTAGGGGTTCTGAAACGCGAAATTTTCTAGTCGGCACTTCCGGATTGTTTCATTGTATCAACCTTATAAGCGGGGTTCCTCCCTATGGGGGAGGGAGGAACCGCGCTAAAAATTAAAAAAAAAATGGAAGGCAAATTTCAGCGCGTTTCCTGGTCAATATTGTATGGCTTAAGAATTGATTCGAAGAACAGACTATTATTTCGTGCAGCTGACTCACTTATTAGCGCGGTTCCTCCCTCCCCCATAGGGAGGAACCCCGCTTATAAGGTTGATGCAATGAAACAATCCGGAAGTGCCGACAAGAAAATTTCGCGTTTCAGAACCCCTAGAGACCGAAAATAACGGTGGTTCAAATTTGTATATATATATATATGTATGTATATATATATATATATATATATATATATATATATATATATATATATATTTGTCTGTTCGCTCATTTCTGGCTTCCCTGATGGTCCGATTTTGATGAAATTTGGTACAAAAATCTGTCGTCCAATTTGAAAGGTCAAGTTCGTTAACCAGCAAAATCCGCCCACTGGAAGATGGCGTTTGGGGCGAAATTCGCCCAAAAAAAATCGTAACGCTTACGTTTTTAGCGCGGTTCCTCCCTCCCCCATAGGGAGGAACCCCGCTTATAAGGTTGATACAATGAAACAATCCGGAAGTACCGACTAGAAAATTTCGCGTTTCAGAACCCCTAGAGACCGAAAATAACGGTGGTTCAAATTTTCAAATTTGTATATATATATATATATATATATATATATATATATATATGTATATATTTATATATATATATATATATATATATATATATATATATATATATATATATATGTATATATATTTGTCTGTTCGCTCATTTCTGGCTTCCCTGATGGTCCGATTTTGATGAAATTTGGTACAAAAATCCGTCGTCCAATTTGAAAGGTCAAGTTCGTTAACCAGCAAAATCCGCCCACTGGAAGATGGCGTTTGGGGCGAAATTCGCGCAGAAAAAATCGTAACGCTTACGTTTTTGAGTTCATAAGCTTGTAAGTACTCGTTTGATAGGCTTCTTGGGCTAGGAAAACGAATGAAACCATTTTCAAGGCGATAGCTTTAACCGTTTTCGAGAAAATTGGAAAAATAGTTTTTGAATACCGTTTTTGGTTTGGGTACTTTGAATCATGGGATTCAGTTGAAAAATTTTCTGCATGTTCTACTTTCATTAAAACTAATATGTTGAAATTTATGTTACGTTTGGAGTTAAGGAAGGGTCAGAATAAAATATTTTATTAACAAACATAAAAAGTTTTGGTAACTTTGTATACTTTCCTTAATATCTCGAAAAAGGTTGAGAATCTTGGTAAACGGAGGAATACCATTAGAAAGCTTACTAAATTCTCTAAAAAAAAGGTTCTAATGAAAGTTTTGATTAGACGATGTCAATCGGAGAAATAAGTGCTTAAAACTTTAAAGTAATTGATTTCGCTTATTCGAACTGTTCTTTTTGTCTGTTTTTATTCCTTGTTATTTTTTAACTGCTTGTAGTTGGATAATGTATTTGATAATAAATCAGGTTAAGAAAAATAAGAAAAACAATTTAATCTCAGAGATATGGATTTCCAAGATAGCTTTTCAAATGCCTAGCGGGGTCCTTCCTAGGGCTGGATACCCTGGATGGGTATCCAGGTAAGATCGTAAATAAGACCTTTCTTGAAAGTAAAGATGGAAGTGTCAACGTTGGTCCTCCTCTGCCTCCCGGCACTTTCATTGCTGACGAAGGCTACCAATGAGTAGCCAAAACGTCTTAAATATAGATTTTTTAACAAAAATCGTATTGAGGTTTCTTTAGCCGAATCCCAGCCATTCCATCTTTACTTATCACCTCGACGGCTAACTATCTAATCTTCATGCTTTCTAGAAATGTCGACCCAAAATAATAACAGCTTCTATTTTAATCATTTTAAATGAGTCTAGAGATAAGAACGGAACCGCGCTCAGATGATGCAGTTCCTGCGAGTCTCATGGACTTTTTTGAGTTCATAAGCTTGTAAGTACTCTATTTATAGGCTTCTTGGGCTAGGAAAACGAATGGAACCATTTTCAAGGCGATAGCTTTAACCGTTTTCGAGAAAACTGAAAAAATAATTTTTGAATGCCGTTTATGGTTTGGGTACTTAGAGTCATGGGATTCAGTTGAAACATTTACTGCATGTTCTACTTTCATTAAAACTAATATGTTGAAATTTTGGTTGCGTTTGTTTGGAGTTAAGGAAGGGTTAGAATAAAATATTTTATTAACAGACATAAAAAAGTTTTGGTAACTTTGTATACTTTCCTTAATATCTCGAAAAAGGTTGAGAATTTGGGAAACGGAAGAATACTATTAGAAAGCTTACTAAATGCTCTACAAAAAAGGTTCTAATGAAAGTTTTGATTAGGCGATGTCAATCGGAGAAATAAGTGCTTAAAACTTTAAAATAATTGATTTCTTTGGCATATTCCCTAGTGTTTTTAATTGCTTATAGTAGTCAAATGTATTTGTCAATAAAACAGGATACGTATAATTAGAATCAATATTTTGTTTGTTAGAATTCGAAGATGCCGTATGAATATCTAGATTACAGTACTGGTGTTGATTTCGTTCTTTAGAATTATTCTTGGTATTCCCTATTTTCATCTGTTACCCATAGTTTTTTATTGTTAGTAGGTTTTTCTTATTGATTATAGAATATAAATCTATTTGGCTATAAAACAGGATACGTAAAATTAGTGACAATATTTCGGAGATTTCTGAGCGAAATACTTTTAAGATTTTCTATCACCACGAACGGCTTTTTTCCTCTATTTTTATCCACTAGATAGGCTTTATTTTGCATATTATTCTATATAAGTTTTATTCAGCAGGGGATTCTGATGAAATGTCGTGTTTTTGCTGTGGATTTTAAATACGATGTATCTAAGATTGGATAACATTAGCGAGTCTACATAGTTAAGAACCGACGACGGAGGATTACTTCTTGCTATGATTTAGTCTACATATGTATATTAAGTCCTAAATCCAAAAAATAAACTTCACAACGGTTAGATACTATGAGCGATTATGGCGGTTCAATGCCCGTAGAAACAAGGGGGCCGCAGGAAATTTACCTGCTAAGAGTTAATCCTCAAGAGCTGTAAATATACCCCAGGTATCTGCCGACACAAATACAAAGCCTAGGCGGAGAGCATCCCAAAAACTCAGATCCAAACATAAGGTTATATACTAAATATTCATAAAGACTACTTAGTTGTAAACCGATTCATCAATTAGCAATCAATAGTTTTCAACAAAGGTTATATACTAAATATTGATAAAAAGTATTTAATTAGAAAAAAAACAATATTCCACAAGACTTGTTTTTGGTCCATTTGTGTCTACTCTATAGACATAATTAGGTATATTATTCTATTGTAGTTGGGCAACTAAACTTTGTTTTATTTTGTTAAATAAAGTTTTTTTTCTTGACTTGTTATTCGTCAAGATTTTTATTTGTCCTTGTGTATTTACTAGATAGGCTTTATTCGGCATATTATTCTATATAGGATATATAAGGCAGGGTATTCTACTCAATCTTGTGTACTTCTTCTTGATCCTTCTGTACATGGGCGTATATAAAAACAATTTCGGGGGGGGGCTGAGACCATTTCCAGGGTATGGAATACTAAATATTTAGAGCTTGGAATAGTTTTAGGCAACTAAAACGCTATTACACGTAAAATAAAATATGTTTTTATGAACTAAGTGATCTTATTTAATTTATTTTTAAGGGTTTTACGAGAAGTTTTTATCATCAATTCAAAATTTTGGGAGGGGCTGCAGCCCCCTCATCCCCCCCCCCTCATATACGCCCATGCTTCTGTATCCTCTAGAAAGGCTTTATTAGGCATATTTTGTATTGATTTATAGAGCTTTGCTTTAGAATGAGAGCCAGATTCTGTAATTTCCGCTTCTGTGTAAAAGTTAGCTACTGTCGGTGTCCCTGACGCCTTAATATCACTTTTATTCGAGATGTTCGAGAGGATTTTGACAATTTTCACGAGATATATAAAAAAAAAAAAAGTTTATTTCTTTTCTAAGCTTATCAAATGGCACTAGGGACATGAACGGAACCGCGCTAATATGCTGCAGTTCCTGCGAGTCGGACTTTTTTCTTTTCAGTGTTATGTTTGCGAGGCACTACACTTAGTAATAAATACAAAAAAAAAAAAAAACAAAAGAAAAACTGCTATAATCAATTAAAGGAAAATCCAGTAAAAATGATGGGTGGGGAAAGACCTCTATACTCAGCTAAGCCAGCTTCTGTCCGATTAATCTTGCGAATGAGTGGACATCATCGTCAAATGTTTCTGGGTCATCCTTAGTCAGGAAAGAACGGGAGTTACAGTTATTCTTTTATTATTATTTAAATTGATTTAATTTTTGCGCATATTTCTCACACATCCTTGGTCTCAATACACGCAAGCTAGGAAACCGTGACAAGCCGTTAAGGGTAATGGTCTATGATGGACAGATTAAGATACACGTTCTCGTCAAAATTTATACATAAACTTACAATGTCTGGAGGTCACGATTTATTTCGCGCGATTTTCGCAAAATAATCATTTTGGCGGATTAAGCTGAGTAACGAACTTGACATTTCGTACTCTCTCTCTCTCTCTCTCTCTCTCTCTCTCTCTCTCTCTCTCTCTATATATATATATATATATATATATATATATATATATATATATATATATATATACACACACACAGACAGAGCTCTCTAGCTGGCCCGAAATTGATCTGATTTTAATGAAATTTGGTACTCAAATATGTTATCCTATTTTTAGGTAGGCTGCGAAATTCACCCAAAAAAAATGCCAGTGCTTACGTTTTTGCGTTAATTGGTTCGGAGGTACTATTATTATAGGTTTTCTGACGTAGGGAAACAAATGAAACCATTTTAAATAAAACGGTTATCGGGAAAAGTTTTTTATTGTCATTTGTCTTCCAGTACAAATGACAATATATATATATATATATATATATATATATATATATGGAATTGTTTCTATAAAAATTAATATTGCACTGAGTCGGCGGTTTGCTAGTTTTGTAGATTAGCCCTATTAAAACCAGTTACAAATAACGACAATATATTTGAAGCACAAAAATGAGGCAAAATGGATAAGAGGATAATTACAAGAAAGTAATTATAATACATGTAATTACATAGATAAGTTATAAATTACCAATTGTATTTCATTTATGATAATGTTTGTACTGACATTGCTTGATTTGTTTTCAGGGTTCTGTTCGTGTTAATCATCAGGTGGAAAGGAATTCCGACCAAGCAAGCGACGACGACAGCTACACGAACAGGGAGGAAATCCCCAATCCGAAGATTGCCAACACTACCACCTCGGATAACAGCCATTCAAGAAGTCCGAAGCATAGACATTCAAGAGTTGCAATGTCTCTTTCGAAAGTGTAATGTCCACATTTTTTCTGCTATAAAAAATAGTAAATAAATAATTTTTTATCAAGATTCATTAAACTATTTTCCCCATTTATTATCAATGTTGTTATCATGATTGTTTATAATCTCCAATATAGTGAATGTTAGGGTGATGATGAGCATCCGAAGGCGATTTGTTCATGAATAAAATGAATTTACTTTTTGGTGTCCTATGTAAGCGGAATGGAGTATTGCTTCCATTAAGACGACCGCACAAACACCAATCTAGAGTCCCTTCCAACTATTTCAGACTCCTTGAAGATCAATGATCCTTGAAAATAGGTGATATTTTTTTTCTTTCTTAAAAGTACTTAATTTTTTTACAATTACTTATTTGCGTTAATGGAATATATGTTTTATTCATCTTGGTGTAAATATTTTGGACTCTTATGTAAGCAGCTAAAGCTTATATAAACCGTGGGCGTTTAGAATATAATTTCGGGTGGGGCTGGGAGAATTTCGGGGGGGGGGGGCTGTGACCATTTGGGGGGTATTGAGTATTAATAATCTAGAACTTGGAATAGTTAGCCAATTAAAACGCTATTACACCCAAAAGAAATTATTTTTTCTGAACTTCCTGGTCTCTTTTAATTTATTTTTAAGGTTTTTATGACACATTTTTACGGATTTCGGGGGAGGGGCCTTAGCCACCCCTTATATACGCCCATGATATAAACTTTTAATACCAACAATTTCTCAGGAGCGAACCATTTGAAATAGAGTTCTAAACACAATATAAATAAAGTTTAGTTTTTCCCACACCTAGCCTAATATCTGTTTCCCTTCTGGAGAAAGCAGCTTACCCGGAACTCACGATTGGAAGATCTTATCATTAGGACGTGAAAATCTTTACATTATTCATAATTATACGCAATTATTAGGACTTTTCCTCTTCCTAGCGGTTTGCACATTTCCTCCGCCCCCGTCCGGCTTGTGATATTGGACTCACAATCCGGCAGGGGTGCCGACTAGAAATGTCAACATTCCATAACCCTTAGTTTCAGTCGGTGGAAACAGTGGATGAAGCACCGAAAACAGTGGATTGAAGCTGGGTCTGCGTGACGGCTTTTAATTTAGTCGGAGAGCTGGTAACGCACTTTTCATGAAGTGTTTTATGCACCTTGAAATTTTGCAATTATTTACCTCTTAGGTAGATAAGAAGGTAAATATGTGTTGTATAGACTTACCGCGGAACACCAGGTACTACGCATACGGGAAAGGTGCAAAACAATATTGTCCAAAAATAGTGATTTATTCAGAAGCCAACTATCATTAATTCACACACTTCACATATAAATCCTATAACTGAAAACTTGTAATACCTACATTAACGCTACTACATCATATTACCTCAAGAAAATTGTGGATTCTTTATTATTATTCTCAAAATGTTTGTTGCCAAAGTTGCGTAAACATTAATAAATAAATAAATAAATCATTAATGTAAACAAAATTGCAAATTAAGGATATTTCACAATGAATAACAAATAAGGCACACACTTTTAAGGGCGTTAAAATGTAAATAAAAAAACAATTATAAAGTTTGTCTTTTTAATATTAAATGAAGTGCTTCATTCAAGCTGCTATTTAATCAGCGTCTTCAATAAACATAATTGAAAATAATTACAAAAGGGCAGACACTTTTGTGGGGTTTAATTATCAGGAAACATAAAAATAAATGTTGCCTATGATAGGCTGCGCGTAATCGTAAGAGTGAATGAGAGCACCGCGAAGTTGTGGTTGTTCTCTGCGCTCTCATTGGTTCTTGCTCACATGATCTTGTACAGCTGTTCTGGTTTAAATGGCAGCGTGAATAAAACTCTCATTTAATTTCAGAATAAACGCAATTTATTTTATTTATTTTAAATGTTATCCCCCTTAAAAGTTCCCGCCTTATTTATTATTCATTGTATTATTGTCTTAATTTTACATTAAAAATAGTTTGCTTCTGAATAAAACTCTATTTTTGGGAAATATTTTTTTCACCTTTCCCCTCTTCGCAATACCTGGTGTTTCACGGTAAGTCTTGCCAACACATATATACATTCTTATCTACACAAGAGGTACATTATAGCAAGACTTCAAGGTGCATAAAACACTTCATGAAAAGTGCGGTTACTGGCTCTCGGACTAATTGTTTTCACTTAACCTTTATGAATGTCTAGACTATTACGCGCCGGACTAACTACAGGTATCACACACATGTATGTTACCAACGGGATGTATATGTTATGACGCACTACTAGACCAATGAGATTTCGAGCCTTTGGATACTTACCTTCCCTTGACTAACTTATTGGTCAGTCTGTTACCAACTTTCGTAAACATCTGACGCTTATTAGTACCCATAGAAAATCAATATCGATAATAAAGACGAATGTGCTTAGAAACATTTTTATTTTCGTGTGGCCAGATCTGCTGCGATGAAAGTGAATACATGGTGAACATGCCATAAGTGTAAGGACTGCCCAGAAATGAATTTAAAAAAATGTATACCTGGAGAAAGCAACATTTATGACGAACCCCCTTGAAGACGTCCAGTTAATATTAATAACGACGTTCTTAAAGATGTTGTGGAGCCAGAGCCACAATTGATAGTAGAGCAGACGACAGATAGGATGGATTCATATCATGGATAAAAATCGCTCACGAATGGTGAATGTAAAGCAAATTTTGTTTTATCACGATAATGCTAGACCAATTAAGGAACGAATACCGCTATAAATTTTCTTTCTTGTTTTCTTCTCTTTTATTGATAATATACAATCAGTTCAAACGTGTACAATAACTAATTTGTTCAGACAATGGAAACACACTGGTTGAGATGAGGGGAGAAGGCAGACATTACTACTCCCTATGACAGTTCTGGTCTTATCTTATTTTAATGCAAACTTGGTGGAACTAAATATATACACTGTTTACTATACTTACAGTATTTCTTGCAATAAGTTGCCTCGTGGCCAATGTTATCAGGAATAACATTGGAAGAGAGGGATCTGCCAAGAGGATTGTGTTGGACTGGGTTTAGTGAAAAAAATCAGGAATCGGGATTTGGCTTAATCTTGGAAAAAGGTTATATCAGTGTCTCGTACAAAAAAGTATTGAATTTATTTGATAGCTTTGGCCACATCCTGCTTACTCCTCGAACATTGCCCTAAGAGATTTTTAATTATTCTCTGTTTTAAAAAATTTCTTACTAGGGAATAAGTTAATTCTAAACCTGATTTAAGAAATGAAATTTCAAATTTATTTCCATGAAAACCAGATAACATTAAAAAGCTAACCGTCAGATAGCGAGCAATGTAGATGGGGAAAATATATCATTGATTAAAATGTAAAATGTATGTATTGAAATTAATTTTATTTTTACAATTTAAAAATGTCCCCCGAAAAAACGGGCGGACTTTCTGACCAGCCCAATATTATTCCCAAGCTAAGACGTATCGAAATACTAAATATGATCAATTTTCCATAACTTCAACGAAAAGTGGTTTATTCAAGCGGACATTGGCCTCTTTTTCTGCTTTGTCAATTTTTAACCTGACACACTAAATTTGTCACACATATTTTCACTTATAGTCCGAGAGCCAGTAATCGCACGTTTCATGAAGTGTTTTATGCACCTTGAAATTTTGCTATAATGTACCTCTTAGGTAGATAAGAAGATAAATATGTGTTGGCTAGACTTACCGTGGAACACCAGGTACTGCGCATTGGGGAAAGGTGCAAAAAAATATTTCCGAAAAATAGAGTTTTATTCAGAAGCCAACTATCTTTAATGCAAAATTAAGACAATTTTACAATCAATAATAAATAAGGCAGACACTTTTAAGGGGTATAACATGTAAAAAAAAATAAAAAAAAATAATTGTTTTTATTCTAATATTAAATGTGAGGATTATTTAATATTTATTTAAATCGGGAAAGCTGTACAAGATGATGTGAGCAAGAACCAATGAGAGCGCAGAGAATAACCACAACTGGGCGGTGATTTCATTCTCTCTTACAGTTTTGTAATTATTTACAAATGTTTATTGAAGTCGCTGTTTAAATCGTAGCGTGAATAAAGCACTTCATTTAATATTAAAAATAAAAACTAGGTACTTTGAATTTTTTTTTTTTTTTTTTTTTTTTTTTTTTTTTTTTTTTTAATTTTAACCCTATTGAATGTGTCTGCCTTATTTATTATTCATTGTAAAACTGTCTTAATTTGCAATTAGTTTAAAATAATTATAGTTGGCTTCTGAATAAAACACTATTTTTGGGTAATATTGTTTTGCACCTTTCCCCTATGCGCAGTACCTGGTGTTCCAAGGTATGTCCAGGAAACATAACTTACCTTCTTATCTACCCAACAGGTACATTATAGCAAAATTTCAAGGTGCATAAAACACTTCATGAAAAGTGCGTTACCAGCTCTCCGACTATTATTCATTGTAATTATTTATGGTAATGATTTTTATCTTAATTACAATTTATTTAACTATATCTGCGTTGATGTTTATAGTAGTTTAAAGGAAATCGACGGCATCAGACGTATGGGATAAAATAAGTCTAAACAAAAGTGTCGTATATCATCCAAAGCATGTTGCCCGTATATTTTTTTTTTATTAATCTTTGTGCTGCTGTGGCCTTCAGTACATTGCCCGTATATTATTTGCAAGACATAATCCTTGCTATTGCTTGAAACCTCAACACCTGTTTCCTTCTTTTAGTGACAGCAGCGAGCTAATTTTGGTTTTCCCAGAGGATTCTGACCTGATCGGGGTATCCCATAGAAATAGGAGAATCAACATGAGTGTTCCATGGAGGAAAATATAACTACACCGCTTTATTTACATAGAATTCCAAATGAAAGAAGTTTTCACAATTTTTTTGAAATCCTCATCTACGAACAATATATCAAAAATGACCCTCGTTATATATGTAGATAAATGCCTGTTAACGCAATATCGGACACAAATTTTGTTTTTCACCAGGAAACTATGTATATAACATTCCCATAACAAACTATTGAACCAGCAAAATCCATCTGGAGGAGGAGTTCTTTTTTAAGACAAATTTAGGTCGTAAAAAAAAAAATAAATGGTAAAAAAAATCATATAATTCTAAAAATAGTGCATCCAGCATTTACTTGGGAAATTTCCTGGGTACTTAAAATGCAAACCAAAAGCCACGAAGCACTGTGAAACAATCTAAAATTATAGTGAAAATAATAAAGTCCGACTAGCTGGAACTGCAATATCTTAGCGCATTTACGTTTTTATCGCTAGTGTCTCATGGATAGTTTAGAATAGAAACAGTTAATGCCTTATTTTGGTCTTCCGTGAAAAATGAACCCACCTATTCTAATGAAATTTCAAAGAAAAATGTAGGCGCCACTATGCAAAGGACACTGACAGTATCCTAAGCCGAAGTACTTACTCCACCGTCTCAACTTCCTTTTGCATTTACTTGCCTTGTTTTACTTTTAAATGCGATTAGAAACAAAACAACCAACTAAAACTTGAGGAAAACAGCGATAAAAAAAACGTCTAAGAGAACGAAACGACATAGAATTTCAAGCATCGATTGAAACTGCTCGAGTTTGAAATGCACAAACAAGTGAGAGGGTTTTATTAGGTTCTTGACAAGGTATTAAGGACCTAAAACTTGGCCCAATACTATGATATCATAACTTCCATAGGTAAACTGTTTTTGGGAGGGGCCTGGAACATGGGCCTCTTTTTTACAACGTTAGTGATTTTTTTTGGGGGGGGGCATTGAGAACAAGCATGAATGAAAAGCTTCAATCCTTGTCAGGAAAAACGTTCAATTAAATTATGTAGACAACGATGCTCTAAAACTTGTTTGAGTTATATTAGTTTATATCCCGAATCCGCGAGCTTCAAGATAGAGCCATAAGAAGTCTAAACCATAAGAAGAACAATATGCAGAATACTATAGTAAGGGATGGTTCATGCGCGATGTGTAAAATATAGGGATTGTGAAAGTCGAACATGTAATCGGTGGATTAATTTGTGGCCTTTGGCTTTGCTTTAGTGACAATCGTAGCAGATATATGATGTTTCATGGCTTCTTAATAAGGCTGAATTTTTTTTTTTTTTTTTTGTAAACAACATATTTAGACATATAACTAGATTTAAAAATTAGGAGAATATTTAAAAATACGAACATAAATATAGCATGATAAATATTTTATAGTGTTGCCTTCTTTTTTACAAGTGCCACCACCATCCAGCAAATAAAACCATATAGAGAATCATTTCGTCCCTATCGTATCAAACTATCGAATATGCAAATCGGAGCAAACTAGCGAACGAACATATTCTATCCATTGAAGAAGTAATATATTAACAAATGGTCTTATTCAATACTTTATTTAAGGCATTAAAGGACATTCTATAAAGGTCTTAGAGTTGCGTCAATTTACGACAAACCGTATTATCCACAATCCAAGAGCAAAGTCTCAAATCTTAAAAACGAGTTTTTGCATATCCTACAGTTTGACATGGTAGGAGCAATTTATTCACAGGAGGTACATTGGATTTCTTATACATTTTAAATACAAGGACGTATAAACCTTCCTTCGGACTGGGTTTAATAGATGATAAATTCATATTATAAGGTGAGGGCTTTGTATTTTCTGCACGAGATAGCAATTATCATTTGATATAATTCGAAGGTCGGACAATTAGATGAGGATTCCGTTGCAGACCACAGTTCTAATGAGTCATCAGCATACTAAAATCTCGCCTTAATTAGGCGGCCAACTCGATGGGAATTATACAATTAACCGGATGAGCTCTCCTCGCGGAAGAAAGGGGAAGAAGGGAGGGGCGGCTTCTTCAAATAGTGAAGCAGTCTCCTTCAGACTTCAGTATCAGAAATGACGAAGTGGGCTTTCAGTTTGGCCGTATTCTCCGGAGCGTGTCTTGTGGTGTCGGCCTACCATCAGAAGTATGTGGAGAAGGTGGAGGACTCCATGCAAGAAGAGACTTCCCAAGATAGCGTGAGGATGGACAAAGAAAGGCCGAATATGGCGAGCAATTATCGAGAAGATGGCAGAACCGAATCAAGGGACGACGGAAGGCACTCGTGGCGTAATGACGAACAGTCAAATCATCATCATCATGGGATGAGCTCAGGCGAAGGATCACTTGAACATCATAATCATAGGATGAACCCAGGCGAAGGATCACATGATCGTCATCATCTTGGGATGAGCCCAAGCGAAGGATCACATGATCATCAAAACGAACAAAGTTATGGCCATTTGTATCAGAACGATGAACGCATTCAGGAATACAACCAGCACCAATTTAATCCGGAACATCACTTAAAACATCAGACCGAACATGAGCAACATGAATTCCATCAACAACCTAATTACAACGAATATCGTCCCGATCAGTACGAATCCCAATATCATCAAGAACATTCCAAAGGAGAACCAACTATTCTGAAACAAGAACATGTACAACACGTGAAGGTCTACAGCAAGAAGCCTTATTCACTAATTTCTGAGAAGAAACTGCCATACGAAGTGAAGGTACCATACCCTGTCTATATTCCTCAACCGTACCCTGTGTACGTCGAAAAGAAGATGCCATTCCATGTTGATGTACCTCTACCGCAACCTTTTTCTTTGGAAAAGAAAGTACCTTACGAGATTAAGACGCCTTTAGGAAAGCCCTATCCAGTACCAGTTGACAAACCTTTTCCAGTATTTGTCGACAAGAAGATACCGTTCATGTTCGAGAAACCATTCCCCTATCCAGTAAAGGTGAGTAAAGTAGTTCTTATAAAATGAATTAAACCAGCATAAACTTAAAACACACCACGTTCATTTCCACCTAAGGTTGTCTGTTAGTTTTAAGCTGTTCGCCAAAGATATAAGCAGGCGTTTTAAAATAAACAGCTAGGACAAATGACAATTTAAACACAAAACTGATAAATTAGACACCAAAAAGAAACGAAACGTCTACTATTTAGCTTATATATGAATTACCTTTTTTGCTACAACTTGTTCTTGAGCCCTGGCCTCCTGCATCAGTCCCTGCCAGTTGTTTTATCTTGTGCTGCTTACATGCAGTTTCTTAAGCCTAACATGGATCTGTCGCCACCAACCACAACGTCATTTCGATATCTACATCTTCGTCTTGTTCTCTGTCATTATTTTTTTTTGGGAGCGAATCCTCCGCCATCAAGGCAATGGGTCCATCTTACCTAAGTCTACTGTGACTCAGAAATTGGACTATATCTGGATCCTTTAAAAGATCTTTGAGATCCTGGTTGGTCTGGTGTCTCCATAACTCAACCTTCACGAAACTCCAAAGATTTTACGCATGATCTCCCCCCCAAACCATTAAGATTTGTTACCAGTTTTGGAATTAGTCCACGTTTTTGAGCCATAAAGTAAACTTAAACATATAATAACTTAATATAAAAATACTTTTTTCCCTAGACAAGGATCAGCTCTTCTAGAAGAGCGAGTGTGAGCAGAATATATAAATTTATTTTTGGTGGTCACTCCGACTTGCAGGAACTTCGTCATATTAGCGCGTTTTCGTTCTTATCCCTTGTGTCATTCGCAAAGCTTGGAATAGAACAGTTAACGTTTTTTCTCAATCTTTTGTGAAAATGAAAACAGATGTAAACATGTAAAATAAAAACTCTCAAAACGAAGCCAGATCTTAGGCGCCACAACAGAAAACTGACAGTATCCTAAGCGGAAGTTACTCAATATATGCCCCGATTTCTCCCAATGAGATCTCTTTCAAAAATCGTATCAGAACCGTATTTGTGGGAAATTTAAAAAACCTTCGCCTTTACCACTATTTTTTAACAAGTTTCAAGATATTTCAGAAAACCGCTAGTTTTTCCACGCCGATACCGTAATAGTTATAGGCGTGACATTTGTTTCATTTGCATATCCTTGTCATATTGCGTATACAAAGAATGCCTGAAAGGCTGTAAGCAAAAAACCATAATCGCTCCGATTTCTTTCGCACGAATTTCGCCAAATAAACTGAGTAAACTTGATCTTTTAATCCTGTAATGTTGTGACAATTTTCATCAAAACGAGATCATTTTTGGGAGAGCTTGAGAGCGATAGGCAAAAATATACATATATAAATTCGTAACCATTGCTATTTTCGTGATCTAACGGATCTGAGACGTGAAAGATTTTGGTCGGCTCTAAAAGCAATAAACAATTAAAATTTCAATTAATTAACTTTTATTTTGTCCTTGAAGGCCCAAATTAATTTTGCCAAATAACAGGTGTGATTTGGATTGTCAAGAAAAAATTCTAATAAGATTAAAATATTTATGTACATTTTATAAACTTTTTTTGTTTTACTATTTTAGGTTCCATTGGAGAAACCATATCAAGAGGCTTATGAAGAAGAACATTTCGTACAATATCCAGTAAAAGTGGAAGATGAAAAACCTTTACTATATCCTGTTGAAAACCCAATGCACTTCCTTGGAGAAAAGAAGGTATTTTATATTTTTTAATGATTTTCTTCTTTTATCTTATATACCTTGGAAGAGAAAGGCGATTTTTTGAGTAGGAAAAATGTAGGTAACACGACGCTTCGCCTTGTTTCTTCTGGTTCGCCTTTAGTTCTCTCACAGTTTCAAGTTAAAGTGAATAGCACCATAATCTATGATGAATTATATGTCCGATTTCAAGGGCGAATCACTGGTCAGGAAGTCCCTTTCTAGCATTTTGCGACCCATAAATCACTCGAATAAATTAATATTAAAACATTTAATTTCAATTCCATACTTTTTCAATCAGGTTTATGAATCAGCATTCCTAGAGCAAATTACGCAGTTTTTCTATGGCAGTAAGCAATTATACAAAAAATGGAAAATAATTACAAAAGAATAGCAATTAGTCGTCCACTTAATTGAGGTGTTCAGTTTTGTACTAAGAAAACGAAGTAAGATACATTGAATTAATCGAATATTTCTATAGCGTGAACCTGTCATATAAAAACGTTATATGAATATATTTCATCCGGAAATTAAATGACAGATCGATTTTCTGACTATTTGACATACACTTGCGAGTGGAAGGTTCTCCTCCTCAAGTTGAGGCTGAAGTTCTGTTTTGAAGCATATTCCCCTGAAGAGTAGCCAAAATGGTGCGAAACATGAAGGGACGTTAAAATAAAAAGCATGAAAGTGTGAGGTGTAGTGTTATCGATAATTCGTAGAAATATATGGATAAGTGGGGATACTGACACGGTTAATGCTCTGAAAAGTAAAGGGTTTATGATATCCCGTAATGCAGTTAACGTGTTAAATTTAACTTATTACATTAATAAGTATAAGATATACATTAATAAATATTACTTTTTAGATAAAATATCAATACGTCAAGGAGGTGCCTTACGTAGGGAAATTATCCCAGCCAACGACACCTACTCCTATGGATGAGGAAGGGAGAAAGGAAACAGCCTTCGTGTTCCCCCAATCAGAGGAGCAGGCGGTAGTAACAGGAGAACAGAATTCCAAACAGGAAGAGCATACAGCAAGCATCGCAGAAATGGGGGAGTTACTACCACAGGAGGAATACCCCAAGGAGCAGACCTCGGGATCAGGAACACAGGATAGTCATGGAGCTATGGAACGGAATAAGCCTTCAAAGAATCAGGTAATTTAAATTTAATACATTTTATAGAAGAGTCCAAAATCATCGATTGAAAACATAAATACTATGACCTGAAATACAAAAATAATTCACGATGTGCTATTAAAAAAATCTAAAGTGTCCATGGAATAAAACACTTAAATTTAACATTTTTAGATAAACGGAACATCCAGTGATCGCGAGTACACCGTGCCTAAGGGCCTGGGTTCGATTCCCACTAGGGGTGATGGCCCTATCCTTAGGCTTGCCATATTTTTCGTGAGTGAAACCGGGACACATTAGTGTGGGATGGCCATATCGGAGGGGGGGGGGGGTATGGAAAAGCCCTCTCCTAGAAAACCAATGGATAAATTCTCTATTTCGAATAGATAAACTCGATTTTAAATATTTTCAGTCCAATAATTTGTAGTCCCAGGAAGTGCCTATGTAAATTAGACAATAAGTAAATACCATTGCGTTCAATTACATATGTGAGGTGTTGAATTTCAAAACGTCTCTTGTCCATTTTTTCGATATTTTTTTTTTTTTTTTTTTTTTTTTTTTTTTTTTTTTTTTTTTTTTTTAATTTTTTGCATCTATAGGGCTCCCTGAAACTAAAGGTGAAGATATTTTCATTTAAAGCGCCCTAAAACCTTCATAAAATCAAATTTGAAAATTGAATAATTTTTCAAAATGACTCTTGTCTTCCTCTCTCTGAAGCAGGATGGTGGTTGTCATGTAGAAGGATTAAAACGTTTCTTGTCTCACCTCCATGAACACAGGTGCTCGCTCACCTTCTGATTTTCAAATGTGTCTCGTGTCCAAAACAATTTTTGAATAGAAAATAGCATATTTTGCCAGGGTTCTGAGCGCTTTATTTGTCATAACCTCCTAATAGAATGAGCAATCTTGAAATGTTAGTGGCCCTGGGTGATTTGAACGATAATTTGTTTATACAAACCTGTAACTAATTTGCTAAAATAAAAATTAAGAATTAATTCAAATTGAAAAAAAAACTATAAGCTACCAGCAATGCTCAAACATGTTGAAGAACCAAAATGTCTCTTATTTTCAAATTTTACAATCAAAACGTCTCTTGTCCAGCTTTGAGTTTCAAAGTAGTTGTTATCCAAATTAATATGTGTAATAACTTCAAAAATATGTAGTGTTATAATTATTACTTGATATTATAACATTCTAGAATACAACAAAATTATATAAAAAAAAAATTCAGAAGGATTGTTAGCAATTCTAGACCACCGTGACATTTTTATGATTTTCCAACAAATTTTCAAAATGGACAAGAGACGTTTTGATATTCAACTCCTCATGTATTTATGGTAATTTTGTTTTTCGAGAAATTTTTAAACAGTTTTTGGTAATGTTAATGAAGGAGAAGGGGGGGGGGTGTTAAGGGGCCCGTGAAATTATTTGTACAGGGGCTCATAATTCCTTCCGGAGGCCCTGATGAGAAATGGCAGCTCATGAGAGCCAGAAGGAGTAATAAGGGAAGATTAAAAATTAATTCATTATTATAACTAGTGATAGATTCACACATGCGCTACATTATGTGCATTATCAAATGACCCGTTCAAAAGATCAGTTCACATTCCGTAGTTCGCTCACAGTTGATTCCACTGAATTCCTTTGTGCTTCTTAAGGCTAGTACACACTGAGACTCAAAGTTGCGGAATATTGTTGCGGGACACTGGGAGCTGTCCCGCAACAATTTTGCGTGTCAGTTTCGGGGCTGCCCACAACAATGTATCGCGTCCACACTAGAGAGGCAGATCCCTCGAACATTTCTCAGGAGCTGGCCTCGCAGCTGTTTCTCTATCGTTGTGACTGTTAATTAAATATCAAATATGAAAATAACCAAGAAGGTGGTGCTGTTGAAAATTGTTCAGAACCAACAATAAAGCTTGAAAACACATTGAGACTTGAACATGGAATGGGATTTGTCAACTTTATAAAAATTAGGCCTCAAGATTTTGAGAATCTTTTGAAAATGGTAGGACCAAGGGTGTTTAAAAAAGGAACAAACTTTAGAAATTCAATTTCTCCTACCTTAAACGTGGTTACTACTCTAATTTTCCTTGCATGTAAAGAATTGTTTACAAGGCTTATGTATACTTTTAGAATTTCCAAGGAAAGTATATCTCCATTTGTTCCAGAAGTGTGTGAGGCAATAATCATTATTTTGAAAACATACATTAAAGTAACGAGAACGTATTGTTTTTTAACATAATAGGCACGGGTGTATATAGGAAATATTTTCGGGGGGGGGGGGGACGGGGGCTTGGAGCATTTGGGGGGGAGGCATTTAGGATATATGGAATACTAACAATCTAGAACTTGGAATAGTTAACCACCTAAAACCATATTACACCCAACAAAAATTATTTTTTCTAAACTAATTGATCTTATTTAATTTATTTTTAAGGTTTTTATGACAGCCCCCTCAATCCCCCTTATATATATGATAATACGTACAAAAAAATATATATTTTTAACGTTGTATTTTTTTCTTTTTTATTAATCACTAAAATATAAACTATGTTGATTTAAAGTTGGATACATATGATATTCAATTATAATCAGAGCAATATAAGCGCATTTGTAAGTCCTCGTTTAACTTTATGAGATGCTTATTAGTACGGCTGATATACATCTCAGTGCACACAATGGTCTGTATGTTTTCACCTCACCATGTGCAAATGCAATTACTCGAGAAAGCAGGCGCCTTTAATTATTTCATGGGAAATTATGACTTTCTCTATGTAATTTCCTAATCTGATTGATCTAACGGGGTGTTTCATATGCGCTCCCTTCTTAATTATAAGTTACGGAAATTAGACCGTTTCCCCTACTATCAGCTGCATCGTACATCGAGGGCGCATATGTTTTGAGCAGGTTGTTGAGAGAGTACAAGCTAATTTTTGCGGGAATAACTTCGGAACAGCTCAAATAACAATAATTGAAGTATGCGTAAATCGGAAACTTCCCGGGATATAGTTTGTTTAAATATAAAAACAATCGTTTTTGTTCTTCTTTCACTAATAAGCTTTTTCCAAGGCGTCAAAAGATTCCCCTCCTGTTCTTTTTCCGTCTTTAGAAGGAAAATTTTCTGAGCTTGAAGGAGTTGGTGGTGGAGGTGTGTGTTTCTGTACATAGGACAGGGCCGCCACATAGGGGGGGGGGGACAACCGGGTACAGTTGTCCCGGCCCCGGGCGCCGTGGGGGCTCGGGCCGGGCCTCGCTAATTGGGAAAAATGTATAGGTTATGAGCTTGTACAAAGAATGGCGGTTAGAAATATAGACGAGCGTAGCCTATATTTATTGGAATGGGATCTATATTTTTTTAGTGCACATAAACGAAAAAACGAGTGCAATCCCAGAATAGTATATTTCCTTAGGAGTCGTAATAAAACTACAAGTACTGAAAGTGACCTTTGCTGCACCGATTGTCGGCTTTTATTCTCATTTCGCTCAAAATTCAAGGTGAAAATAATTTTAAAATGCTTTAAAGTCTTATAGCAAAGTACTAAAATTTTCATTCTAGCTCTGAGAAGTGGGGCCCGGCTCTGAGAAGTGGGGGCCCGTGATCTGGTCCTGGGCCCTGGTCTGAGATGTGGCGGCCCTGACATAGGATGTTGCAGATTTTATCTTGGATTGTTTTAGAATAAGAAGATTTTTCAACCATTCATTCATCTAAGTTGCAACTAAAGAGAAAGCAAGTTTTCAAAAAGACTTCCGTTTCACTACACGTTTCGTCACTTTGAAATTCTTCATCATTTCTTTCAGCCTCTTACTTGGCCAGTTCTTGTAAAATTTCTTCATCGGTAGCCGACAGACGATAACTTACCATATTACCGTGTAAAACAACGGTAAATAGTCATGTAATATCTCCTTGAGGTCTACATGCCCGATGAAAAAGTTGTCACGTACACCTCAAGGCGGTGTCGTATGCGACACTGAAACTCAGGTTTCCACATATATACAAGGATTACGAGGAAGAATAAAGGTCAATGACTTAATTTTCCAGTTAGTTGTCTACTTGTGGTAGGAGGGTTAAGAAAATTGTTTATGATGTCTCGTTAGAGGTGTACAAATGTTCTCGCTACTTTTTAAAACAGTAATAAGTATCATAAAAGGTCCAACTCGCAGGAACTGCGTTATCTTAGCGCGTTCCATTCTTATCTCTAGTGCCATTAGTTAAGCGATAGAAGCAGTTATTGATAGGTTTTGATCCTTCGTGAAAAATATAAAATTAAATCTCAAAGAGAAGTAATATAAGATTTTGATCGCTAAAACAGAAAACTCTCATTATACTAAGTAGAAATTACTCAATCTTCTGTTACAACGTTCGCTCCTGGAAACACTAAAGCACTGTTTAACATTCCCTTACCAGAGTTGGGCATTATTCAATAATTTTTTTATTCAATGATCATTCAAATAAATTTTTATTGAATAATAATTTATTCATTGATTACGTTATTCATACACTGAATAATTTTTTATTCTATGAATAACAGGTTTGGATCATTATTCAATAAATTTTTATTGAATAAGAATTCATTCAGTTATTCAGTTATTCATTGACTGATTTTTTTTTTTTTTTTTTTTTTTTAACTTTTTTTATGTGTGTATATATATATATATATACACACACATATATATATATATATATATATATATATATATATATAAATCACGTGTCTCTTTGTTCTTTATACACAACCAGACCGTTTGACCGATTTTGGCCAAACTCGGCACACAGGTAGGTCTTGATCCACGAAGTGTCGTGGGCTATTCCAAAAAGGCCTACCAGCTGTCTATCTGTATGTTTGCTCCTTATAAAAATCCACACCCTTCGTCCGATTTTGACCAAACTCGGTACACAGGGAGATCTTGATAGGGGAATTGTCATAGGCTAAGTCAAAAACGTCTACCAGCTGCCTGTCTGTATGTTTGTTCCTTATACAAATCCACACCGTTTGACCGTTTTTGACTAAACTTGGGACACAGGTAGGTATTGATCTGGGGAATGTCTTAGGCTACGTCAAAATGGTGTACGTAAAACGAAAGTGTAAGTATGTGTGTACTACTGCAGACATCTCGTCTGCAAAACGCAGACGTTTTTCTTTTGGCGTGACTGCTCGCTGGATGGACAACAATTTTTAAAGGCAGTCAGCTGCTCTTGCTTGCCGCCCATTTCAAAATTCCCATTCATTTGATAGAATAGCATTTATGTTGAGTGATATCCATGCGGAATTGAAACTTGACGAAATTTTTGGATTTTTTAAATAAAACGTTCTAGAAGAGGTAAATGCACTAATGGAGGTGACACCTACAGCTCGCCTATCTAAAGTTAATGATTTTTTTTGATTTTGGAAATGTCGATACCGTAACAAGCGACGACTCTCTTACGAAAGCAGAAGTCCAAGTTTGCAATTTTTTGAAAATCAGGAAGAAGAGTATGTTAAATAATTTTAAATATCTGCGCCAGTTGAAAGACTGTTTTCATTCGCTAGCAAGACAAATACTCCCAAAGCACATAAGCTCAGTTATGAACATTTTGAAAAGTGAGAGACCTTGAAAGCTTATTTGAATAATTAGTTCTCGTGTGATAGAAAAACATAATTAGGCATTATACTTTTTTTTAAATAATGGCTATTATAAGCCTATCATTAAAATTTAATTTTCATGGCAGCAACGTTACAAACCAAGTAAGTAATATTAAAATCTAATAACACGAATCTGTAACTAGTCGGGTTTACAGTTGCGAACCTGTAACCTCCGAACTGTGAGTCCTAGACAATTTTTACGTTGCCTGTAACACCCCCGGATCACGACCTACATGTGCGCCAAGTTTGGTCAAAATCGGTCAAACGGTGTGGATATGAATAAGGACCAACCAGGCAGACAAACAGATGGTACACGTTTTTGACCTAGCCTATGACACTCCCCGTATCAAAACCTACCTGTGTGTCAAGTTTGATCAAAATCGGTCAAACGGTGTGGATTTATATGACGAGCAAACATTCAGACAGACAGCTGATAGACGTTTTTGACCTAACTTAAGCCAATCCCCCTATCAAGACCTACCTATGTTCCGAGTTTGGTCAAAATCGGTCAAAAGGTGAGGATTTGTATAAGGAACAATCATACAGACATACAACTGGTAGACGTTTTTGACCGATCCTATGACAATCCCCCTATCAAGAAATACCTGTGTTCCAAGTTTGATCAAAATCGGTCAAACGATGTGGATTTGTATAAATAACAAACATACATACAGACAGCTGGTAGATTTTTTTGACTTAGCCTATGATACTCCCCGTATCGAGACCTGCCAGTGTGCCAAGATTGGTCAAAATCGGTCAAACGGTGTGAATTTGTATACGGAACAAACATACAGATAAACACCTGGTGGACGTTTTTAGATTAGCCTACGACACTCCCTGGATAAGACCTACCTGTGTTCCAAGTTTGGTCAAAATCGGTCAAACGGTGTGGATTTGTAGAAGGAATAAACATACAGACTGACAGCTGGTAGACGATTTTGATTTAGCCTACGAGACTTCCCGTATGAAGACCTACCAGTATTCCAAGTTTGGTCAAAATCGGTCAAACGGTGTGGATATATATATAGTTTTCATTAAAAGAAAGAAAAATTTTGATGTACTTAACGAAAAATTTCACTCAAATAAATCATTTTTATTCAATAAAAATTTTCATTCAAATAAATCATTTTTATTCAATAAAAATTTTCATTCAATAAATCATTTTTATTCAATAAAATCATTTTCAATCAATAAAAAATTTCATTCAATAAATCATTGTTATTCAATAATGAATAAAAATAAAAATTTACGTTATTCATTGATTCACTGAATAATGAATGAAAAATTATTCATTATTCAGAATGAAATATCAAATTTATTCATTATTCATTATTCTGAATGATTTTTGCCCAACACTGTCCCTTACCTTGTTTCACTAAAATACTCATTTTACTGTTTGATGAAATTGAAGAAAACAACAACAAGCAATTAAAACGTTTGGTAACCAGAAACAAAACCCAGTTCAAAAGAACAAAACTAACAATTTGGAAGTTTCAAGCGCTTATTTCTCCGACTGATATCGCCCCATCGAAAATGATCCCAGAACCTTAATTGTAGACAATTTATTAAGCTTTCGAATGAAACAATGTTAATCGGAGAAATAAGTGCTTAAAACCACAAAAATGTAAGATTTCTAGAGTAAAGGAAGTAGTAGAAAAAAATATCTTACGCAGGTTCTGCTCTCTATTAAGAGGAATGATGCACTCTAAAACAGTCCATAAAGAAAATTCATTCATGATTTTATTTGTGAAAGGATAGAAATGTTATGGTTACCTTGACTTAGTCAGCATTTTTATTATTTTTTTGTTTGCAGGAAAAGAGGCAAAAACAACAAATTGACGTGAAAAGATCCATAGGAAAAAGCTTTATGCACAGCAGCATGGAGACTAGTGGCAAACGCACTTCATTTTCTTCAGCAGTGGACCACTACTAGAATACACCACTGCCTCTATCCTACATTAATTAGTAGTTCGCTTACTAGTAACGTTTAGTTCAGCCATTTTAAGACTGCACTACTAACAGGAATAATTATTTAAAATTTATTTGTAAGCAAGTATGTAAAATTAAAAAAGTAATTTTAAGTGATAAAAGTGTTAATTGCTTGACTGCTCCCAATTTACTGTCTTCGTCTTTCCATATAATGAGGAAATCTGCATTTAAGACGAGACGATGTCACAGTAGGTAAGTATAGTCCAGAAAGGTCGAGGTTTCATCCCAAAAAAATCTAATTATTTATGTATCAGGTAAACCAAAAGGTTAGTGCATATTTTTGAGTAATTTTTAAATAGTTTAAATAAAACACAGTTTAACATTTTAATTAATGATATATTTTTCTTCACTATCTACATTTTCTCGCCGTCATACAGGTAGATTTTACATTTCGTTGCTCTAAAAAGACTCTGGTTTGATGAAAAACCAACCCCAACGTTCATTTAGAACATCCTGTTTAGAATTTAACTTTTAAAATAAATGTACTAAGTAGTAAATAAAAAATATAGGGTTGGCAAATAAGTCCTTTCGGTTTTTGTATTCATGTTTTGTTTACAATATGTCACATTTATCTGATGCAATTAATCCCAACAGAGGATTGTTTATCCTATTTGTAATATGTAAACAGTTATGTCTGTCGACACTTGTTAAGATTAGGTCAGTATTGCGTTTGTGATCCAGCTGAGAAGATGGACGGTAATTTATTGCATTATAGGCATATTTTGCTGTATTATTTTAAAAAAGGAAAGCGAGCTGCAGAGGCTCATAAAAAAATATGCGGGGTCTATGGGGATAAAGCCTTAACAGAGCGCACGTGCCAAAATTGGTTTGCCAAGTTTAGGGCAGGGAATTTTGACATAAACGACGCACCACGACCTGGTCGTCCACAAGAAATTGAAAGCATTGATGTTAAGGCTATAGTCGATCAAAATCCTTCCCAATCAGTGCGAGACATTGCTGAGGCCCTAGATATATCACATGCAAGCGTAGAAAATCATTTGCGGAAGCTCGGCTACGTTTCTAGGCTGGATG
Organism: Gonocerus acuteangulatus; assembly: GCA_946811695.1. Taxonomy (NCBI): domain Eukaryota; kingdom Metazoa; phylum Arthropoda; class Insecta; order Hemiptera; family Coreidae; genus Gonocerus; species Gonocerus acuteangulatus. The sequence continues at coordinate 75,945,489 of OX328126.1, read as the reverse complement.
TTTGGGTCCCCCACTCTCTGACCGAAGCCAACTTGGCAAAACGCATTTCCATTTGCGATTCCCTGCGAAAACGTCAAGAAAACGATCCATTTCTTAAAAGACTTGTGACAGGGGATGAAAAGTGGATTGTCTACGATAATGTGGTGCGAAAAAAATCTTGGAGACCTAGCAACGAACCACCTGGAACCACATCTAAAGCGGGATTGCACCCAAAGAAGATAATGCTTTCTGTATGGTGGGATTTCAAGGGTGTGATTTTTTATGACCTGCTGCCACAAGGTAAATCAATCGATTCCACTCTATACTGCTCACAATTAACAAAATTGAATGAATCAATTCGACGAAAACGCCCAGAACTGGCAAATCGAAAGGGTGTCGTCTTCCATCATGATAATGCCAGGCCCCACACTTCGTTAGTCACCCGCAACAAATTGTTAGCCCTTGGATGGGATCTTTTGCCCACCCTCCCTATTCACCGGACCTTGCTCGTAGTGACTACCACTTATTCCGGTCTCTACTCATATTCGCGTATTCAAGAACAAAATAATTATATAAAATACTTGATGTATTGTGTAATTGTCGAATAAAGATATATATGAAAAAAAAAATACTAATACTACCTTATCAGGAAGTCCTCTCGTCAAGTTGTCTAGCTTGAGTCAGGAGTAAAACTGACAGGCCATCGGTGGTAATGAATATGGCCATATTTTATTAACTGTTTATCTGTTTGAATGGTATTGATAACCTTGTCATGAGGTTTAATTAATAATGCTATGGAAAATTTGATGTCCTTTTTTAAATCTGTTTTTTTATTTATGGCTTTATGTTTAGGATCATTATCTTGTCAGAATATAAGATTTTTTAACGCCCAAACTCACTGCGATGGACCTAAACTTTCTTTTATGATTGTCATACTCTCTGTTATCCATAATACCATTTATGATGACTAATTTTCCGACCCCTCTGGAGCTCATATACCTGCCCAAAATACACTGTCTCCTAGAAGCTTAACTGTAGGTAGTACATTTTTTGGGCAACGATTTTGATTCTTTTTCATACAAATTTTTCCTCTGCAATCCAAACCAAATATGTTAAATTTTCTCTTGTCAGTAAAATTGAACCTATTCCAGAACTCCTTGTATTTATTTTGATAACACCGATATGCATGTTTCTGGGGTTTCCTCCAAAACAGGTCTATTTTACAAAATTTGATGTGCTAATTCAAAGAATGCAGTAGGTTTTTTCCTACTGCTGCCATTTTTGCGCAATTAGTAGTTATACCTAAAATGTTTGAATGTACTTCTTGCATATGGATCTGAAAAGAATCCAGAAAACTGATTTTTTTCTTAACAAAGTTTTTATTTTTTTCAAACATCAAAGTTATCCTCTTCAAAGTTCCCTCTGTTCATAGCAGTGTTGAAAGTCTTCAACCGTTATGGTCTTCAGCAGTTTGTTAAAGACTTTTGGATGATTTCTAAAGGCCTTTGAGGACACGTTTCAGTTTAGGAAAAAGGAAGAAGTCACAGGGACTGAGGTCAGGGGCTTTAAGGACATGGGGAACCTTCCAAAATTGGTTTGTGCAAGCAAAGAACTCGAGCTCGGCATAAAAAATGTTCCCGATAGGCCTGTTTTAAATTTTCAAACGTCACACTTGCCAATTCTCCAAGCCTAACAAAAAATTTAATGACACAATGTTGCTCCAAATTCCAGTGTTCCATTTGGCAGGACGCACAACAAAAACTCAAATTCACTAATTGTAGTCTCAAAAATCACTTTGTTCATGTATGGAGTAGAAACTCGAACTGAGCTATGGGAGGGCACTGATACACATGCTCTCTAAAAGATACCAGCGCAGGGTTGCCAGAACTCTTGCAGTATCGCCAGTCTCTTTACTTTTCTATCACACCTCATATATGTTTTAATTAAAATTGAAATTTAAATGAAATGATTGGACATTTCTGTAAAAATAACAAAAAATATTAACTTTTTTTGGATATATGGGTGGCCATTTAGTCTTAATATTGGTGGCGAGCGAACCCTACATTCGCTCAGGGGTTTTAATGACCCCTGAGGAGATGGCAAGGAGGCCACGAAACATTTAGAGCAATTTTAAAATAAAGTAGTACAAAAAAAAAAAAAAAAGAAAAAAGAAGTACAATTTTTTTATTACCTACACCTCGAATACTATGCATAGAAGAAAAAGTGAATGTACTTAATTGGTCAGAAATACATGGATTAGAACAACAAATGTTTATCTATGAGGAAAATGCTATAAGTCTACTGAATTTTATTGCAACAGTCTGTGGTGGTAAGTTAAAACTTTTGTGATTCCTCAATTGAGATTATATTTACAACATATAAAACAATTATGCCCCTTTTCTTTTATTTAAACAGGGATTGGTGGTCTATGCAGAAAAAAAAAACAACTGATTTTTTCAATATAAAATGTTTAATTATTTGTACAAAAAATACTATATATAAATCACAAGATCTTATTTACACACGTATTAGGTCATGACTGGTAGGAGCATTACCAGAAAACATATTGATGCATATGGTTAAATGTTGAATTTCATGATTTTCTTCAGACATCATGGATGGACTCCGCCGAAACCTTCATGCCCTCCAAAATCTCCAAAACCGAAAGAATGGTGACCGCCATATCCCCCTCCGTACTCATGCTTCTCTCCATAAGATTCTCTGTAGCCATGGTGCTCTTCATGTTTCGGAATCTCGACTTTATAAGGAACCTGTAACAGGGAACATCTAGTTTAGTGGTTATTCTTGTTTAAAACACAGGTTACGTACAGACAAAAAATTAAGTGAAATTAAAAACACAATCAAAGCCTGGCATGATAATCATCTGCCTTTAAGCAGAAGAGACCAGGATTAGAATTGGACACTCATTGTTAACACATTCATACTTAACACTAGATTTACCAGACCTGGTACTGGTAGGTATAAAAGTCAATAACAAAAAAATATATTTGTTACTAATAAGTATAAAGTAACATTAAGTTTATTAAATGTATTCTCTACTTATAGCAACAAAAGTCATAACATCATTTAGGAAAGCAAATGTTATATGCAGTAGGAATTTGGAATTGAAATTGCACGACCGGTCAAAATGACTGGTCAGGTAAATCTAGTGTTAATGCAAAGATAGGACAGACCCCGTTGCACACAGTGTAATGTTGCCCTGACGTTAAAACGCATACTGACAGATTGCAAAAGATGAGAGAATTTACTCATGCCACAAGATTTTAACACATTAATTACTGAAGGAAGCCCTCACATCTACACTATATTATATTACTTAAAGAACACTAATTTATATAAGAGAACCTAGCCAATCTTCCTTCTGCTCTTTGTGCTTCAGATTTTAACTGTTTTTTTTAATAATCTGATTTTATTAGACTAACGTATCTTATCTTTATTAAAATTTAAAAGTAAATTACAACATTGTACACTCTGATAATGAAGTATGTCTGTACATTGGAACCCATAAATAAAATAAACCTTAAGGATAACTCCTCCTTCCTTAGGATATCTTTAACCTCGAGGGATAACTCTTAAAAAAAGAAATGCAGAATTTATGTAAACTATTCAAACCATCTATTCCATTTCAAATAAGAATTGTTTTCATATTATGAGAAAATAAAATAATCTTAGAAATAAATTAGTTAAACTCAAACAGTTTTAGTTGTTGAATGTTCCCTAATATGAAGAACCTGAAGGTTAGGGGCTCAGCTAGGATTCTTCCATTATAATTCTTCAATAATGATATATTCAAAAATGTATTTTAAAACAGTATTATGTTTTGATTCAAATATTAGGGCATCCTCAGAGTTCTTATGTGACGAAGGCAGAGAAAAGTAGCCCAAATGATGATTAATATGCAAAAGAATTGGAGAATCCTCAGATAGACTCCTTAATTTCCATCTGGACTTAATATTACAAATAGTATAGTGTAGTGAGGATACTCAAGGGAATATGAGCTGGGTGGCAGCAGCTGTCAAGAAAATCAATTGGATCTATTTACAACTGTTCACTACCCATTCCTGTATATAAAACATTTTTTTAAAAAGTCCGACTCGCAGGAACTGCAACATCTTAGCGCAGTTCCGTTCATATCCCTAGTGTAATTTGAAAAGCTTAGAATAGAAATGAACTTCTTTTTTTTTTTTTATAAATCTCATGAAAATTGTCAACATCCACTCGAACATCTCGAATAAAAGCGATATTAAGAAGACGAAGAGAAACCGACAGTAGCTATCGTACACAGAAGTGGCATTTACACAACACGGCTCTCATTCTAAAGCAAAGCACTATAAATTAATACAAAATACAAAGACACTTCTCATTAACTTGCCTTGTTTTATTGAAAAAAATGCAATCAAAATAACAGCAACTAATTAAAAAACAAAGCAAAAAAATGTCACTTAGGCCCCTTGACTTCTCGGGTCCTAAATTAATTTTATGAGTGTTCATTCTCTGACCTTCTGCAATTCTTAAAATAAATAAGAGTTGATTCGTTTTTGGAAATAATGTTTTGCAAAATATTCCTCTTAAGACTCTATAGTTTGATTTATTCGAATTTATGAAGTAACTAGCCGAATTCCCTTGCTTCGTCACGGAAGATAAGTAGTTACTTTATTGCGTTAAATAATGCATCAGCAAAATTAACGCTACTGCATAATTTTTTGCAGTTTCTTATAGCATGGTCCCCGTCATACTATATGAAGAAACAGATAATCTAGAGATAACCCGTTATCTATAGGTTTCCAGCATGAGCTTATAGCATGGTCCCCGTCATACTATATGAAGAAACAGATAATCTAGAGATAACCCGTTATCTATAGGTTTCCAGCATGAGCTTATAGCATGGTCCCCGTCATACTATATGAAGAAACAGATAATCTAGAGATAACCCGTTATCTATAGGTTTCCAGCATGAGCTTATAGCATGGTCCCCGTCATACTATATGAAGAAACAGATAATCTAGAGATAACCCGTTATCTATAGGTTTCCAGCATGAGCTTATAGCATGGTCCCCGTCATACTATATGAAGAAACAGATAATCTAGAGATAACCCGTTATCTATAGGTTTCCAGCATGAGCTTATAGCATGGTCCCCGTCATAGTATATGAAGAAACAGATAATCTAGAGATAACCCGTTATCTATAGGTTTCCAGCATGAGCTTATAGCACGGTCCCCGTCATACTATATGAAGAAACAGATAATCTAGAGATAACCCGTTATCTATAGGTTTCCAGCATGAGCTTATAGCATGGTCCCCGTCATACTATAGAAGAAACAGATAATCTAGAGATAACCCATTATCTATAGGTTTCCAGCATGAGCTTATAGCATGGTCCCCGTCATACTATATGAAGAAACAGATAATCTAGAGATAACCCGTTATCTATAGGTTTCCAGCATGAGCTTATATAAGGCGGCCCCCCGAAATTTAGATTTGATGGTAAAATGTGCCTTAAACCCTTAAAAATAAATTAAATTAGATCATTTCATTTTAGTTGTAGTAGCGTTTTCCAAGTTCTAAATTGTTAGTATTCCATACCCCGGAAATGCTACCAGCCCCCCAAATTTATTTCGCATATACGCCCAAGGTTACCAATACAACAGTGGTACCAATACAGGTTAAATTTTGTTATCAATAATAAAGGTACGTTAAAATTTGTTTCTCACATATCATTTGGAAACACCCATTATATTTGCGAGCATTACCAAGAGGTGTTATGACTGGGGATGCTGATGGGTAAAGAGGCTGTGCAAGGGTTTGGGATATTATTACCTCGGATGGACCATCACCAGGTATAGCGAAAACTCTCTAGCGAAATTAACCGCAATTAAAATGGTGATTTTGTCCCTCATAGCGTAAACTCAATGAGGGACAGTTTATTTCTAGTTTTTAATTCAAGGTCTCCCATCATAGTTGAAATTAACCTCAATTAAAAATAATACTGTGAAATAGGTAATGTACGGTAACAGCTGTTCTTTATCGTCCTAGCAACGCATGATGCCTAGGCTTGCCAGCTCTAACGAACTAAAACTTTGAACCCCTCTAAAAATACCTAAAAATATCAAAAAATCCTTTCTTAGCGAGTTTCTACATGCTAAGGAGAGTGTCCATGCAAAATTTCAAAATTTTCTGTCGAGTGGTTTGGGCTGGGGGATGATAGGCCAGTGAGTCAGTGAGTGAGTGGTATTTGACAAATATATAGTAGAAACATTTAACTATTAAATAGAATTTCATAAAACGTTAATATTTGTCATTCTGTTGATACGAACCTTAACTTCTACCTTGTAGGGTACCTTATAGGGCACTGGCACCTCCTTATAGACGGGTACAGGTATCTTCTTCTCAACATGGTATGGAACAGGCTTTTCTACTTTGTATGGAACGGGTTTCTCTACAGGAACCTGAAAGGATAACAAGTCATTACTAATTTCAATGAATATGTAAACAAATTAACATTTTTCAGTAAGGTAACAAAAATATCCTTCAAGATGGAAGAGGGACTGGTAAGTAAGAATAATTTATCAATAGTTGAAAAATTAAGGTCTAGGCTGTAATAGCATTTCAGTTGCCTAGCAATCCAAGTTCTAGGTTGTTAGAATTTCATAATCCCCCAGTGCTCTTAGCCTTCCCAAAATTATTTCCTATATATGCCCCTGGTCTTTGTGTGAGTAAATGACATAAGATTCAACAATTTCTTTTTAATCTTTAGTCATCTATTGTCCTAATGGAATTGGAACTTCCTTTTCTATGATACAGGATGTGTAATAATTTGTTTACTATTAAACTATCTTTATCTGTAATTATACAATACATGGCGCTAATAGCCAAATAGTTGATGCGCCGTTAAAAAAAAAAAAAATAAATAAAATATACAATACAATAAGTAGTATTTTTTATAATTCTTATGTTCAGGATTTGATGACATGAAGGACCGATAGGAAAAAAGCCCATTGGCCAAAACCTATTAACTTGGACTTTCATCTTAGGTTTACATTTTCTTTTAGGGTTACTATTTACAGTATTTTTATATTTACATTATTTTACAAGGTTTGTTTGCAATAGGTTTCTAGGCCATTTGCGCTTGAGGCGGCGTTGAGGGTTACCGGGAATGGAGGGTGAGGATAGCTTGTTAAGTAGGGGATTGTAGTGACCAGGCAAGCCGGAGTGGAAGTTAAAGTATCGGGTTTTTTGTAATAATTAAAAAATAAAATGAGGTCCTTAGAAGTGACATTAGACTCCCAAATATGGTCAAGGCAACATAAATAACAATTTTAAAATACACTTTCAGATGCCCACATCGATATAACAGAGACGATGAATGTTTATATATACCCATACATCTATATATATATATATATATATATATATATATATATATATATGTATATGTATATACCTATATAATTCCGATTTAGTGTGGACTTAAGTTATGGACAGACTGTAATTTGTTTTCACATGTTCCACATAAATGTAAACTAAGGCGTATACATTTTGTTTGCCTTTGGAAATGGTAATGTATTAAAATAAAAAAAGTATTTCGTTTAGAGCCTTCTGGTCAAATTCAGGATCATAAATATGATTTAGGTCCACCTGACAAACCTATGTAATGTACTGTATAACATATAATGACCGCCGCACACGCGCAAACGCCAGCGTAAAACTTTTTTGTGACGTTTTTTTCAGTTTGGTCATCGCTAAAGCATATTTATGCTAAAATTATTTAACTGTATATCCGCCCGTATATTGACATAAAAATGTCATATAGCTGGGTGTCTTCACGTTTTGCATCATGAGTGGTGCAAGTGTAAAGGAAGTGACATCATCGGTCACGTGAACGCAAATTGATCTTGGTGAAATATTGAATAGGTAATTTGACAGGAATTCAGCTGAGTATTATGACGTAAAAGAATAATGTAAATTATTCGTATGTGCAATATGCAAGAAATGAATAACTGTTTTTAGCGCGGTTCCTCCCTTCCCCATAGGGAGGAACCCCGCTTATAAGGTTGATCTCATGACGCAATCCGGAAGTGCCGACTAGAAAATTTTGCGTTTCAGAACCCCTAGAGACCAAAAATGATGGTGGTTCAAATTTGTATATTTATTTACTTCCCGAACGACATTTACAAGATCGAATGGCTTCCCTTTAGAAAAAACTCTTTCTGTGTACCTTTAAATAAGTACATACCTGGTACAAATGGTTTTGTTTGATTTCTCAAAAGTCCGACACGCAAAAGTCTCTCATCGACTCAAAAATGGTCCGATTTTGATGAAATTCGGTACAAAAATCGTTTTTCTAATTTGAAAGCTCAAGTTCGTTAACCAGCAGAATCCGTCCCCCGGAACATGGTTTTGGAGCAAAATTCGCGCGAAAAAATTCGTAAAGATTACGTTTTTTGGTTCATGTGCTTGCAGGTACTCGTTTTTATAGATTATTTAACATAGAAATTCGAATGAAACCATTTTTAAAGCGAGATTTGTAAACCATTTAAGAAAACAAATGATACAACTCCTTTTTACAAATGATTCACATGCATTGAAAATCTAATTTAGAAAGTTTGATTACGTTTAAAGAAGAGGAAATTGAACAAAACAAATAATTTACTAACAGATGAAAGTACTAAGTTTTTCTGTTCTTCTCCAAAATATCTAGGAATCCGTTGATAAATCATGGTAAGAGGAAGGTAATTATTCGAAAGCTTCAATAATGTCCTATTAAAAAAACGAAGACTTTTCGCTCTAAGATGATCTTAGACGTACAAAACAGTGCTTAAAATTCAGGAAGTTATCATTTCGTTGCTTTCAGTGACCCAATAAGTTCCTTTTTCTTTGGTTTCCAAATTGGTTTTAACTGAATAACTATTGTATAAAATTGATAAGGCAATTATTTTGGCGCATTGTTTGTGTCAGTATTTACCATTAGTCCGAAATTGGCGCGAAAAAATGGTAGCGCTAACGTTTTCGAGTTTATAAGCTTGCAGGTCCTCGTTTTATATGTTCCTTAAAGTAGGGAAACCAATGGAACCATTTGTAAAACGATATATGTAACCGTTTACGAGAGAAATTGTTATTACTTCTCTTTGAGATTTTATTTTATATTTTTCACGAAAGACTTGCCAAGAACTGCTTCTATTTCTTTACGAATGGCATTCGAATTATGTGAACGGAAAGATAGAGCTAAGATGAGAGGTCCCTGCGAGTTATAAGGTGTCCAAATAATGCCAGGGATGTTTGAAAAGTTCTTGGTTTGCTTTCCAATAGTATTTTGAGTATATACAAGAGAATGGTGCTAAGCTCTGGGACTAATAATTATTATTCAATTAAACAATGGTTTGCTTTAATTATACCTGAGATCTCCAAGGATAATATAGTATTAAATAATAACTGGATTATCTGACATAATTTCTGCGTTTATTAGGTGGCTGAGCAAGAGTAAAGTAGTTGATGTTGTTTAAGGAACAATGATGGCTGGTTATTATACCTTCCGGTTGGTGAAACATCATGATTACGTCAATCAGCATAACACCATAAGTGGAACGGGTTTATGTAACGGTTAACATTAATCAGTGACCGTAAAGTGTATGAAGGCACTGCTCGATTTCATAACGCACGTTCAATAAGTGAGGGTTATAGTCAGGCGTGATTTATGACTAATATATGTTGTTTTAACACGGACATACGATTAGGCAAAAAAATTCCAACCCGCAGGAACTGAGACATCTTAGCACGGTTCCGTTTAAATCCCTAGTGCCATTAGTGAAGGAATAGAAGCAGTTTTTGGTAGGTTTTGATTTTTCGTGAAAAAAAAAAAATCTCAGAGAGAAGTAATATACGATTTTAAGCGCCACAATAGGAAACTGGTTGTACCCTAAGCGGAAATTACTCCATCCTCTTTCGCTCTTGGAAACACTATAATAACGTTTCTCATTTTCTTTGCTTATTTTACTTAAGTTCTCATTTTACTATTAAATGGAATTAAAAAACAACCACCACCTAAAAAGTTAGTCAAATAGAGACAAAAATCCGTTGAAAATAACAAAAGTAACAATCTTGAAGTTTTAAGTACTTATTTCTCTGATTGTCATCGCCCCATCGAAAATTACATTTTAATTTTTGTGTAGAGAATTTAGTAAGCTTTCGTAAGGTTACCTTCCACTTACCACGATTTGCCAAGCGTCGAGATATTTTAGAAAATATACTAAAATCCCAAAACGTTTCATGTCTATTAATAAAATATTTTTGTCGAATAATTCCTTAACTAAAAATGTAACCAAAGTTTAAACATCTTAGCTTAGATTAATTTAAAAAATGTAGATGTATATTTCAATTAAATCCCACTATTCTATGTACCCAAACTGAAAATTAGTTTGGAAAATGTTTTGATACGTTTGACATTCAACCAAACTAAGATACCTAAATAAATGACTCATTTTGGTGATCGGTGTACATGGCCCTTCTACACGCAGAACATAGTGTTTTCGTCTTCCTGTCATCCTTTCTGTCTCAAAATGAGCATCGCACGGGTTTGCCCAAGGTAACGAAAGATGTTGAAGGTCCATCAGGACTTGATTCATCTTCCGAAACAACAAGCATCAGGTCCTCCGGTGGTTTTGGAATGTTCTCCAGTAAGGCACTAACTGCCACCTGAGCTTTCACAAGTTGGTAGCCCAAATCAAAGAGAAAATCTTTTCTGAAGAATTTTCAAGCCATTTTATCACTTGGAAAGCCATAACATAAAAGTGATTGACCCGCGAAGATTTATCAGATGAGCGTAAAAGTTATCCGTAAACTACACCGTGGGATAAACAATACCCCATACACAACTCGCGACCTTCTCATGCAGCGATTAGCAGACAACTGGCTTTGTTTATATTAGGTCATACCAGATAATACACTTCCGAGTATTTAGGAAGAAGGAGGGAGTATCTCTGATTTACAGAAATTAAGAGACACGCCGTAGAACAAAGTGTGGGGTATTTTTCACCCCACGTCAATCCAGGGTTAAGTTGAATTCCTTAGTGGGTAGATTATTCAAAATTGAGTGCTTTGAACAGCTATGGTTCTACACTTGTCATTGTTGAAATAGTGTCAAATAGTCAAGAGAAGGACTGCTGTTCTTTCTTCGATATGAGAACAATAAAGTATTCATATTTTGACACCTAGGTGGTTGTCGTTTTTTATCTAAGATATAAGAATGGAATAAACAAAAACCTGCCAAGTGACAATTCTTTCTTTAATATATCCTGAATAAAAATAAATATTAAAAAAAGACTCTACTGAATACAAGCTTTTCCTGTGACAATCAATTAGTTCCGTGAGAGTTTCAATTAAATTTTTATAATTGATGGGGTCGGGCAAAATAGTGCCAAGCAATATTTTTGACAAAACTTAACTGTAGCTGCTATATGTTGGATATTATGTGGGGCTATCAGTTGAAATGGTTAATGGCAACAAGATTAAGTACCATATAGAGCTTGTAGTCATATTTTAGTAGCATTTGCATCATAGACTCATAGTCCCACATAATATCCAACATGTAGCAGCTACAGTTAAGTTTTGTTAAAAATGTTGCTTGACACTGTTTTGCCCCGACATCTTCAATTAATCTCTGCCTTTGAACCAACTCGGAAATACGAATTTTATGATAAGTTCTTCTAAGATCAAATAAGAACGTAGATATATACTTTTGCTAGTGAATTAAGAATTTCAGCAAACAGGTAGACAAAAAAACAAAAAATGAATAAATATGAAGCTCTGTAAAAATGTGTAAAATCAATGTCAATGAATTATTGTGGCTTACCTTGACCGGGTATGGCACTTCTTTGTAGACCGGGTAAGGCACCTTCTTCTCGACAGGCACATGGACTGGGTATTTCTTCTCTATTGGTATCTTCACCGTGTAAGGTACGCGCTTCTCGACGATGTAAGGTACTTTCTTTTCGACGTATACGTTGTACGGCTTCGGAACATGTACGGGATATGGCTTGTCGACGGGTACTTTTACTTCATATGGTACCTTCTTGTACACGGTATATGGTTTAGGTACCGGAACTTTGACCTCGTATGGTACCTTCTTCTCTACGTAAACCGGGTAGGGCTTTGGTACGTAGACTGGATACGGTTTGTCGACGTGGACTTTGACTTCATAAGGGACCTTTTTTTCCACTTCAACTGGATAAGGTTTCGGTACCTTCTTGTGGATGGTTATCGTCTTGACGTGTTCGTGATGTTCTTGGACGTACTTCTTGGGTTCTTCATGGTGGAACTCCTCGAAGTGATGTTCTGGCTGATGATGTTCCCATCCGGCCGTGGCTGTCCCCACGAGCAATGCTATACCAAGAAACGTCCACATGATAATGTTTCATCTAGGACTTGAGTATGTGATATATAGCCGCCTAGATCCCCCACTAGCGTCTTCCGCCAACTGCTAGCACAGGTGAAGCGAAGCATCGCGTAACGCACTCCACAGCTGATGCACGCTTTCATTATCTCGTTACCACCGACACATTCTAATAACCTACTTCTGAATGCGTCCGCCTTTGGCTTCTGAAGTTTACAACGTCCTTTATTTAAATTAGTCCGTTGTCGACATCCCTTCACGTAACAAAATAATGAGGCTGTAAAAATAACTGGAGGATGAACACAATTTCGTGAATACTCTTCAAATATCTAGGAACTTATATGACGTTACGTTTCTGTATTCTGTAATAATTAATTAATACATAAAAATAATAAATCAGTCCCTTAACCAGCCACGAGAGCCCAGAGGGGCAGATTCTGTAGAGGTATCCGATTCTTGACCATACGGTACACTAGAGAGAGAGTGTGGTCAGTACTATGACCCGACCGCCTGATTTTCCCCTTTGCATAGATAGGAACGCATTAAAGCCTGGATGAGTAGGGAATGTCAGGAACTACGAGACTCTGACCCCCAAATGAGGACACCGGAAGATAACATCTTTAGTGAGAGTCCAAGCTTCGAACTGTGGTCCTCCTTAACGTGAGTCAAAGGCACCACTACTGAGCCGAACAGGCCCCCAAAATTCCCTTAGATTGGGTAAAAAACCCAACGTAAAATAGTGATTCATCTACTTTTCCCCTATTTTTAGAATGAGAAATCTGCTTTAAAATGTATACATATATACCGAAAATGAGACCCGTTAAAATGATTATATATGTATGTACGAGGGTGGGGCGAAAAGTTTCCGGCCTGACTAAGAGATGGCCCCACTAGGCCAACTTTTAGAGCGGTGCCCTTCAGTACCGTTCCTACCGAGCTTGTATGAAGAGTTTCAGCCCAGTCGCTACGTTAGTTTGCGTTTGAAAGCACATTGCGCTGGACGCTTCCGTTGTTTTCGTGAAAATGGAAACATTGGAAATACGTACTGTCATCAAATACTTTAACCAAAACAAATAAAAGAAGAGATGGATTCAACACTAGGAGACCCTTCCCATCATATTAACTATCAACTATTAAGCTGTGGGTTTCTGAATTTAAAATGGGTCGTGTGAGCACCTCTGACGAGCCTCGCTCAGGACGGCCCGTTGAGGTCACAACTTCAGAAATTGTTGAGAAAATCCATCAAATAGTGTTAGAAGACCGCAGGTCGAAAGTGCATGAGATTGCAGAGACCTGATTCGAAAAAACATTTCTACCGACAATTTGGCGCTGTATAGGCGTAATCCAAACGAGTTTTTGCGTTGATTCATAACTGATGAGACATGGGTCTACCATTACACTTCCACAAGCACGAGGTGCAAATTAAACGACCTCATTTGGCGAAGAAAAAATTTTTGTTTCATCACGATAACGCACCAGTGCATTCGTGGATTGTTGCCGTGTCCAAAATCCACGAATTGAAGTTGATTTGATACTCTCTAGACTTAGCCCCCAGCGACTATTACCTGTTTCCTAACCTCAAAAAATAGCTTGGCGGTATAAATATTTTACCCCCGACGAAGAAGTTATCGAAGCTGTAAATCAGTATTTTGAGGAGCTGGAGGAATCTACGTTCAAAACTGGTATAACTAAATTAGAACACCGTTATGAGAAATGTAGTGTGTTGATAGAGATTATGTTGAAAAATAAAGCAAAAAAAAAAAAAAAAAAATGTAAAAACATTCGTTTTCTTGGTCAGGCCGGAAACTTTTCACCCCACCCTCGTATATATAATATTTACACATTCCGAAATCCATGCTTCTTTCTACAAATTCCTCATGATCTGGCAAATTGAGGGATTTCGTTGTCCTAAATCCGTTCTGACCTGTTTGTACCAGGTTATTTTCTCAAGAATAGCTACTGTGTGACAAGTTTCCCGTCGAATTATGAACTCAGTGATGGTTCTGCTGATATGATTGTCGGCAGCTCCTATTGCGGCATATCCTTCATGAAATAAAAATGATTTTGATTCAATTACTCGCGCTTGGGTAATTTAGCGAGTGCTTGGCGTGACTAGGTATACCATCATGAAATATTAAAGCCTCCAATTAAAGAAAGAAAGTAGCAAAGAAAATACAATTTCAAAAAATAAAGTATTTCTCATTACTAAACTGAAATGGGAGTAAAATCATAAAAAAAGCTGGAATAGGGCCACTTTAGAAAGTGTCCGACTCGCAGGAATACATCTTAGCGCATTTAACAATTTAGAAAACATTGAATAAAAACAGGTAATATATATATATATATATATAAATACATATATATATATATATATATATATATATATATATATATATATATATATATATATTAATATTTAGTGGAAGATTTAACCAACTACTTCAAAGAATAAAAGAGGGATTTTATTCGCCACTATTCTTCAGAAAATTGTCAGTAGTCAACCCTAAGAGACTCACTCCACCACCTACACTTCCGCTAATTCGTAAGGAAAGCTCCATTGCATACAACTACTAATGCAAAAAAGTTTCTATTTACTTTCCACGTTTCTAAAAAAAAAAATATTTTACTGATAAATACAATAAAAAAGGGAAGAAAAAACAGCAATAAATGTAAGAGACTGCTCGAAGTATCAAAACCTACGTTTTCGAATTATAATCACTGACTTATGTAATGTTCATAATATACCAAGCAAATTAGAAATTTGCTGCGAAAAAAAATCGGTGGAAGTCTGAAAACGGTCCTATTTATTCAAATAGGCATCAAATATCAATAATATGATGTTTGCCAAAAAAATCTGTGCTGAGCTAAAGCCATAATGTGGTGTAAATCTTTACATTTTCGTACATTTACTTTACATTTCAGTACATAGACAGTATCTTGACATATCTACAAACTAAAGGATTATACGATCTCATATGAAGGCCCCGAAGACAGGTTACTGAACTACATTTTTATTCCATGAATAAGTTATTATTCATTATAGTTGAAAATTGAAATTTATTTTAATCATTTTATTTTTACCCTTATTTTACTTTTACTTTTACTTTTACTTTTACTCTTATTTTAATTGTAAAATAATACAATTTTCACGTTCTCCCTGGTTTCTTGGAAGACTTACCTTAGTGTGCTTATTGTCCATGAAATGAAGCACTACATAAATAAATAAATAAATAAACATTTCACGGTTTTTCTAAAATTCCTCTGAAAAAAACACATTTAATCGAAAACTTTACTATTAACAAACTTTTTCATCATAAACTTCTTCATCGAATGCGCAACCGGTTTAATTAAGAAATTTCCTGAAAGAAAACCAATTTTTCCACGTTTGCGTAAATTCATTTGGCACTGGTTTGGTTAATAGATAAGGGGGTTTACTTGATTTCAGTTTAACTATTAGTTGCTTGAATTAGTTTGTTTTAGTTTATTTTTGACTGCAAGTTCAACATGCTACAAACTTTATGATGATTTACAGTTTAATGTATGGTTTACGCCGGCATTGTAAGAAATAGCTTTTGCACCCTTTTGGGATTATATATCCTTTTGGCTTAGGAGCGTCCACTTCGTAAATATCCCAAGTGTATTTGCGTTAAAATCTTAATTTACGCAAAAGAGGAAACAAATCGAAGCGTTTTAGTACACATTCGCCGCAGAATTTAATTATTTAGATGTTTGATAATAATTGACTTTTCGATTAAATGCTTTGGAAGGGAGTAATTTCGGTGTAATTACATTTTGTGTTTCAGCTGAACTCAGAATTTGGGGCAAACATCATATTATTCATATATGTTGCTTATTTAAATGTCCAGACTTCCATCGATTTTTATTTAGAAACACTCCTTTCTTAGATAACTTGACTGGACTATAAATACAAAAGAGGAAATTATTTTTTATTTATCCAGGCTATTTTAAACATACTCTTCAGCAAAAAGCTGTAAAGCATTCTACCACACTGAGAAATGCGCCATGCGGGAGGCAT
Organism: Gonocerus acuteangulatus; assembly: GCA_946811695.1. NCBI lineage: Eukaryota > Metazoa > Arthropoda > Insecta > Hemiptera > Coreidae > Gonocerus > Gonocerus acuteangulatus. The sequence goes on along the minus strand of OX328126.1, from coordinate 75,929,066 downwards.
TTTTATTTTATTCACTTCATTAATGATGTTACAATTTTTCTTCTTTATATATTTTTTTACTAAAGCTACAATGGTTTTTATTTATTTATTTTTTTTATTTCTTTATTTTTTTAACGGCGCATTGATATCTATAGGCCTAAAGGTTACAACTCAGGGAGTCTTTTCAATGGGCCCATATAAGAAAACAACTGAACCTGCTTCAGGTGGGACTCGAACCAGCATATTCTTAAGTTGGAATCGGATATGGTTTACCCCTAGGCTCTAAAGCATGGGCGTATATAAGGGGGAGGGCTGAGGGGGCTGCAGCCCCCCCCCCCTCGAAATTTTGATTTGATCGGTAAAAATTTCATAAAACCCTTCAAAATAAATTAAATATGATCATTTAGTTCATAAAACATTCTATTTTGGGTGTAATAGCGTTTAAGTTGGCCAAATCTCTTCCAAGATCTAAATTGTTAGTATTCCATACACCGGAAATGGTCTCAGCACCCCCCTCCCCGAAATTTTCTCAGCCCCCTCCGAAATTATTTTCTATATACGCCCATACTCTAAAGAGATTTAATAAATAATAATAAAATGTGCTAAATGAAAATCTTGACAAGACCTTAATTAATCGATTTCCACGTATCTCATTAATAATGTAGTGTGAATTGTGAAGAGTCGGGAGGATTGCAAGGTGCGGTTGCATGCCTTACCACGCTACACAATTCAGTGGTCAGGATAAGTAGTAATCTATGGGCTAATTAGGAGCAAGAAACCTCTTCCTTGCAGAGGATATCTCGTCTTCAATCATCGCGAAGAGGAGTTATGCTACTTTTCTTGCGCATTCTTACATCTCAAAGGAACGCCAAGTCTACAATGTGGCCTTGAGTATTCGTATATCGTAACTTGTTTTATTAGTGCAATCTCAATAGCTACATTCCTTACAGTCCAGTCAATGAATGTTCAAAAACAGCTATAGTTAGAAAGTCAACATATCAAAAGTCCCAGATCGTAGCTTTTGAGCCGGGGGAGGGGGATTTAAAAGGTCCCATTTTTCGGGTTTTGGCTTATATCTCGAACACCCTGCGTCCAGGCGACAGAACCATTCTATAACAAATGTAAGCTGACTAAATATGCTACAAGTTCTATTCAATCAAGTTTTTCGAGATACGTTTAGTTTTCGAGATATCCGCTCTTGAAAGTCTGTCATTTTGGACAAAAACACACTTTTTGCTCTTTTTGACCGGACAACTCTTCAGTCATTCCATTCCCTTCCTTAATATATATTACTTTACTATTTTATGTGTTTTCCTTCAAACGCTAAAACAATTTCAGTGTACATCGTGAAATCTGGCGACAACTGTCGACCAATGAATCTTTCAATTTCTCTCCATTTACTGTCAATGTGTTATCCGAAATATGCCCTATTAAGTAAATATAGTGAGTACTGGACGTATAAATAGCACACATATAATTTTAGGCCCACCGACCAGTTTTTCACACTCCATTAAACAGGATCTTGACCATTATATTGGCAATGGTTTTGCTAAGACCATATGAGTGCGTATATAACGTTTGAAAGAAAATACATAAAATAGTAAAGTAATATATATTATTGAAGCGAATGTAATGCTCTACAAACCTATATTTTTTGGTTTCATCGTTGAAAAGATATCCGGTCAAGAAAAGCAAAAAGTGTTTTTTTCCCCCCCAAAATGACAATATTTTGAAAAAAAAAAAGTACCTCGAAAAACATGATTGAGTAGAACTTGTAAGAAATTGAGTCAGCTTTCATTTGTTATAGATCGATCATCGTCGCTAGGACGCATTGTTTCCGAGATATAAGTGAAAATCCGAAAATGGGACCTTCTAACCCCCCTCCCCCCGGCTCAAAGGCTTGGGGCGGGGACTTTTGATATGTTGACCTTCTAACTAGCCCAAACAAATTTAAGGTTCGTTGCCTGGACTGCTAGGACAGTGCTAAAAATATGTCGGTCTTGCATGGGCGTATATAAGGGAGAGCTGAGGGGGCTTCAGCCCCCCCCCCACCGAAATTTCGAAAGCATAAAAAATAATTAAATAAGATCACTTAGTTAAGAAAAATATTTTAGTTTGGGTGTAAAATCGTTTTAGTTGGCTAACTATTCCAAGTTCAAGATTGTATTATTCCATACCCCACAAATGCTCTCAGCCCCCCTCCCCGAAATGCTCCCAGCAACCCTCCCCCCAAAATTATATCCTATAATCGCCCGTGGAGTCTTGCCTTGCTGGAATGAACCTGAAAAGGCTGTCGAATTAGCAATTCAAGCACATTGCCAATATGGCTACACTTATATCGATGTGTGATTGCCACGTGCCGGCTTTAATGAGGCAGATTAGTGGGAATTAAATAATCATACCCTAATAAAACATGACATGGAATATTTGATGGACGTTGTGCAAACCTAATATTTTATTGATGGCTGTTTTGCATTTTTTAATATAGTGTTTTTTTTTTAAGAACAATAATTGAGTAGTTGAAAAATTAATGGGAAATATTTCTCGGCCCGCAGCCTTAGAAAAGATTGATATATCACGACATGGGGCAAACATTAAGGAAAGGTCAAGTTTGTTATCTAGGAGAATCCACTCATCGGAAAATTGTTTTCGACGAAATATAGCTATTTTGGTTGCACTCTTAAAAGAATAGTAGTAAACATTTCTTCAATTCTTCATCGATCCTAACTACTAGATACTGAAATGATCCCCCTTAAATATATTTATATGGGGTATGTGGATAAAAGAAACATTGAAAACTACCACCCCATTTCCCCGTGTTCCGTTGTCTCAAAACTTTAGCTAAATAGTTAGGGGTAGAATTACTCCTACACTAGAAAGAAGTCTGAACTTCTGAACAGGCTGGTTTCCGAAAGTGCTACTCTGTGGGTCGATTAACTTCAAGCTCTTAATCAAATAATCGAAAACTCGGTGGAGTACAAGCTACCCTTATATCTTTGTTTCATTGTCTTTAAGAAGGCCTTAAACTCAGTAAAGCATCCTTGTATTTTCGATGCCATGGAAGAGTTGTGGGTCGAAGCGGCCTACATTGACGTTTTGAGAGATCTCTGCTAAGGAAACCAAACCTTTATTGCGACCTTATGGGACCTACTTTCTCTGTGGAAAAAGGCGTTCGACAAGGAGACAACGCATCGCCACCTGTTTACAACAATCTCTTAGAAATGGTCTGTAGAAGATGCTCCAGAAGAAGCTGGGTATAACTAACAATAGGAGAAACTAAGCTGCCTCAAGTTTGCCGATGATATTGTCCACCTAGCAGATAACCTAGAAGATTTAATAACTCTGTTAGGTGAATTTTCGGAAGAGTGCAAAAAAGTTGGGTTAAGGGTAAATTACTCCAAACCGAAAATAATGACAATCAACCGTTTTGACTCTGGCGCACAGTGTCAAAGAAATGAGAAATATTTTAACTGTAATCTATGTGTAAACCCTGGAAATACTTACACAGCGCTGTCAAGTGTAAATTAAGTAGCAAAAAATACCTTTTTATTTTTAAAAATTGAGTAGACTATCAATTTAGAGCTCCAGATTCCCCACTCCCATTACTTGCGAGGCTTAAAAAAAGGTTTAAAACTCATCATTTTGCTTCTATTCCATAACCCCCCCCCCCTCCTCCGGGTATGCCCATCCCATATTAATGTGTCCTGGTTTCACTCACCCAAAATATGGCAAGCCTAGCTATAGGTGTACAGCAAAGAAAAGAACCAGGTAGCCCTCCAGCCCATGTGGGGGAAGGCCCACCTCCGGCCACGCCCCTCCTGGTTCTTTTATTTCAGGTCGGACTATAGCTTGTTCTTGTCAAAATCATAGTGTTTCAAGGAAGTGACTAGTGACTTTCGGGATCGTTCCTCTCCACAGGCCTTGCATAATATAATTTCTTCTTCAATACGCTTCTTGAACATTTTCTTCGTATGTCTTTATGCATTTTGTATATATGACCTTTTCCTTGTCAATTGACCCAGGCCTATTATAGAAACTTGTCGATAAAAGGCTAACAATAAGAAAGTTATAGGAAATTCTGAAAGGATTCATTGAAGAAGTTTCGGTTGGCTACCCGTTCAGCGAACGTACACGTAGGACTTACGTTCGAGCCGAGCAGTTTCCTTCTTTCCACACAGCTCCACGTCCGCTTTGCTCTGTCTCCTGTCTTAATTGCTGGTAAGAACATCTTTATTCAATGTTCTTTGGAAAACTACCCGTCAGGAACACACGAGTCTTGTGTAATCAACCGCTGCACGCTCCGGGCATCTTGGAACTAGTGTTTTTTTTAACTCGATTGCGCATTGGCCACAAAATGTTTGCAAATATTCACCCCATCTGTGACATATGAATACAGATAAAGCCATTTGTATTTGGATATTGCATTTATGAAGTTTCTGAGGTGTGAAGCTCCTCAAATAAATAAATTATATTTCTTTTCATATAAATAATAATGTTTCATCTTTCTATTTACAAAAATTTTCAACTTTCCCAATTTTTTCTGTTATTGCCTTATAAACCCGAAAACTTTTTTTTTTTTTAGTATGTTCCCTTTTCCTTTTGGTTTTGACAGTAAAAAATAAGGCAAAATATCACTATTTTTTTTTTTCTAAATTAGCCCTATCCTAGTAAACAGAGCGATGGAAATTTGTCGAAGGTTGTCTGGTCTTCTTTTTCTAGGGGGTAGCCCTCTCGGCTACCCTCGCCGGACCACTATGTTTTGGCAAGTGTAAATACATGCATTATTTCTAACCCTCTCGGCTACCCTCTACCCTCGCCGCTCCACTATGTTTTGGCAAGTGTAAATACATGCATTATTTCTTACCCTCTCGGCTACCCTCTACCCTCGCCGCTCCACTATGTTTTGGCAAGTGTAAATACATGCATTATTTCTAACCCTCTCGGCTACCCTCTACCCTCGCCGCTCCACTATGTTTTCACCCAGATAGAAACAAATCACTCAAATGCATATAAAGAGGATACAATCAATATCCGAAAAACAGCGTCTATTCAGCACTGATTCCAATCCAAAACAGTCCGATTCAAAGAAACTGCCTTAGATTAACATTTTAACTCGTTTCCGTAACTTTCTTGTCCATATTTTTATATAGAAAGCTTGAAATAGCACGGGCGTATGTAAGGGGGGCTGCAGCCCTCCCCCCGAAATTTTGTTTCGGTGAGAACATTTCATGTAAAAAACAGCCTATAACAACAAATGTCTTCTAAATTAGCCTGGTATCCAGAGGACCTTAAAACTTACTAAAATATTTAAAATTTTCCCTACACCCCGAATGCATAGGGGCTCCCAGCCCCCCGAAATTATTTTCTATATACGTTAGTGTGAAATAGAGGTAATTAGTTAATCATTAAATGACCCTTTGCTCAAATTTATTGAATTATCGAATAAGGCGGAAGGTCAATTAAAATCAATTTTAAAGATATGACAGGTCGATTATCGATCAGCTGACTATTTGACACCATATTGGATTCGTTCAATCAATGACCAGTCTAGACGTGACTCTAGTGGTGGAAGGTTGTCCTCCTCAAGTTGAGGCTGAAGTTATGTTTTAAGTATTTTGAAGAGGCAGCAAAATGGTGCGAAACATGTAGGGAAGTCTAATAAAAAGTGTGAATGTGTGTGGCGTAGTTTTATTGGCCTTCCGCCTTATTTGATAATTGTATAAAGATGTAATTAGTTTTTTCATAAAATTATCACCATCTACTCCAATGAAATCTCGAAGAAAATTCCATTTTAGCGCGGTTCCTCCCTCCCCATAGGGGGCGCGCTAACCACTAGACCACGGGAGACCCCACTTTCCCTAATATCTCGAAAACGGTTGGGAACATTGGTAAACGGAGGGATACCATGCGAAAGCTTACTAAATGTTCTACTTGCTGTTAGCAATTTTCATGAAATAAAACAAAAAATGTTTAGTTCTATTTTAAGTTATGGATGACACTATGGATGAGAACGGATACGTCTTAAGATGACGCAGTTCCTGCTGAAAGAGAATGTGAAAGAGAACACTCTGTGTAGGGTCAGACACTTGCCTGGGTCAAGCTACCAGGCAGGTAGGCTTTTATTGCACTTCATAAATCAAGAGTTGACAGATATTTTACCTGTAGTAAGTCATGCTTCCAAATGCTATATTTTGTGGTTGTATGTGGTGTAGCACATTAAAATATATCACTACGTTCTAATTTTCTTGTACAATTTTATTTTGTTTAATTGCATTTAACAGTATAATGGTGCTAATGGTCCCAGTAGCAGATGCACTTAAAAAAAAAAAAAAGAAACAGTATAATGAGTAGGTAAGTGTTTTTACTTGCATTTAACACTAAAATGGATATGTTAGTAAAGCAAGTTAAGTCAATTAGAAACATATTCGTAGAAGAGTCTTCGTAGAGCGAAACTTGGAACGGCGGAAAGAGTAATTTCCGCTTAGGACAGTTTCTTGTGCCTTGCCGACATCCTTGCTTTTCTTTGGAATATGTGTTTACATTAAGAATGGTCTAAACAAAGTAATAACTGTTTGTATTCTACATATACAAAATGCCACTAGGGAATTGAATGGAACCGCGCTAAGATGATGCAGTTTTGCGAGTCGGACTTTTTTTTTAGTATATGCCGTGCTAATAAAATCGTACCAAATAAGTTTTTGCGTCCATAGTCTTGCAGGGACACGTTTTATAGGTTTTCTGACGTAAGGGTTTGAATAAAATCATTTTTAAGGCAATACCTATAACCGTTTTTTAAAAAGCTTAAAGTGGTTTGTAGTCATTCGAAATCTTACAAAATTCTCTCCAAAAATATCTTGTCTTTTCGAAATTAACGGTGGTTCAAATATGTATTTATCTAAAAATATATACATATAATTATATAAACGCTCTAATATAGAGGGGTTAAGAAATAATAGTCATTTGCTATTCAAAAGACATTTTATTTCATGTTTTAAAACCCGATAAAATATGTAAGTGGTGTGGGAATCTTATTTATAAACCATTAAATCACATAATAGTACATTACCCAGCCTTCGAAATTTACAGACAACAATACCTTCAGTCATATATAGTAGATAACAGTCAGGAATTATCACTAGAAACAATTTTAATTTTTAAAAGTATTGAAGACTTAAATAATGTATTTTCTTTTCTATTAAAAGTATACTATAATCCATAATATTAAATTATATATTTTACTTTTATTTATACTTGCTAAGTATCTATTTACCATGATATTGTGTAGTTAATTTTATTAATTTAGATTGATTTGATACAGATTGGAAAACTTTAGTTAAGTTATACTTATTATTATTATTATCATGTTATTTTTGTCCTATTAATACTTTGTTATTTTATAAGAAACAAATGTTATTTTAATGAAATAAAAGTCCGTCACGCAGGAGCTGCATAAATAAGCACTTTCCTCAGACTTTTTGTTGTTTAGACTACATTACTGAATAATTTGCTCTAAATAACCTATATAAATAAAATAAAAACTTGAATAGTTCTGCTCATTTACATTTCTTATGAGAACTGTTCAATTATTAAAAAAAAATCAGTCCCGTAACAGGCCACAAGGGCCCTGAGGGGCAGATACTATAGAAGTATCTGATTCATGACCATATGGCACACTAGGGAGATAGTGTGGTCAGTACTATGCTCCAGCCGCCTGTTTTTCCGCTTGGCTGCTTCGACTGCTAGAGTCATTAGCACCCAAGGTACCCATTATTAAATTAATTAAAGGCTGGGTTGGCCTAGGGACGGCCAGGGAGGCCGAATTCAACCCATGAACGAAGACATTAAAAGAAAAAATCTTTAGTGCTTGCTCGGGATTTAAACTCAGGTCCTCCAACTTATTAGTTAGGTGCTCTACCACTGAGCTAAGCCCCCGTTCAATTATTCATTTTGTAAATAATTTGCTTCCAGAGTTATGTTAATACATGATACTGTACTACATACTTAATAAATACACAAAAACTTCATTTTCCGTCTTTTGATCTGACGCTGGAACAGGATACAGTCCTCCTAGTGGGAGATAGCGCTCCTCGTGGCGGCTTTTGGAACCTACGTCTGGCGGGCTAATTCTAATGAAGCAGAGTTTGAAGTAAACCCACCTTTCCAATAGACCGATTTACTTCATTTTTACAACACTTCTTCCTCATGAGATACCCACGACGTATATCGCGTTTCGTTGCAATACAGCAGAAATTACGACCGGTATGAGTATATTAGTACTTTAGGTCCGGAGTAAACCACCCTCCAAATAACCCGATTAAGTGTATTTTACAAGTCATTTTTCTCTGTTGATTACGACTACGAATAGCGAGTTTCGTTGAAATGTAACAACAATTACGGCTGGTATTGGCAAATTGGTAATGTGGGTCCAGAGTAAACCCTCCCTCCTAATGAACCGATTTAGTTTATTTTTACAAAGTATTTTTCTCTTTAGATGAACATAACGAATACCGAGTTTCGTTGAAATATAACAGAAACTACGGCTGGCATGATCAAATTAGTGTTTTGTTTAGCTATATACCACGTTTCGTGAAGAAAAAACAAAAACTCTGGCCGCTATCGTGTTAACAGACATATATATATATATATATATATATATATATATATATATATATATATATATATATATATAAATTTTAACATCATTACTACTGTAATTGTCTACTGGGTAGGATCGATAAAGATTTGAAGAAATTTTTCAAAAATTCCGTCATGAGTGCAACCTCAATAGCTACTTTCCTTCGGAGGAAAGTGCTTAAAAGGAATGGCAAGACTCCATGGGAACGTCATGTACTTATGCCAATAAACTGTTACCTATCTATCTTTCATTCTCATGGGAGTTTTAGTGCGGTCAAGGGAATCTCCAAAATTACGAGTATAACAATGAAATATATCCTTTAATTGTGGTGGTGGTGACAATGTGTACCTAACTTAGCACTTTAGTAGTTTCTTTGATAATTAATATTTTGTTTCCAGTTGTATTCCTCCGTATTTTTATTGATTACAGGTTAAGAATAGAAATCAACCAAGGTGGAGGCTGGGCTGAATGACCAATGTTGAAGCCTTAAATAAATAAATATCTATCTATTCAAAAGACATTTTATAAAAAAAGGTTTAAGCTTATATTCCGGTAGGGCCACTTTAATTGGATGTAGGGAGCGAGCTGGCTTCGGTCCATTGATGGGAAATATTAAGAGCTGCCTGAATCAAAAAATGGATCTGCGGCATAAGGAAATCAGCAATGAGGTGTATTTCCCGTTAGAGGCGCATTTTCGCAAACATGAACTTTCCGGGCGAATTGACGTTGTGTAATCTACTCATTCATTAGAATAACACATCCCGAACATGCTTTCCCAGTTAATTTTATAATTAAAATAACAATAATACAGGAAATATTTTCGTTTTCATTAATAATGTATTCCCTAATCAATGACCGCTTCCTGTTTACTGTTTTGGGGTGGGAGTCTTATATATACTCTCGGCTCGGTGAATGAAATCAGAGATGCTGTTGTCAGGAGTGTTGTGTTGTGTCATTGCAGTGGCCAGTGCTGGCTGGCACCATAGTGAAGACATTAAACCAGTTTATGAGGACAAGCAGGAACAAGAAGAACAACCGACAGGAATTCAGCACGGAGGACCGATACAACAGTTTGAAGGAACTAACAATTTTGGAGGATTCCATCAAGAAGAACCTAAACACCATTTCGTAGGAAAACACGATTTCGTGAAATTCCATTATGAAGAACCGAAGAAAACCGTGCATGAACATCATGAGCACGTGAAAACTGTCATAGTTACAAAGAAAGTGCCGAAACCGTTTCCTGTAGAAGTTGAAAAGAAAGTGCCTTATGAAGTTGAAGTACTTGTAGACAAACCTTACCCCGTCGAAGTGCCAAAGCCTTATCCAGTTTACGTTGAAAAGAAGGTACCTTACAAAGTCAAGGTGCCCATACCTAAACCATATACTGTTGAAAAGAAAATCCCATACTCCGTGAGGGTACCTGTTCATAAACCATATCCAGTCCACGTCACTAAGCCATACCCGGTATATGTGGAGAAAAGAGTGCCTTACACTGTAGTAAAGCGTATACCCTACACTGTTAAAGTACCGATCGTAAAGAAGTATCCAGTTCACGTACCAGTTGTCAAGAAAGTACCGTACAAGGTGGAGAAAGTCGTTCACTACCCGGTCAAGGTACACGTGGAGAAACCAGTGCCTTACAAAGTTGTAAAAAAAGTGCCTTATCATGTTGTCAAGAAAGTGCCTTATCCAGTATACAAGGAGGTGCCGTATCCAGTCAAAGTACCTTACAAGGTAGAAGTCAAGGTACCATACAAAGTAGAAATACCAAAGCACGAAGAACATCACGATTTTGGCCATCACTCTTTCGATGAACACGATCACCATGATTTTGAGCATCACTTTGGGGATCACTCATTTGAGGGACATCATTCTGGTTTCTAATGATCTCTTTATAAATTATAAGTTATTTATTATGTTATATAAATTATAAGTTATTTATTAATTGTACATAATTAGACAACATATTTGAATAAAGTTTTTTGTTTTTAATTTATTTATAATATTTCCTTTCCCTTCATAATGGTTTTACGTTTAATTTTTAATTTATTTTGAGAAATCACAATGTTAAACCAATGCAAACAAGCTGCAACTAATTTTTCTCGCGACTCATACCTACTTCAGCAATTAGTGTTTTACGTGCAAACCTAACATCTGGATGCATTTCTTTGTTTTAAAATCTGCTATTATTGCAACAAGATAAGGTGAAATTGACTATTGCCTAAACATTCTCACGTAAATTATTATCAAACAGGTAAGGAAATTTAATAAGAAAAAAGAAATATACATCGGTTGTACGCTGCTCTTCAATGAAATAAAATATGAGCTATATAAAATGGACCTTTCTAGGAGGCACTTCCGGATTACTTAATAGGAAAGGGTTTCTCCCTATAGAGAAAACACGCTAAAACGAGGCCATCGTTCATAGATTTACTCTAATTAGCGTGATATGAAAGTTCCTTGACTACAGATATCGTCGATACAAATGCTAAGTATCGAATGTGAAATTGTTACCTTATAGATGACTTCATATTTATTTCATCTTATGATATATTTTAATTAGGCCTAATTAACATTCGTTAGTTTGATTTTCTGTAATTGATAATTATTTTTCTTTAATTTTCAAGAGTTTACCACAACGTACATCAGTCCAACAGCAATCAGTAAAATTGAAAATGAAAAATGCCTTTTTTCACATTTGATACTTTGGAATTGTATCGAAGATTTGTCACTTGCATCAAAACATAAGATTGAATATGTGTTATCATGTAATACTTCTGCCTGTTGGGATTTTCAAGTGTCAGAATCGAAATTCTTAATATTAAAGCTTTAATAGAACGAAGCCAACTGTTGCGAAAGTTCAATCACTATTTTCTGAGGCAGTCTTATTGAAATTTATTCCAGAGTCTTTTAGCGCGGTTCCTCCCTCCCCCATAGGGAGGAACCCCGCTTATAAGGTTGATACAATGAAACAATCCGGAAGTGCCGACTAGAAAATTTTGCGTTTCAGAACCCCTAGAAACCGAAAATAACGGTGGTTCAAATTTGTATATATATATATATATATATATATATATATATATATATATATATATATATGTATATATATATTTGTCTGTTCGCTCTCTAAATAGAAGACGAATGGTCCGATTTTGATGAAATTTGGTACAAAAATCTGTCGTCCAATTTGAAAGGTCAAGTTCGTTAACCAGCAAAATCCGCCCACTGGAAGATGGCGTTTGGGGCGAAATTCGCGCAGAAAAAATCGTAACGCTTACGTTTTTGAGTTCATAAGCTTGTAAGGACTCGTTTTATAGGCTTCTTGGGCTAGAAAAACGAATGAAACCATTTTCAAGGCGATAGCTTTAACCGTTGTCGAGAAAATTGGAAAAATAGTTTTTGAATACCGTTTTTGGTTTGGGTACTTAGAATAACGGGATTCAGTTGAAACATTATCTGCATGTTCTACTTTCATTAAAAATAATATGTTGAAAGTTATGTTACGTTTGGAGTTAAGGAAGGGTTAGAATAAAATATTTTATGAACAGATATGAAAAGTTTTGGAAACTTCGTATACTTTCATTAATATCTCGAACACGGTTGGGAAATCGTGGTAAGTGGATTGAAACTATTTGAAAGCTTACTAAATTCTCTACAAAAATGATTCTAAAACTATTTTTGATTAGGTTATGTCAATCGGAGAAATAAATGCTTAAAACATCAAATACGTCTGTTTTGTTCTTATGAACGGGTTTTTGTCGTTATTTTTGTAATTTTTGTCTCTTTCCCTTGGTTTTTTATTGCTTTTTATTAGCGCGGTTCCTCCCGCCCCCATAGGGAGGAACCCCGCTTATAAGGTTGATACAATGAAACAATCCGGAAGTGCCGACAAGAAAATTTCGCGTTTCAGAACCCCTAGAGACCGAAAATAACGGTGGTTCAAATTTGTATATATATATGTATATATATATATATATATATATATATATATATATATATATATTTGTCTGTTCGCTCATTTCTGGCTTCCCTGATGGTCCGATTTTGATGAAATTTGGTGCAAAAATCTGTCGTCCAATTTGAAAGGTCAAGTTCGTTTTTTTTTGAGTTCATAAGCTTGTAAGTACTCTTTTTATAGGCTTCTTGGGCTAGGAAAACGAATGGAACCATTTTCAAGGCGATAGCTTTAACCGTTTTTGAGAAAACTGAAAAAAAAATTTTTGAATGCCGTTTTTGGTTTGGGTACTTAGAATCTAGGGATTCAGTTGAAACATTTACTGCATGTTCTACATTCATTAAAACTAATATGTTGAAATTTTGGTTGCGTTTGGAGTTAAGGAAGGGTTAGAATAAAATATTTTATTAACAGGCATAAAAAAGTTTTGGTAACTTTGTATACTTTCCTTAATATCTCGAAAAAGGTTGAGAATTTGGGAAACGGAAGAATACCATTAGAAAGCTTATTAAATGCTCTACAAAAAAGGTTCTAATGAAAGTTTTGATTAGGCGATGTCAATCGGAGAAATACCGTATGAAATGTCAGTTTTGGATTTGTCGATTTCCTTCAAATGTCTTGAAACTGTCGAGGCTCCTACTCCGAGTTCTTTGGCATATTCCCTAGTGTTTTTAATTGCTTATAGTAGTCAAATGTATTTGTCAATGAAACAGGATACGTATAATTAGAATCAATATTTTGTTTGTTAGAATTCGAAGATGCCGTATGAATATCTAGATGTGACAGTACTGGTGTTGATTTCGTTCTTTAGAATTATTCTTGGTATTCCCTATTTTCATCTGTTACCCATAGTTTTTTATTGTTAGTCGATTTTTCTTATTGATTATAGAATATTAATCTATTTGGCTATAAAACAGGATACGTAAAATTAGTGACAATATTTCGGAGATTTCTGAGCGAAATACGTTTAAGATTTTCTACCACCACGAACGGCTTTTTTCCTCTATTTTTATCCACTAGATAGGCTTTATTTTGCATATTATTCTATATAAGTTTTATTCAGCAGGGGATTCTGATGAAATGTCGTGTTTTTGCTGTGGATTTTAAATACGATGTATCTAAGATTGGATAACATTAGCGAGTCTACATAATTAAGAACCGACGACGGAGGATTACTTCTTGCTATGATTTAGTCTACATACGTATATTAAGTCCTAAATCCAATCCTCCTAAAGTTCAATGCCCGTAGAAACCAGGGGGCCGCAGGAAATTTACCTGCTAAGAGTTAATCCTCAAGAGCTGTAAATATACCCCAGGTATCTGCCGACACAAATACAAAGCCTAGGCGGAGAGCACCCCAAAAACTCAGATCCAAACATAAGGTTATATACTAAATATTGATAAAGACTACTTAGTTGTAAACCGATTCATCAATTAGCAATCAATAGTTTTCAACAAAGGTTATATACTAAATATTGATAAAAAGTATTTAATTAGAAAAAAAAAAAAATAATATTCCACAAGACTTGTTTTTGGTCCATTTGTGTCTACTCCATAGACTTAATTAGGTATACTATTCTATTGTAGTTGGGCAACTAAACTTTGTTTTATTTTGTTAAATAAAGTTTTTTTTCTTGATTTGTTATTCGTCAAGACTTTTATTTGTCCTTGTGTATTTACTAGATAGGTTTTATTCAACATATTATTCTATATAGGCTATATTAGGCTGGGTATTCTACTCAATCTTGTGTACTTGATTGAGTACTTATACTTAATACTTCTTCTGTACATGGGCGTATATAAATACAATTTCGGGGGGGGGGCTGAGACCATTTCCAGGGTATGGAATACTAAATATTTAGAGCTTGGAATAGTTTTAGGCAACTAAAACGCTATTACACGTAAAATAAAATATGTTTTATGAACTAAGTGATCTTATTTAATTTATTTTTAAGGGTTTTACGAGAAGTTTTTATCATCAATTCAAAATTTCGGGAGGGGCTGCAGTCCCCTCAGCCCCCCCCCCTCATATACGCCCATGCTTCTGTATCCTCTAGAAAGGCTTTATTAGGCATATTTTGTATTGATTTATAGAGCTTTGCTTTAGAATGAGAGCCAGATTCTGTAATTTCCGCTTCTGTGTAAAAGTTAGCTACTGTCGGTGTCCCTGACGCCTTAATATCACTTTTATTCGAGATGTTCGAGAGGATTTTGACAATTTTCACAAGATATATAAAAAAAATAAGTTTATTTTTTTTCTAAGCTTATCAAATGGCACTAGGGACATGAACGGAACCGCGCTAAGATGCTGCAGTTCCTGCGAGTCGGACTTTTTTGTATCAAATGTATTAGCATGAATATGCTATAGCGCTGACTAAACTAAAAAAAAAAAAACGTTACAAAAAAGTGTCCGCTGGAGTTCGTGCAGCTCAGAAGACTGTGTGTTATTGTCACACTACTCATATCCTGATGAAAGTAAACAAAGGGGATATGTCTACCGTTAGGAGTACCTCGACGAGCGAGTCCTGCGGAGACATTTTCGCTATCGAAAGCACTATAAACGGCAAACGAGTCTTGCTCGTCACCTCCTACATATCTCCAGACACACCTATCGACGACATCCAAGATTTCTTCGACTTGAATCGATTAGCATATAATACAAGAGCTGCAAAAATTTTCAATGTTGTCAAGAAAAGAGGATACGGCAATATACCTATATTGTTATCCGGCAACATCAAATTGGACCTGAAGGAGAAAGAAAACGATAGATTCGAAAATGCATTAGAACTGACGACGAACCCCGGTCTGCCTTCGACTCGCGGAGGAACTTGCTTCGATATGACCTTCGTTAGAAACATCAACCAGATCGATACCATAAATTATGTCAGCTATTTCAGTTATCATAGACCTGTATTGACAATCGCATCTGAGGATTGGAAAGAAATCGTAAAGAAAAAAATAAAGACAATTTTCACAATAGTTTATTTTATTTTTACATTCAGTAAATTACATAGGTTTGTCGGATGGACCTAAATCATATTTATATTCCTGAATTTGAGCAGAAGGCTTTTGTAATATGACATGAGTTTCTTCAATGTACCATATGGATCGATAATCCATTGTCGTGTTACCATATTCAAAATATCCTCAAAACGTATATCAAAATCTGAATAGAGGACATATAAATTTTGAACTTAAGTATAAAACGTCGTCTTCTTTCTGGAAGTTTGTCCGTGGAAAATTGGTAAACTGGTAAACCACAGCCTCAAATGTTTTGCTTAATTAGTTAATTTCTGACAAGAAACCTTCGTTTACATATCGTCCCTACCATGTCAAACTATCTATTCAAAATCTCGTTCTTAAGATTCGAGACTTAGCTCTTGGATTGTGGACGATACGGCTTATCGCAAATTATCATTATTCTAACCCCTTGACAATTACCTTTAATGCCTTAAATAAAGTATCGAATATGTTCGTTCTCTAGTTATTCCGATTTCCATTCGATAGTTTGACATGGTAGGGACGATATCATGGACCCCAATTCAAGTTTTCACTCCTATGGACCCATGGTGGTCTGTATGGACTACTTTGGGGAGCCCTGGTTTAGAGCATCCAAAGAATATATTATTAAGCCTAATAACTTGACCTTTATATTCGACAACTTATTTACGCATATAACGGAGTAGCGTAAAAAGTTACACACACACGCAAACACTTGCAAAAAAGTATCTTTGTATACCTTTACGATTATTAACGACTTATAATTCGTCTTATATCTTCCTGACGCAGTTAGTACAGTAATTTACAACTCCAATTGAGTATTGTGATAAAAATATGTGTATGCAAGATGGATTACAATGGATAAGATAGGCTTTCTTACGGGGAATGTTCTTCTATCTTTACTGTTATGTACAAGCAATAGCAGTTTACTGCAAGAGCCAGAAGGGGGCGCAAATGCAATTTGTTGGCAGACCTTGTCTCGGAAGTGCTCTGCTAGCATGAAATTAATATTACAAGCAATGACGGTTAGCCATTTTGTAATCCCCATATTCAATACAACTACAAGAGGACTACAGACGAGAAGAAATTGTATTTGGTCGACTCAGAATTGGTCATACAAGACTATCACAAGAACATCTCATGAAAGAACATGTTTCTTAGATTTCATTTCCATTTTTACACGCATTACCATTTTAAACAACAAAACTTCTTGTGTAGAAGAGTAGAACAAAACATTTGCTGTTTCTATTCTAAGTTTCCCAAATGATACGAGGGATGAGAACGGGATCGCGATGGTTCCTGCGAGTCGGGCCTTTTTTTTAATCTAATAAAAATATATGTTAGTTATGCATTTCCGGGGAAAACCAGGCATTTTACACAAGAATGGATACTAAAAAGAAAGTGAAAGTACCACATTGTAGGTGGAAATAACTCACTGTTTATTTTACCCGACGACGCCTTGTTTAATGAACCGTTTACCAAAAACAATTAATGTACAAAAAGGTCATTATTATAAGTTCAACAACTAATGCCCCTTCACAGATAGGTATTAATTTGCTTATGGAAATCTGCTAAGTTTTGGGATTATTACTTTTGACATTGGCTAAGATAAAACCAAAATGTATACAGTACAGTTTAATGATAATACTGACTAAGACTACAAAAGTAATTACTTTATATAATTCAGGCTTCAAAATGAAAGCGTATGTTTTATTTTCAATACGAACAGGTCGTCAGTAAGTATTCAAATCCAGGCTAATGAAGATACACGCTCTGCTTGTCTGTTTGTGTAAGAGCCGAAAGTGGGAGTGTATGGTATATATAGTGAAAGCAGTCACGGCAAGAGTCAGTCAACATGTTGATCTCAGCGGTGTTGTGTTGTGTGGTAGCGGTGGTCAGTGCAGGATGGATTCCCAGCGAGGGCTATCAACACGAAGATGTTAAACCAATACATGAATTCCAAGATGAGGGATCCCTGGACCACCATTTCGAAGAACAGTATCACGAAGAGCCCAAACATCATTTCGAAGAAAGCCATGACTTCGGAGAATATCATCACGAAGAACCTAAGAAGCACATCCACGAACATCATGAGCACATCAAGACAATCATCGTGAAAAAGAAGGTCCCGAAACCATACCCAGTGGAAGTAGAGAAGAAGGTCCCTTATGAAGTGAAAGTACATGTAGACAAGCCTTATCCTGTCTACGTGCCTAAGCCTTATCCAGTTTACGTCGAGAAGAAAGTACCTTACGAAGTCAAAGTTCCAGTTCCACAGCCGTATACCGTAGAGAAGAAGGTTCCCTACGAGGTCAAGGTACCCGTCAACAAGCCGTACCCCGTTTCTGTACCCAAGCCGTACCCAGTCTACGTAGAGAAGAAGGTACCTTACACAGTAGAAAAGCGTGTTCCCTATACACTCAAGGTACCCGTGGAGAAACCGTTCCCAGTCCACGTGCCTGTAGAGAAGAAGGTGCCTTACCCAGTAGAGAAGGTCGTACACTACCCAGTCAAGGTACCCGTGGAGAAGCCAGTACCTTACAAGGTGGAGAAACCAGTGCCTTATCACGTAGAGAAGAAGGTACCTTATCCAGTATACAAGGAGGTGCCGTATCCAGTCAAAGTACCTTACAAGGTTGAAGTCAAGGTACCATACAAAGTAGAAATACCAAAGCACGAAGAACAACACGATTTTGGTGAACATCATTCATTTGATGATCACTCAAGTTGGGGAAGTTCTTACTAATGAAAAATAAAGATTGTCATTTATGGTGATTCTCATTGTAAGATTGTATTTTGTACAAAACGCTTTGTATCATAAGAATATTGATCTGAAATAATGTTTGTAAATAGTTAGTTTGATAAAAAAATGAGTAATAATTATTTGGTTTTTCTTTCTTCCCATATATTATATTTGAGATAATTTCTTTTGAGGGTATCCTTAAAAATTTATATTTCACACAAGTCAGAAATTGTGCAAACATAATAGAAATATGTCCGATTTACAGGAACACGTAAAAGGTATAGACAATGTCACTCGATGTAATTTTTTTACTTCAATTTTAACGTCTATTATTTTCAACTAAGAATTTTAGGACGGATTATCAATAGGTTTCCACCCTTTTCTAGCCAGGATAAGGGTGATGCCTTTTATTCTTTCTAAAGAATAGCCACCATCCTGGGAATCGAACTCACGAACCTTGGCCGTGAGTGTTTAGTGCTCACGTCTTATCACTCACGACCACCGGGGCTCCACTCAAAGATAGACTGCTATATCAACACTCGGTGAGGCATAATCAGAACGTTCATTCCCAAGTGGTTAAGATCTTACAAAAGGAACTCAGAAAAATATTCTAAAGGAAAAAAAAACAACTTATTTTACAAGTGAGCAAAAGTAATAACAACCAATGCCGGTCTGGCGGCTTAATTTAATTTGTACATAATACAAAGCAAACCCTATATTCTAATCCAGTTGCCATCCTATTTCCTCCGGAGTACCGCAGGGAAGTATTCTTGGTCCCCTCCTCTACGTTTTGTTCGCCGCTGACATCCCTACCAACCGCAGCATCCACTTAACCACTTATGCTGACGATACTATATTTTACTCCTAAAAAAAAATAAATTTTCTAATGAACCAATTTAGTTCATTTTTAAGACAAATCTTCCTCTTTTGGTGTTCGCGACGCATACCGAGATTCGTTGTCATATAATATAAATTACTGATGGTACCCAAATTAGTAATTTGGGTCCGGAGTAGTCCTTCTCTAGATGGACTGATTTTGTTGGTTAGCAAACGGGTTCAAAGGTTTGGTAGCGGAATGCTACATACCAAATCTCGTAGCAAAAAAAAAACTCTGGCAGGTAACGTTATAACAGACACACAAACAAACACATATTTATATATGTATAAATCATTTTTAATGGAGGTAATTTTCTATATCTAGTAGGTAGGATTTATATAGAATTGAAAAAAGAAAATCCAACTCGCAGTAACTTCTTCATCTTAGTGCGTTTCGGTTCTCATCCCTAGTGTAATGAAGGGGTTGGGGCAAAACAGTGTCAAGCAACATTTTTAACAAAACTTAACTGTAGCTGCTGTAAGTTGGATATTATGTGGGACTACCAGTCTATGATGCAAATTCTACTAAAATATGACCACAAGCTCTGTATGCTACTTAATTTTGTTGCCACTAACCATTTGAACTAATAGTCTCACATAATTTCGAGCAGATAGCAGCTACATTTGAGTTTTAATAAAAATGTTGCTTGGCACTATTTTGCCCCGACCGCTTTAATTATGAATGGTTAGAATAGAAATGAACATTTTTTATATTTCCATTTCGTGTAAACATCCATTAGAACATCTCGAATAAAAGCGATATGAAGGTGTCAAGGAAACTGGCAGTAGCCAACTTACACAGAAGCGGACATTACACAACCCAGGTCTCATTCTAAAGCAAAGCTCTAGAAATCATACAAAAGAAAGAGGAACCTCTTTATCAGCCCGTTTGAGTTTAATATTATCAAATGTCAGCCCCCTCATATTCGGCGTGGTGGAAATCCCAACTTCGCGAGCTTTGTGGCAGTCAATTTTATTTTAATAATGTTTTTGCTAGCAATGAATGTTCAAGACTAACGATAATTTTGTTGGGATCTTATTTTTTCTTAATTATTATTTATTAATTGCTATTCCGCTTCATGGCGATGTACACCTTACATTTTGTATATGTTATTACATTTTATCATAACTTATAGTCTATATATTTACATTATGTATATATTATTACATTACATTATATTACCTTATTTATGTTCCTGAATTTGAGCAGAAGGCTTTTGTAATATGACATGAGTTTCTTCAATGTACCATATGGATCGATAATCCATTGTCGTGTTACCATATTCAAAATATCCTCAAAACGTATATCAAAATCTGAATAGAGGACATATAAATTTTGAACTTAAGTATAAAACGTCGTCTTCTTTCTGGAAGTTTGTCTGTGGAAAATTGGTAAACTGGTAAACCACAGCCTCAAATGTTTTGCTTAATTAGTTAATTTCTGACAAGAAACCTTCGTTTACATATCGTCCCTACCATGTCAAGCTATCTATTCAAAATCTCGTTCTTAAGATTCGAGACTTAGCTCTTGGAATGTGGACGATACGGCTTATCGCAAATTATCATTATTCTAACCCCTTGAGAATTGCCTTTAATGCCTTAAATAAAGTATCGAATATGTTCGTTCTCTAGTTGTTCCGATTTCCATTCGATAGTTTGACATGGTAGGGACGATATCATGGACCCCAATTCATGTTTTCACTCCCATGGACCCATGGTGGTCTGTATGGACTACTTTGGGGAGCCCTGGTTTAGAGCATCCAAACGATATATTATTAAGCTTAATAACTTGACCTTTATATTCGAAAACTTATTTACGCATATTACGGAGTAGCGTAAAAAGATACACACACACACACACTTGCAAAGAAAGTATCTTTGTATACTATTGAGATTATTAACGGCTTATAATTCGTCGTATATCTTCCCGGCGCAGTTAGTACAGTAATTTACAACTCCAATTTAGTATTGTGATGATAAGATGTGTCGGCAAGATGGATGTCAATGGATAAGATTTATTGTTTTTTTTTGTTTCTGATAAAGCGTTTATTAACGTCTGCACAAATAATTTAGTACATTGGTTAATTGTGATGAATAGAGACATTTGTATGATTTCACATAATGGGGTTACGGTAAAAAATAGTACATACTTCAATTCAATTAAAAAAATATATATAAATAAATCATAGCTAAAAGGGGGGGGGAATAAAAAGTAATAATAACAATAACAATAATATTAAAAAGTAATAAGTAAAATGATAAAATATAATTGTTTAAATAGAACTTTTGAAGGAGCCAATCATAATTGACACTTCCTAGTAGACCGCTCTTATTTGTCCTTTAATTACGAAGGTAATCACGAGGCCAAGATCTCTTTAGCCTCCTAGGAGGGTTTTCGGGGTGGGATTAAGCTCTAGGGTTTGGATGTGCAGATAGTTTGGAGTGAAAGGTTAGGAATCGGGATTTAGCTAGTTCATGGATGAAAGGGAAATTGAGGTCGTGATGAATGGTTTTATTGGAAACGTAAAAAAGGGCATTAACTATTTTGCGTAGGACTTTGGATTGTAATTCCTGTATTCTCTGTATATTTGATCTTTTGGTTGTTCCCCACAGTTTAAGTCCGTACGTCCAGATAGGTCTGATGATGGTTTTGTATATAGTGAGTTTGTTCTGTGTTGTGAGTTTTGATGAAGGTACCAATAGTCGTCGAAGAAGTCCGTATCTCCTGTCGGGTGTGTGAGTCTGCTGTCTAGTATTAATCCCAGGTAGCGCACTTCGTTGGATACAGGAAGTTCTTGACTGCATATGTGAACTGGTGCGCAAGTCCTTTTATTAAGAGTGAATGTTATTTGACTGCATTTCTCTGGATTCGCCTTGATTTTCCACCTGTTGCACCAATCCTCAACAGAGTCTATATGTTCCTGCAGGTAAAGGGAAGCAGTTTCCGGATCAGGGGAGGAGGAAAAGATGGCTGTATCATCAGCGTAGGTCGTTAAATGTGTGTTTGGATGGGTAGGAACGTCAGCGGAGTACAGAAGGTAAAAGGATAGGATCGAGAATACTTCCCTGTGGTACACCGGAGGAAATAGGACGGGAACTAGACAATGTGGAACTAGAACTTACTTTGAAGAAGCGGCTCGATAGGTAGGACTGTAGGATTAGGAAGTATGTGTGGGGAAGTATGCGCCGTACTTTGTATAATAACCCCGGGTGCCAAACACGATCGAACGCTTGGGCGACTTCGAGAAAGGCACTCAAGCAGTAGTTTATACTTTCCAGCAGATGGGAAATGGTTACTACCATTTTTGAGGAGGAGTTTTTCGAATATTTTGGACATAATTGGGAGCAAACTGATAGGACGATAGGAAGACGGACAATAGATAAGATAGGCTCTCTTACGTGGAATGTTCTTCTATCTTTACTGTTAAGTCCAAGCAATGGCAGTTTACTGCAAGAGCAAAAAGGATGCGCAGATGCAATTTGTTGGCAGACCTTGTCTCGGAAGTGCTCTGGTAGCATCAAATTAATATTTCAAACAATGACGGTTAGCCATTTCGTCATCCCGATATTCAATACAACTCATGAGTGGACATTCAGCATAAGTGTACTACAGACGAGAAGAAATTGTTTTTGCTCGACTCAGAATTGGTCATACAAGACTATCACAAGAACATCTCATGACAGAACTTGTTTCTTAGATTTCATTTCCATTTTTTCAAGCATTACCATTTTTCACAACAAAACGTCTTTTGTAGAAGAGTAAAACAAAACATTTGCTGTTTCTATTCTAAGTTTCCCAAATGATACGAGGGATGAGAACGGGATCGCGATGGTTCCTGCGAGTCGGGGCTTTTTTTAATCTAATAAAAATATCTGTTGGTTATGCATTTCCGGGGGAAACCAGACATTTTACGCAAGAATGGAAAGAGTGGAAATAACTCACTGTTTATTATTTACCAAAAACAATTAATGTAGAAAAAGCTCATTACTATAAGTTAACCTATTCTAAGATTTTTTCGAACACGGTCCCCAGGAGCCAAATTTAGTCTCGAATGGGTTAAACAACTAAAGCCCCTTCAAACATAGGGAACAATTTGTTTAGGGAAATCTGCTAAGCTTTCGGATTCTTACTTTTCACAGTGGCTAAGATTTCGTATATATCACGAAATTAACCAAAATTCAAAAAACAGATTTTATTTATTATATACTTCCCCTTTCTCAGATGAAACCAAAATGTACAGAGTACAGTTTAATGATAATACTTTCTATGACTAC
Source organism: Gonocerus acuteangulatus (assembly GCA_946811695.1). Taxonomy (NCBI): domain Eukaryota; kingdom Metazoa; phylum Arthropoda; class Insecta; order Hemiptera; family Coreidae; genus Gonocerus; species Gonocerus acuteangulatus. Next base: position 75,905,600 of record OX328126.1, on the reverse strand, counting down.
AAAAGTAATTACTTTATATAATTCAGGCTTCAAAATAAAAGCGATTGTTTTATTTTCAACACGAACAGGTCGTCAGTAAGTATTCAAATGCAGGCTAATGAAGATACACGGTCCGCTGGTCTGTTTGTGTAAGAGCCGAAAGTGGGAGTGTATGGTATATATAGTGAAAGCAGTCACGGCAAGAGTCAGTCAACATGTTGATCTCAGCGGTGTTGTGTTGTGTGGTAGCGGTGGTCAGTGCGGGATGGATTTCCAGTGAGGGCTATCATCATCAAGATGTTAAGCCAATTCATGAATTTCAAGATGAGGGATCTCTGGACCACCATTTCGAAGAACAGTATCACGAAGAACCCAAACACAATTTCGAAGAAAGCCATGACTTCGGTGAGTTTCATCACGAAGAACCTAAGAAGCACATCCACGAACATCATGAGCACATCAAGACAATCATCGTAAAAAAGAAGGTGCCGAAACCATACCCAGTGGAAGTAGAGAAGAAGGTGCCTTATGAAGTGAAAGTACATGTAGACAAGCCTTATCCTGTCTACGTGCCTAAGCCTTATCCAGTCTACGTCGAGAAGAAAGTACCTTACGAAGTCAAAGTTCCAGTTCCACAGCCGTACACCGTAGAGAAGAAGGTGCCCTACGAGGTCAAGGTACCCGTCAACAAGCCGTACCCCGTTTCAGTACCCAAGCCGTACCCAGTATATGTAGAGAAGAAGGTACCTTACACAGTAGAAAAGCGTGTTCCCTATACAGTCAAGGTAGCCGTCGAGAAACCCTTCCCAGTCCACGTACCTGTTGAGAAGAAGGTGCCTTACCCAGTAGAGAAGGTCGTACACTACCCAGTCAAGGTACCCGTGGAGAAGCCAGTACCTTACAAGGTGGAGAAACCAGTGCCTTATCACGTAGAGAAGAAGGTACCTTATCCAGTATACAAGGAGGTGCCGTATCCAGTGAAAGTACCTTACAAGGTAGAAGTCAAGGTACCATACAAAGTAGAAATACCAAAGCACGAAGAACAACACGATTTTGGTGACCATCATTCATTTGATGATCACTCAAGTTGGGGAAGTTCTTACTAATGAAAAATAAAGATTGTCATTTATGGTGATTCTCATTGTAAGATTGTATTTTGTACAAAACGCTTTGTATCATAAGAATATTGATCTGAATTAATGTTTGTAAATATTTTGTTTAATAAAAAAATGAGTAATAATTATTTGGTTTTTATTTCTTCCCATATATTATATTTGAGATTATTTCTTTTGAGGGTATCCTTAAAAAATTATATTCCACACAATAGTCAGAAATTGTGCAAACATAATAGAAATATGTCCGATTTACAGGAGCACGTAAAAAGTATAGACAATGTCATTCGATGTAATTTTTTTTATTTCAATTTTAACGTCTATTATTTTCAACTAAGAATTTTAGGACGGATTATCTATAGGTTTGCACCCTTTTCTAGCCAGGGTAGGGGTAATGCCTTTTATTCTTTCTAGAGAATAGCCACCACCCTATACTGGAAATCGAACTCACGAACCTTGGCCGTGAGTGTTTAGTGCTCACGCCTGAATACTCACGACCACCGGAGCTCCACTCAATGATAGACTGCTATATCAGAACACTCGGTGAGGCATAATCAGAACGGTCATTCCCAAGTGGTTAAGATCTTACAAAAGCAACTCAGAAAAATATTCTAAAACAAAAAGAAAAACCTATTTTACAAGTGAGCAAAAGTAATAACAACCAATGCCGGTCTGGCGGCTTAATTTAATTTGTACATAATACAAAGTAAATCCTACCTTCTATTCCAGTTCCCATCCCATTTCCTCTGGAGTACCGCAGGGAAGTATTCTTGGTTCCCTCCTCTACGTTTTGTTCACCGCTGACATCCCTACCCACCCCAGCATCCACTTAACCAACTATGCTGACGATACTATATTTTACTCCTAAAAAAAAAAAAAAAAAAAAAAAAAATCTTCTAATGAACCGATTTTGTTTATTTTTAAGACTAATCTTTCTCTTTAGGTGTTCGCGACGCATACCGAGATTCGTTGTAATATAATATAAATAAATAATTTGTTTTTATATATTTTTTTTCCTTCTTTCTTTTATTTGTCTACTTATTTTTATTTTTTTGCCTTTTCTCTCCCATTTTTTTTCCTTCCCCCTTTTTATTTTTAGAAGTAAATATCACTGAGTGAGACAGTGAAATGTCAACACAGAAGTTACTTCTCTCAGCTATTAAGTACTACTTTACTTACGACTCGAACTTTTTATTTGTTTTACTATTTATCATTGACTATACTATTGACTTTCTTGTACTTACCTCAGTTATTTATAGCCGCAGTTTCGTCGCCTGAGTTGCGATAAACTTAATTAAATAAATAATATAAATTACTGCTGGTATGGGCCAGGATAGAAAAGAATGGAGAAGGGTTGTTCGGGAGGCTAAAGTCCATCTTGGACTTTAGAGCCGCATAAATAAAAATAAAATAATAAAATACTGCTGGTATGGGCAAATTAATAATTTGGGTCCGGGGTAATCCACCCTCCAGATGGACTGATTTTGCTCAACAGAAGCGGGCATTACACAACCCGGGTCTCGTTCTGAAGCATAGCTGTAGAAGTCATACAAAATACAAACGTTCTTGTCATGTATTATTGTAAAAAAAATGCAATCAAAAGAACGACAATCAATTAAAAACTAAGAGAAACAGTAAATAAAAAAAACAATTAATAACTGAGGTAACCAGACAAAAGAAAGAGGAAGTGCTTTATCAGCCCGTTTGAATTTAATATTATCAAATATCAGCCCCCTCATATTCGGCGTGGTTGAAATCCCAAATTCGCGACCTTGGTGGCAGTCAATTTTATTTTAATAGTGATTTTGCTAGCAATGAATGTTCAAGAATAACGATAATTTTGTTGGGATCTTATTTTTTCTTAATTATTATTTATTAATTGGTATTCCGCTTCATGGCGATGTACTCCTTACATTTTATATATGTTATTACATTGTATTATAACTTATTGTCTATATATTGACATTATGTATATATTATTACATTACATTATATTACCTTATTGTCTATATATTTACATTATGTATATATTATTACATTACATGTTATTACCTTATTGTCTATATATTTACATTATATATGTATTATTGTTGTGTCCATGAATTTTGCCAGAATAAGGCTAAAATGTCTCTTGTTCTATTTGTCCAGTCTTGTTGGAGTAATATATTTCTACGTTTGTTTTTTCGTTAGCTGTTTTAGCATGAGAGTCGGCCAACGAACTTTTCCCTAAAGGTCCTGCCTTTGACCTGGCAGCTAGTGAATGGTAATGTGTCTGTTTAGTGTGTGAGCTTGAAATAGTGTTCGTTGTAATTGTGGATGATGTGTGTAGTTGTCAGTTAGTGCTTCAAGTGCGCTGAGCAAGTCCGTATAAAGTACGATGTCCTTTGAATCTGTAGTAGGTATATTTTCCAGGCCAATAAGAATGCCATAGAGCTCAGCTGTAAAGATACTTGCGTTAGAACCTTTGAAAGAGGAGCAACTAGACGGATACTGTCACCATGAAAAAACAGTGGACAATTTTTATGACCATTGTTCCTCATGACCACATAAGCTGAGGGGATCCGTTTCTTTTCAGTTCATGTTCTCAGAATTTTCATTTAGTATTAATGTATTAGTTACGCAGACTAATGGTTTTACTTATATCGAGCGTCCAATGTTGTACATATCCAGCGTAGTGAAGCTTATTTTGGAATAGTTTTTTTTCTCAGAAATGGTTAATGTTATGAAAAAAAAGTGTAAACGCAAGTTTTGTAGGTAATTGAATTATCTGCAATTTTTTAGGAAATATTTTCATCATAAAACTAACCGTTTCGCTGAAAAATCCAAGAAAACATTTTTTTGCGAACTTTGACCACGAATAAAATTGTTTGTACTCGGATCGATGGAGGCTTTTTCCAATTTCATTATAATGGTGCCCCTAACGTTCATGCAAATTTTCAACTTGGTAGGTATCTATACAAGGGTGGGCATAATAATATCCCTGTTTATTGCCCATAAACAAACATCCTAATCTATACAAGGGTGCTCATATTTTTCTAATCCATTTATTTCTAACAACAGAAAATTGGTTCTCATTTTACGTATCGTGTTTTACAGACAAAAATATACAATGTAAGCAATTGAAAAATAACAAGCAATAAAAATATGAGGGAAACAGACAAAATGTGCTCTTTAAATAAACGAAACCAAGAACTTCAACGTTTTAAGCAGTTGTTTCTCAATCAAAAATTGTATAAGAACCTCTTTTGTAGAACATTTATTAAGTCGTGGGGAAATGCCCTAACTCAACTTTTTTGAACTTGAAGACTTTCTTCTTTAGTTTCCCCTTACCGAGACGATTCATTTGATGTCCCAACATGATTGGTTTCGGAAGGAATGATGGGTTTCCGAATGAACAACAAATACTAAACGGGCAGGCAAACACATCTTTTCAGGATTCCTTTAATAACAAGGAATCCTTTAAATTCCTTTCAGGATCCTTTAAATTCCAAGTCTCTAGCTTTTCAGGAAGTGCCTAATAATATTGATGGGTGAGTCAGTTAGTAGCATCTATTCCGATTTTCTGAAACGCTTCAATGTAGAATATTGAATTTTACCAATTGTACTTACATCTAATAGTATAATACCTGTGCAAAATTTCATCATTTTATCTTAACTGGTTCAAAGTTATGAGAGGGTAAAAATCTGCTCCAATTCTTCGTGTAATATTCACAGTGCGCCTAGATATGCACACACACACACACACACACACACACACACACACACACATATATATGTATATATATATTTGTTCTGAAACGTGAATTTTTTTAGTCAGCACTTCCGGATTGTGTTATGAGGACAACATGATAAACGGGGTTCCTCCCTATGGAGGACGGGAGGCCCGCAGGAATTTTGCTGTTAAATTTAATTTTTTTTTTTAAAAGTAGCCAATTAAAAAGTGAGGTGAACGGAGGCCAAATATAAAATGTAAAATACTGTATCCTAAGCCGAAATGACTCCCTCCACCTTCTCAACGTTCGCCCTAGGAAGACTAGGTATATTCAGAATGTTTCTCATTTTCTTACCTTATTTTACTATAATACCAATTTTACTATTAGATGGAATTAAAAAAAAACAATTATCAAGTAAAACGTTTGGTAAATAGAGACAAAACCCCGTTCAAAAGAACAAAACTAACAATTTCCAAGTTTTAAGTACCTATTCCTGAGATTGACTTCGCCTAATCAAAAATTGCTATAGAACCTTTTTTATAGAAAATCTAGTAAGCTTTCGAATGGTGACGTTTCAGTAACCACTATTTCCCAACTGTTTTCGAGATAATTTAGATAACGTATCAAGATTCAGAAAATGTGAGGTAATAATTTTTTTTTTCTCATACTTCAACATCAAACGTAACAAAAATTTATCAAACACCCGAAACAATTTCCTGAGTACCCAAAAAGATAATCAATCTTTTCTGAATACCCAAATGAAAAATTAGTTGGGAAAAGTAGTTGTAAATGATGATAATATGCATACGTTCCCCATGAATCCCGAAATCTCTAACTTAGAAATGACTTCAAAAGTTATATAAAGTAAAGAAAGGGAATGGAGTAAATAAGTAATATACAAATAGTTTTTGGCGTATAATATGTAGACATTGATATATTTATTCAGAAAATGCAGTAGCCAGGTTATCTTTTGGAAAAGGAAATTTTATAAATTTTACACTAAATTCGAGTAAGTTATTTTTTTTTCAATTGTGGAGATCCTGGTCAATTAGTTTCAAACCCTTTGAACCAATATAATTTCTAAACTTTGGAGAGTGAATGTTCATCGATTCACGGTCTAAGGAGTTGCGCAAATATGCAGCAGTAGAGTGGTGGTGTCTGTAAGGTATATATAGGGAAGGGAAGCTGAAGTAGCATCAGTCAACATGTTGATCTCAGCAGTGTTGTTTAGTTTGGTGGCAGTGGCCAGTGCAGGCTGGATTCCTAGTGTGGACTTGCATCATGATGAGTATAAACCCAGCTATGAGTTCCAGGAATCTGGTGACCACCATTTTGATGAATTACACCACGAAGAACCCAAACATCATTTCGAAGAAAGCCATGACTTCGGTGAGTATCATCACGAGGAACCTAAGAAGCACATCCATGAACATCACGAACACATCAAGACTATTATCGTGAAGAAGAAGGTACCAAAACCATACCCAGTGGAAGTAGAGAAGAAGGTGCCTTATGAAGTGAAAGTACATGTAGACAAGCCTTATCCTGTCTACGTGCCTAAGCCTTATCCAGTCTACGTCGAGAAGAAAATACCTTACGAAGTCAAAGTTCCAGTTCCACAGCCGTACACCGTAGAGAAGAAGGTACCCTACGAGGTCAAGGTACCTGTCAACAAGCCGTACCCTGTTTCAGTACCCAAGCCGTACCCAGTCTACGTAGAGAAGAAGGTACCTTAAACTGTAGAAAAGCACGTACCATATCCTGTCAAGGTGCCAATAGAGAAGCCGTACCCAGTCCACGTGCCTGTTGAGAAGAAGGTGCCTTACCCAGTAGAGAAGGTCGTACACTACCCAGTCAAGGTACCCGTGGAGAAGCCAGTACCTTACAAGGTGGAGAAACCAGTACCTTATCACGTAGAGAAAAAGGTACCTTATCCAGTATACAAGGAGGTGCCGTATCCAGTCAAAGTACCTTACAAGGTAGAAGTCAAGGTACCATACAAAGTAGAAATACCAAAGCACGAAGAACAACACGATTTTGGTGAACATCATTCATTTGATGATCACTCAAGTTGGGGAAGTTCTTAGATTTGAGAGAATTGCATTTAGGAAGAATTTGTGTCTTTATTTCTTTCTCTATTATGTAAATATTTGTACAATAAAATAAAATGTTTTTTATTCAATTTTTCTAACTTCATTTCCATAGTTTTACTCCATAAACCATCTCTCAAAAGAAGGATCACTTGTTGAGTTAGCAGTAATTATACTAGATTATGAGTTAATAGCTATATCCCGTTTCTAAATAATTACCGTAAGTCGAGAAATCTAAACAGGGAATGGATTATATCGAATATATCTGCTGTTCGATACAATACGGATTGTTAAGCGTCAAAGGGATCAAACATTTCATTGAGATTTTGGCCGCGAAAGGTTTAGGTATATTTTCATTTAACTGAAACCAAAGGGTCGAACCTTGCCCAAAGAGTGTGAACAGACAAATATACAAGTAACGTTACAGTACATTTACATTTTGTTCAACTCCCATAGAAGCCCTATGCATACATTTACAACCCACCTAGACATAAACATAAATGGATTCTATAGAACCCACCAAAATAACCGAAATACATGCAGACACTAACCTGTCCAATATTCCTAAGGCAAGACCAGATCCAGATCATGGAGTATTTTAGGTCCAGTGTTTGTTCCTCTAATGAGTGGACTGTAATTTTTGTGCACTGGATGGCAAATGGCAGTAATCTGGTGCTATGTAATCTAGTTTTGTACTCACATGGTGTGGAGCTTCACTTGGACGTCACTGGTCTTCTTGTATATTGATATTTCCTGCTGCAGGGCTTCTGCTAACCTGAGTCTTATGGACACACACTTGATTTAATGGAGTCTGGTCACACACAATGCTCCCTCATGGAGTCTTACTGTAATACACTATGCTCCCACATGGAGTCTTACTAGTCACACTATGAATACACAATGCTCCCACATGGAGTCTTACTAAATACACAATGAATACACTGCCAACCGGATCACATCCGGTTGGGCTCAAGTTCCTCCATGGAGCTTCCCTCCATAGAGGTATGAGTTATACATAGTACCAAACATCCAGATATTATTCAACTCTACCACGTCACCAATGTATTTTAGGTATTTTCGTAACACATCCCTCTCGTGAATTCTGCATATTGCACACGAAATTTGTGCGATTAGTTTCTTACGCTTGGGTTGTTGCATAGGACGCAAATTTTTGAGCTCGACTCCGGGAGTATACAAAAACTATTAGTTTGCTGCGCTATTACGCAGGACCCCAATTCCTTCGCTCAACTCGCAGAAAATGATTAGTTTGTTGCTTTAGTATCTAGGACGCAAATTTTCGCGCTCCACTCCGGAAAAAACCCTGGAGTTTGTTATAATAAAACAAAAATGTTATTACGTTAATACCTAGGACGCCAATTCTTGTGCTCTACTTCAGATTACGAGAAAAGTGGAAGTTTGTTGCAATTCTTCTCACAACTCAGGTGACCCAACAAACGAATCCGTAAATGTACTGCATTGAACGTACTAAGGAGTTGAAGATGCGATGATTCTTTTAGATCTACGCCTTTGTTCACTAGAACGACAAGTTCAGCTTACCGTTAGTACGGGTTCAAAGCCGGCGAAGACCTGGAGGGCTTTCGCACCTCTCCTTGAGTACGTATTAACCCCATCTTGCAATCCCATCACCCAAACCTTTGGGACTTAGACTTTCCTGTCGAGGCGGGAGCTCCACTGAGCATTGTTCTGGGTCCTACCCTATATAGGGTGTCTCGCAGCGTAATGAAATTATTATCGCAATTTAATTAGTATTATCATTAATTTGCAAAACGCCCTGTATAGTGATGACTGCTATAAGTATTTTTAGAGGGGTTTGAATTTTTAGTTGGTTAGAGCAGCACGCCTAGGCAGCAAGCGTTGCTAGGAGGATAGCAGGTTAGCTGTAACCGTACTGTATCAATTTCATAGTATTATTTTTATTTGTGGTTCATTTCAACCTTGAATTATTAGAAAGAAACTGTGATTGTTTCCCTCATAGAGTTTACGTAACACCTGGAGATGGTCCATCCTAGGTATAGCATAATTATCCCGAACCCTTGCACAGCCTCCTCACCCATCAGCATCCCCAGTCACAACAATTCATGGTAAAGCTTGCAAATATAATGGGTGTTTCCAAATGACACCTTGGAAAAATAACATTTAAATTTTAACCTCCATTTATTATTGACAACGAATTGTAACCTGCACTGGTTAAACTCCTGTTACTGGTAACCTATAGATAACGGGCTATCTCTAGGTTATCTGTTTGTTGACCTTGGTCCGGAGCGCTCCAGTGTCCAGAAAAATTATACTTTGATTACTTACCAATTGATGAATAACATATAGTATGACGAGAATCGTGCTATAATAAACTGCACGAAATTATATAGTAGCGTTAATTTTGATGGTACATTATTTAACGCAATAAAATTACTACTTATCTGCCGTGACGAAGTACTGGTATTCAGCTAGTATATACACTAAAAAGTTTATACATTTTAACGAGACAAATTTTCCAAAGTGCGTTCAGTAGACTCCACTCAGCCACACAAAACTCTGAGGATGTTAGCAGGAGCTTTATGAAAGCGCTTAGCACCCATGATAAAACTTGTGAAGGAAGTGACTTATTTCATTTCTACAGAGCCTCATTTTCGGTATCTAGAAGCTGCCAACTCGAAAGCGCTAGGATTAACACAAATGAAATAAATGAATTATTATTAATTAGAGTAATAAGGATTTTTGACGACCTGAATGCTATAGAAGAAGAATATAAAAATGACTTTCCTCATTCTTCATTATATTCTTTTCCACTAATATACAGCGTATCTTTATAAATGTTCAGAATTTCCTAGAGGACGATTAAAATTCAAATTACATTTCAAGACTACAAAGAGGGGAGAACGTTTCATTTTAATGTATTTTATAAGGGACTTAGTCAAGATAAGCAACCATTTATGTAAAAGTGTCGTTAGAATCCACTAACACTAGATTATCTATTAATTCAGCTACGGAAACTAGTTCTCTGGAATTAGCCATTTCAAGTCCGGAATTATTTTATTGCAATTCTCCAGTTCCACACCTGTGGGGTCCTTTTCACTCAAAGCAGTTTTGGAAAGTTGATTTCACTGGGCCTCCGGAGTTTAAATTGCATTTTCCCTACGTTCCTAAGATTACATATCTTTGATGCCCCGCAAGTACAATGACTTTTATTTAATTATTACGTAATATTACCATTGGGAACGTACTTGTATAAGTGATTTATGTCAAGAGTTCCCAAAAAAATTAAAAGCGACTTTTGGGAGGGGTTTTCTACAGGTTACAACCCTTCTCTGGTCAGGATAGGGTTGATGCATTTTCGTTTTTCGAAAGGCTAGGAGTTCACACGCTTTCTCCTATTTAAGGTTACTGAAGTATTAATTTATAATTGATACATAATTGGATCGGAAAATATATAAAGAAATAATATTTGATAAAGAAAAAAAAAAATTAAGCCTAGCTAAGAAGCCAAATACATTTAAGGCTATTTCTTATTTTTGCCATCCAAATACTCACAGCACCAGGTAGATTATGTTTTTATTATATTTCATATCGTTCATTTCATATATAAACTGTTGTCGATTTGTGGGTTTCGATATGACGTATTTGTGTTTCTATTCAAATATATAAATATTTGTTTTACGACAGGTCATGAACGCATTGTCAGTCCTCCTTCAGATTTCTTTTCTATTTACTAAATATTAGTATCGAAATGGTATTTTAGCTAGAAATGAGAAACATTATAGTTTTAATGAAGAAATAAATATAAAAATCAAAAGAAATACTCACAAGTTACGTCAACAAATGTTCACAGAGCATTAATTCACGCTCTGATTGACCGTTCAAATACAAAACAGGAGGGGGAAAAGACTTTGTATGGTATATATATAGAGTGAAGGGAAGCTGAAGTAGCATCAGTCAACATGTTGATCTCAGTGGTGTTGTGTAGTGTAGTGGCAGTGGTCAGTGCAGGCTGGATTCCAAGTGAGAACTTCCATCATGAGTTTGGAGCAAGTCACGAGTTCCAGGAATCTGTTGATCATTATTTTGAAGAACCAAAACATGACTTCGGTGAGTATCATCACGAGGAACCTAAGAAGCACATCCATGAACATCACGAACACATCAAGACTATTATCGTGAAGAAGAAGGTGCCTAAACCATACCCAGTGGAAGTAGAGAAGAAGGTGCCTTATGAAGTGAAAGTACATGTAGACAAGCCTTATCCTGTCTACGTGCCTAAGCCTTATCCAGTCTACGTCGAGAAAAAAGTACCTTACGAAGTCAAAGTTCCAGTTCCACAGCCGTACACAGTAGAGAAGAAGGTACCCTACGAGGTCAAGGTACCTGTCAACAAGCCGTACCCTGTTTCTGTACCCAAGCCGTACCCAGTCTACATAGAGAAGAAGGTACCTTACACTGTAGAAAAGCACGTACCATATCCAGTCAAGGTGCCAATAGAGAAGCCGTACCCAGTCCACGTGCCTGTTGAGAAGAAGGTGCCTTACCCAGTAGAGAAGGTCGTACACTACCCAGTCAAGGTACCCGTGGAGAAGCCAGTACCTTACAAGGTAGAGAAACCAGTGCCTTATCACGTAGAGAAGAAGGTCCCTTATCCAGTATACAAGGAGGTGCCGTATCCAGTCAAAGTACCTTACAAGGTAGAAGTCAAGGTACCATACAAAGTAGAAATACCAAAGCACGAAGAACATCACGATTTTGGTGAACATCATTCATTTGATGATCACTCAAGTTGGGGAAGTTCTTAGATATGAGAGAAATGTAACATTGTTAATGTGTTTAGAACGAAGTTGTTATTTTATTACTTTCTCTTCATGTAAATAATTGTACAATACAATAAAGTATTCTTTAGTAAATTGTTCTATTCTATTTCTCATCTGATGATCATCTATGCATATAAATCCAGGGATTAAACATCAGTTTTAAATGAAATGGGTTTACAATCTCCACGTATAAAACCATTAGTGTTCTAATTTCCTGCAGGAAACTGCTCATGCATTTTAGTTTTTTATGAATCATATGGCATAGAAAAAAATGGGCCACGATGGCACTTATGTTAGATACACTTTTTATCATAGTAGACTTAGACTGGAACCGGAGCTTTCCGATCGAGCCCTATCTCGAGACTGTATAAAGAAGCAGGAGAATTCCCATTACAGGAGAATTAGCTAATGCTAAACTACTATTTAACAATGAAAGCTTCACAACACCTTTGTCTAAATCCATAATTGAATGGATGCACAATTCTTTCCCTTATGCACAATTCCTTCCCTACAAGAATGTACAATTTATTACTTGATCATGATATAATACCAGTCATTTATTGTGATTTCGTTTGCTCTATATAGCCCTGGACCGCCGTATCTTGTCGTTAATCTAACTCTCACGAAATATATGAAACCTTACGAGTCGGATAACCGCAAGCTTAGAGGCTGTTGGAAACTCCAGCGTAACAGGTGCAACAGTGGGACTTCTTAGATATTAATTCTAACCATTTTAGGAATTAAATATTTTTTTTTAGCAATTAGCTAGAAATGTAGCTTTTTACTTATTGTAGAAAATTGTAACAAAAATGAAATAAAAGATACACTTCCTTTCCAATTTAGCCGTATAACACCTGCTGAACCGGGTGTAACCAAAAAGTGACACAAAAGGTTTTTTGAGTAACTTCATGTCCAAAAGTCTGCGAATTTAGTAAAGCTATTTTAATAATTTCACCTCAATCATTAAATAACCTGTTTAGCTATCAAGTCTATTTCACTTGACTCATCCGCAAGCCCTGACGGGATGCTTATCAAAACAATATCAAAAATATCGCTAACAATTTACTCTTGACCTCTTATGTCCCTGAAGCCTTCTTAGGGTCGGACTATTTTAAATTATGAAGGAAAAGGTCCTATTAATGAGCTGATATCATCGTCCAATAACAGTATATTCAATAGCAAGACGCCTGATTGAAAAACGTTTTAGACTATGAACTGAGTAAGCAAATTAATTTCCACGATAGCCAACGCGGTTTCATTGAAGGTCTCCCTGGATGTCACGTAAATACACGCATAATTGAATCCATATTGCTCAAATCAAGAAAAAATTAAGAGGATAGTGTATTAACATACCTTGACGACACAGGGGCTTTTGACAACGTTGGTCATGAACACGTCTTGAAAACGTTATCATCGAAAGTTGTATCAACCGATCTCACAGATGCCATATCTACGTTGCTCTGAAATAACAAAATACAAATAATTGCTGCACTGAACCAACAGACTTCATCGAAGTGAAGCGTGGAGTACCACAGGGTGGGCCTTTGTCTCCAACTTTATTTATTTTAGCAATTGACCATGTGTACAGGGAAGTCTGTGATCCCGAATTTGCGAACACATTAGGTTACAGACATGTACAATATCAAAATCCAGTTATTCTTACAGGACTCGCAGATGACCAAGTTGTAACGTCTCGGGATGTACTCAGGTTTAAGAATAGTTAATGTTATTGCCAGAATATTCAGTGAGATTGCGCTAAAAATCAAAACAAAGAAGAACTTTGCAATTATTATTGAAAAATGAAAATTAGTGAAAGGGAAGCTATTGCTAGTAAAAGGCGGAAAAATCATTTCATTAGAAGAAAATGATAAAATTAAGTATTGTGGATACGATTTTTCCAATGAGATGGTAATTAACGAGATGGAATTAGGGCAGGTCAATGTTAAAACATGTTAAATTAACCATAACTTGCCTGCTGATCAAAAGCTCAATATCATAAACCAATACCTTTTCCTTTTCCTAATTTATCCACTCCAAACAGCGCCTTTAATTAAATTGAACCCATAATTTCTGGAAGGAGTTGATATTATAATAAGGCGGAGTGTTCAAGCGATGCTAGGTTTACCGGCAAACAGCAACACTGCTATGTTCTACTCACCAAGTCGTTACCGAGGGCTGGGGGTTTTGCACTGTCTTTAGGAACAGTCTTAACTGTCAATTGGCCAGAAGCAGAATCAAGTGTCGGATGAACAGTTCCAGCCACTATTTGACTCCAAAAAAAGAGTCATCAGGATACTGAATGTTGAAACTGCTGAAATTGCTGAGGAGCACAATATTAAAATGATAAGGCTTTCCTTAAGGGGAAAAGCCTTTGAAGAATAGGCTCGCTCTAAATAGCAATGAGTAGGAATTATGCTTTTCAAAGATTGTCCCAAAGCCAACAAGTTTGTCTATGAAAAGGAAAGTCCGTCTGGTTCTGAATGGACAAACGTCCTTAAACTTAATATGAATTATGCGACATTGAGAGGAGTTTCTAGTGTTATGGGAGCATCAACTGTTGGACCTCTCTGTCGCAAGTGCGGCAGAGAGAACGAAACACCAGCACATGTTCTTGGAAACTGTCCTAACAAAATGCTTCTTGTCACTAGGCATCACCATAACCTCAAACATAGGATTATCGCTCTCCTTCAAGAGAAAGGAACCCAATGCCTCGAAAGATGAACATATGAAAGTGGAGCACATACGCTACGTTTGCCATTGTGTTGTCAAATGGGAAAGATTCAAGAACAATATACCTTTAAAGCAGTGCTTCAAATGCCAAGCATTCGGGCACGTCGCAGCCAACTGCTTTAGGCAAGCCAAGTGCGTGAAATGCACTAACAACCACGAAACTAAAGACTGCATTAAAGAAGAAAGTGTTCCCCCTCAGTGCTCTAATTGTGGTGAGGCTCATCCAGCCAGTTACACGAAGTGCAAAGTTTACTTAGAAAACCTGAAGAAAAAACAAGACTACCTTCAGAGGAAGAAAATAGGAGGCAGGAATAGCCAGCAGCCACCCAGTATGGACAGGACGAACTTCCCTAACCTACAGATCCCAACAACATCAGCATGGAGTCGAGGAACACAAGATAGCAACAGCCAAAACGATTCCAGTGGAATGTCAGGTACATTTAAGGTAATTAAAGACTTGTTAACAAACTTTAATCTCAGTGCAATTGTCAATTAAATATAAGATATATTTCATTAGTTAAATCAAACTCCTTCCTTTTAGTAAAATCCTTTTAGTAAAATCCTTGTAATAGTAGAATCCTGGTAATAGTAGAATCCTGGTAATAGTAGAATCCTGGTAATAGTAGAATCCATTGTGGATTTATGTGCTTAATAAACGTATCTAAATTAAATATGCTATTTTGGAATTGAAATTCTATTAGGGGTAAATTCTTACAACTACAGTATTTTTTATATTATAATAATGTCGATATAGCGGGAATTTGTGAAACACATTTGCATGAACAACACAATATGCACATTAATCAGTACAAAATCTACAGAGCTGACTGCAATGAAAGGGGAGGAGGTGTGGCTATTATTATTAAAGAAACAATTAATCACCAACTGATGCCCTTACCAAAACTTCAAAATATCGAAGCAATTGCCTTAAAAATCGAATCAGAACAAGGACCCGTAATAATAATTTCAGCATACAAACCACCTAATAAACAACTAAATTTAAATGACTTAAATCAATTATTTAACACGGGAGGATCAGTATTAATTATTACAGACCTCAATGCTAAAAATGTAGCCTGGAACTGCTATACAAATAATAAAGACGGAAAGTTGCTTTTAGATTATACACTCCAAAACGGAATTTTCCTACAACATTCTGAAACCCCCACTCGATATCCATCAAATAAAAATATTAAACCTAGTGTGATTGACATTGTCCTTTCAAAAAACGTAAAAATTCTTTCTCGAATAAAATCAATAGTAGAATTATGTTCTGACCACAATGGAATCATTTTCAAATTAGGATTGAACTATAACAGACATTTTAAGCCAAAACTCAAAATTCTATCAACTAATTGGTCCGAATATAGAAAACAAATGACAGGCTTACTGAATAATGAAAAAGAACCCGAAATAAAAAATATTCATGATTTAGAAGAGTATATAGGAATATTTACTGAGTTCCTATGGAAGTCATTTAATGATTCATCCAAAATAAATATTAAATCACCCAAGATACCTCAATAATTGAGGGAAAATTATATGACAAACCTGCTACTAAAAATTAAAAATTGGTGTAGGAGAACATTCCAAAAGAAAAGAGAGCCCGTCTTTAAAATAATAGAACAAATACTTTCAAGATCAATAAGTAATGTAATAAATAAGAAAAGAAATGAGGATTGGAAAAAGAAGTTAAAGTCAGTTAATAGTAACACTAAATTGTGGCAATTACACAAAATATTCCATCAAATAAATAAAACTAGCTATCCTCCCATTAAATACAACGGAAAAGTCAGCTATTCGTCAAAAGATAAAGCAAACCTGGTAGCTGATTTCTTAATCGATGCCAGCAAGCAAAATATAAATATGGGCTCACCCCATCACACACAAAAAATTGATAAATTCATTAGAAATTACTTAACAGCAAATTCCAACTACGAAAGCCCTTAATCAATGAAAGCTACATATGCCGAAATTTATAAAATCATTAAGAAGCTTAAAAATAGAAAAGCTCCCGGTATCGATGGAATAAACACATTACAAATAAAATATCTTCCTCCGATCGGAATCAATAGGCTGCTAATAATAATAAACAAAATACTAGAATTTCAATATTTTCCCAATAGTTGGAAAAAAGCTCTTATTATACCTATCCCAAAACCAAATAAAAACAAAGAGGAAGCAACAAGTTATAGTCCGATAAGTATATTAAGCATAATTGGAAAAATAACCGAAAAAGTGATTTTGAAGAGACTGGATGCCTATATTAATTTAAACAATATTCTTAGAAATGAACAATTCGGATTCATACATAAACATTCCACTACCGCTCAGCTAGCCCGACTTGTAGACCATATTACAGGTAGTTTTAATGATAAAAAGTCCGACTCGCAGGAACTGCATCATCTTAGCGCGGTTCCGTTCTTATCCGAAGTGCGATTAGTAAAGGAATAGTTGCAGCTATCGGTAGGTTTTGATCTTTCGTTAAAAATATAAAATAAAATCTCAAAGAGGAGGAAGCTTAAAGCGCCACATATGGAAACTGGCAGTTTTCTAAGCGGATGGGACTCTCCCGTCATCGCGACGCTCACTCTAGGAAAACTCTATTACCAATATGATTCTTATTTTCTCAGCTTTAATGAAATACTCATTCCACCGTTAAATAAACTTAAAAAACAAAAGTGAGGTAAACAGTGACAAAAACCCGTTTAAAATAACAAAACTAACACTTTCGTAGTTTTAAGCACTTACTTCTCCGACTGACATTGCCCTATCGAAATTTGCTTCAGAATCTTTTTTTTAGAGAATTTAGTAAGCTTTTGAATGGTTACATCGTACTTCCCACGATTTCTTAACTGTTTTGAAGATGTTAAGGGGGAAAAATGGTGCTAATACCTACCGATAGCTGCTATATTCCTTCACTAATCGCACTTGAGATAAGAACGGAACCGCGCTAAGATGAAGCAGTTCCTGCGGGTCGGACTTTTTTTTTGTCAGACAAATTAATGTATTATGTTTATATTATAATATAAATATTATGTTTATAAGAAGAGCATATCACTTTAATTGCGGTGTAAAATATTGTTGCTAGCTAAATCTAAGTATTATATAAGCTCATAAGGAAAAAATGGTGCTAATGACTCAGATTTCGGTACACCATAAAAGAAAAAAAGAATTAAGGACAATATACAAAGATTCCGAAGTATTTCATGTCTGTTAATAAAATATTTTATTCTAATCCCAATAACGCAACACTTATACACAAATAAACTTTTTTTAGGTATCTATTTAATACGTATAAAATAAGATTATAATGAGCAATCCGCCGTGGCATACACCAAGTACTACCACCGTGTGGAGTGCAACTAGTATAAACCGGTACGTCAGTACCACTGTGGTATGTAAAGAGCGGCTGTTCTGATACTGGCAAAAATTAGAAATCCTACATTCCTACAGTTGTTTGGAGGCTTATCTTTATGACCCTAGAAAGGAACTTACAGATGACGAGGGTCCACTGGGCGATACCTGTACTGGGAATGCACTCCACCCTAAGCCTCCTAGCTCCTCACCTTTGAATTCATATGATTTCGTTCAATGAATTAAAAAAAAAAAAAAAATTAATAAATAGATAAAAACTTCTGAAAATAGGGAATACCAAAAACAATTCTAAAGAACGAGAACCAGTACAGTAATCTAGATATTCATAGGGCATCTTCGAATTCCAAGATACCGTTGAAACAAAATATTGTTTCTATATATACGTATCCTGTTTTATTGACTAATACATTTGACTACTATAAGCAATCACAAAAATAACGAGCAGTGAAAAAAAACTGTAGGAAACACACAAAAAGATTCGTTCAAATGAACGAAATTACCTATGCTTTAAGCACTTATTTCTCCAAATATGACCATCCCCTCGCAAATGTCTTCAAATTATTTTTTGTAGAAAATTTAGTAACCTTTCGAATGGTAATCTTTTGCTTGCCAAGATTCCAAACCGTTTTCGTGATATTAATGAAAATGTACGAAGTTTCCAAAACTTTTCATGTCTAAAAAAAAAATATTTTATTTTAATCCTTCCTTTACTCCAAACGTAACCAAATTTTCAACATATTAGTTTTGATAAAATTCAAACCTGCAGAAAATGTTTCAACTGAAGCCCATGATTCTAAGTACCAAAATCAAAGACAAAAGAACAGTTCGAATAAGCGAAATCAATTACTTTAAAGATTTAAGCACTTATTTCTCCGATTGACATCGCCTAATCAAAACTTTCATTAGAACCTTTTTTGTAGAGTATTTAGTATGCATTCTAATGGTAATCTGTTGTTTACCAAGATTCTCAACCTTTTTCGAGATATTAAGGAAAGTATACAAAGTTACCAAAACTTTTCATGTCTGTTCATAAAATATTTTATTCTAACCCTTCCTTAACTCCAAACGTAACATAACTTTCAACATATTAGTTTTAATGAAAGTAGAACATGCAGATAATGTTTCAACTGAATCCCGTGATTCTAAGTACCCAAACCAAAAACGGTATTCAAAAATTATTTTTCCAATTTTCTCGAAAACGGTTAAAGCTATCGCCTTGAAAATGGTTTCATTCGTTTTCCTAGCCCAAGAAGCCTATAAAAAGAGTACTTACAAGCTTATGAACTCAAAAACGTAAGCGTTATGATTTTTTCTGCGCGAATTTCGCCCCAAACGCCATCTTCCAGTAGGCGGATTTTGCTGGTTAACGAACTTGGACTTTCAAATTGGACGACTGATTTTTGTACCAAATTTCATCAAAATCGGACCATCAGGGAAGCCAGAAATGAGCGAACAGACAAATATATACATATATATATATATATATATATATATATATATATATATATATATATATATTTACAAATTTGAACCACCGTTATTTTCGGTCTCTAGGGTTTCCGAAACGCGAAATTTTCTTGTCGGCACTTCCGGATTGTTTCATTGTATCAACCTTATAAGCGGGGTTCCTCCCTATGGGGGAGGGAGGAACCGCGCTAAAAAACATTTGAAGAAGCGTATAGAAGAAGACATTACATTGTAGAAGGCCTGTGGTTCGGCGCAAGAGGGATGATCCCAAAAGCCACTAGTGACTTCTTTGAAACACTAGGATTAGATACAAGGAAGCTAGCTAGCCTCGCGGAATCAATTCTTATTGATTCCCTGGGAATTCTCAGCTATCAAATTTATGGGAGCTGGACAGCTGCTAATCATTCCTTCAAAGATCATTGTTGTTTAGATAGATCACCTGCAATTTAATGAAATCCAAATTACCCCTCTTAAAAATTTACATATCAATTCATTTTTAAATACAGTATCTTTAAATCTATTTTTCTTTACCTCCATACTCTAAATTAAATTAACGTATATTCCCAAAATTAATTAAATAAATTTTTGAAAGAATGATTAGCAGGCTGTAAGTATAGCAACCCAATAAACTTGGACAGCACTCTTTATATGTTTATTGAATAAAGCTTTTCTTTCTTTGTTTCTTCAATTGACTCATTTGGTATTTGGTTTGACCTTAGCATTTTTTTAGCAATGAGGGGGAAATAAAGAATAACGGGTGCAACCAGTACACATTTGAACAGTTTATTGGGAATGTTTGTGAGAAATTTGTTATTGCAAGTATCCCTGCACAACAAATAAAGTAATGAAAAGAAGAAAAGAGAAAACTTTAAAGGTAAACATATACAGGGTGTCCCACATTGAGATGCCATAAATTTAGGGATTTATTCTGCATATCATTTGTAGTTCAGGGGCGCAAAAATGAGCGTTCTATCTGAAAATGTAGAGGAGCTACTCAAACTTTTGTCTTTTTTAAAAACTACTGGCTTTTTAAAAGAAAAACTGAGTTTTCGGAATTTGTGATCAATGTATCGTAATTAAAGACCACAGTTTTAGAATTTACATTAAATTTCCAATGAGATATACTGGTGATTGAAATATTACCATGTAAATTAAGAGCTACATCTCAAGCCATATAGGTGACAATGTTTAATATTAGTTTTTTATTAAATTATTCAATATTTTCTTAACCAGCTATTTTTAGAATTAGAGGTTTGCCTCCGCCTCAAAAGTTGCATTATTTAATAAGCTTCAAAATAGTATCTCTTAGTTTTAGAAAGAAATCTATTTCAATCTATTTTTTTCTGATTTCTAAGTCAAAACCAATAAATGTGATTTAGCGTGAACGAGCTTTTCTGAACAAATTCTTTAATTTTACACGTTGATGGTGATGTCCCATCCTTCCCACACAACATGATGTTTATTACAGAAGCCCATCTACCAAATAACAACTCACTCTGGTTTCAAATGGTTGGTTGCCCAGCAGATAATGGTAGAGTTGTGACGGAATGGCCGAAGAGTGAATTTCCTTATCGTTGTATCGGCCACTATGGACCAGTTCGTTTGCCTCTTGATCTGAATCCACTAGATTTCCATGTATCGGGAACATTGAAGAGCAGAGTGTACTAAGAGCCGGTGACGACGAAGGAGGAACTCATCATCAGGATCCAGGAGCAGTGCCAGCCCATGAGAACTCAAAGACAATACGTCCTCAGTAAAGCCATTCATTTAGTTATACGTTAAGCTTGTATTTCTAGAAATTTTGAATATCTACTGGACAAATAGTTATTAGTCCACAGTATTAACCATTTCTCTCTCACCCATATATTTCTATAGATTTTCCCTAGGAAAACGAGGTAACATTTTAAAGCAACTTTTGAGGTACCTTTCATTTAAATGTATTATTTTTTTCGCTTTTTATCTGCAGAAGAGGTTTTTTGTATACAATTTCAAATTATTTCATTTTATATATTTTATATTCAAACTAAGTTAACTTATAAGCAGAAATTTTATTAAATAGAATAGAATTAATATTCCAAATAAAATAAAATAAGACCCTCAAGGCATAACCATAAATTATTTCCAATATGCTCTTCTGAACTCTTTCACCCTTGATTCCATAGTGTCCCCCTACCCTTATCAGAGCAAAAATTGTGTTTACGTAGTGTGGGAATGGTTAGGGAATTCACTCTTCAGCCATTCCGTCGCCACTCATCCATTATGAGCTGGGCAACCATCCATTTCAAACCACAGTGAGTTGTTATTTGGTAGATAAACATCATGTAGTGTGGGAAGGATGGGACATCACCATCAACGTGTAAAAATAAAGAATTTGTTTAGAAAAGCTCGTTCACGCTAAATCACATTCATTGGTTTTGACTTAGAAATCAGAAAAAAATAGATTGAAATAGATTTATTTCTAAAACTAAGAGATACCATTTTAAAGCTTATTGAATAATGAAACTTTTGAGGAGGAGGCAAACCTCTAAGTCTAAAAATAGCTGGTTAAGAAAATATTGAATAATTTAATAAAAAACTAATATTAAACATTCTCACCTATACGGCTTTAAATATAGCTCTTAATTTACAAGGTAATATTTCAATAACCAGTGAGTCTTATTGGAAATTTAATTTAGATTCTAAAAATGTGGTCTTTATTTACATTGATCACAAATTCCGAAAACTCAGTTTTTCTTTTAAAAAAGGCAGTATTTTTTAAAAAAGACAAAAGTTTGAGTAACTCCTTTACATCGTAAGATAGAACGCTCATTTTTGCGCCTCTGAACTACAAAAATATGCAGAATAAACCCCTAAAGTTATTACATCTCAATGTGGGACACCCTGTATAAATGCGATTTGTAGATTCTCCCTTTTATTATAAAAAAAATGTCCAGAAACATGCCACGAGGGTCCAGAGGGTCAGATACTGCAGAGGTATCTGATATGTGACCATATGGTACACCAGAGTGTTGCTATGCCTTGCTTTCAGCAGTGTAATTTGACGATGCATAAACAATTCAGTATTTTATTTAAAATGTAGTGTTAGTTTAAATATGACAATAACATTTTTGTTTTTTTTTGGTGTTTTAAGGCAGTTCAACCACTAGGGTCATGGATGCCTAAGTATATGCGTGCAATTGAAAGTTAATTGACGTAATGATGTAAAAGAGTGTATTATTTGAATCATATATTTAGATTAATCATAGTATACTTAATACTTAATCAATCATATAATTAGTCAATGTATATATTTGTATTTTACAAAGAGAAAAAAAACCCCAAAAAAACACTTTTAAATAGTCAGAATAAAATAAGATAATAAAGGGAGAAAAATACTTAAAAATTTGATGTAAATGCATACACGTAGAATGACACACATACACAAGCAAGCTAGCGCGCAACACGCACACACACACATACATACACACGTGCAAGTGTATATTCTAGTTCTACTTCCCCTTAGAGATTCAATTCTTATTTATATTTTTGTGAACAGATCTGTAGCCCTGAGGAATCTCAATGTTCTCTGACGCAATTCATGGTCGTCTCCAAGTGTATCAAAGAGAGTACCATGAATGTCCAGTTGATTTCGAATCTCCTCGTAGGCTCTACAGTCCGTGAAAATATGTTTAATTGTTAGATCTTCACCACATACTGTACATTCAGGCCTTTCTTCCCGCTTGAATAAGTAAGAATGGGTGAGATTAGTATGGCCAATAACATTGTTCAAACGTATTGAAATTAATGGACTTCCTTAATAATCTCAAAAATACTTATTTCTTTATGAATCCCTGTTTAATTCAAACATTGGTTTATTTACACGATAATGGATACTACTAATAATTTTCAAAAACTTTAGTGCCTTAAGAATAGTGGAAGACCCAAAATGTTGTACTCAAATAGTGGATGCTCTGAAAGATCTCGTGATTAATGAGCTCAAAAATCTAAAGAAACATTAAATTAAAAAAATGCCCACACATAAAAATCTAGCATTATTTTACTTTGCTTGATAGCATTATTTTACTATATTGACGCTAGTTGTCAATGAAGAAAATAACGTAACATCATAAATAGGCCCCTTTAGGTTCATCAATACTTGTTCACTAAGTCACAGCACAATAAAGACATATTCTAAATTCAATATTTTGAATACATGTTATCAAGGAATATCTCACTCTATTTTTTCTATTAATAAATATATTATAGAATTGTACCAAAAATAAATTACACGCCTGAAGCTATTCACGGTCCAATTCGCAGTTCGAATATGGATAAGAGAAGGGTTCTGACAGTTCGAATCAGGAGGGGGAAGACACAATGTATGGTATATATAGTGAAGGGAAGCTGAAGTAGCAACAGTCAACATGTTCATCTCAGCAGTGTTGTGTTGTGTGGTGGCAGTGGTCAGTGCAGGATTGATTCCCAGTGAGACCTTGCATCACGATGAGTATAAACCTAGCCTGGAGTACCCGGAATCTGGAGATCACCATTTTGAAGAATTTCACCACGAAGAACCGAAGCATCATTTCGAAGAAAGCCATGACTTCGGAGGGTTTCATCACGAGGAACCTAAAGTACATGTTCAAGACCATCACGAGCACATCAAGACCATCACTATTACCAAGAAAGTACCCAAGCCATACCCAGTTGAAGTAGAGAAGAAGGTGCCTTATGAAGTGAAAGTACATGTAGACAAGCCTTATCCTGTCTACGTGCCTAAGCCTTATCCAGTCTACGTCGAGAAGAAAGTACCTTACGAAGTCAAAGTTCCAGTTCCACAGCCGTACACCGTAGAGAAGAAGGTGCCCTACGAGGTCAAGGTACCCGTCAACAAGCCGTACCCCGTTTCAGTACCCAAGCCGTACCCAGTATATGTAGAGAAGAAGGTACCTTACACAGTAGAAAAGCGTGTTCCCTATACAGTCAAGGTAGCCATCGAGAAACCCTTCCCAGTCCACGTACCTGTTGAGAAGAAGGTGCCTTACCCAGTAGAGAAGGTCGTACACTACCCAGTCAAGGTACCCGTGGAGAAGCCAGTACCTTACAAGGTGGAGAAACCAGTGCCTTATCACGTAGAGAAAAAGGTACCTTATCCAGTATACAAGGAGGTGCCGTATCCAGTCAAAGTACCTTACAAGGTAGAAGTCAAGGTACCATACAAAGTAGAAATACCAAAGCACGAAGAACATCACGATTTTAGTGAACATCATTCATTTGATGATCACTCAAGTTGGGGAAGTTCTAAGATTTGATTGAAGTAAAATATATTTGCAAGAGGTTTGATGTATTATATAGCAAATTTTATTTCTGTGTATAATGTTTGTAAATAAAAGATTAAGATTTGTATTATGTTTTTATTATTTGATTATTTAACCGAAATACTGATACCCTAAAACTGTATAACTAAAAAAAAGTATAATGTTGAATGATATGAAAAACCGGAATATAGATTTCTCTAAAAATCTGACGTTTTTTCTCTTGGGTATGAAATCCCAACCATTCCTTCTTAAAGGATGATTCTTTTTTCGACAATCACAGAATATTCTCACGTACTACAAAAATATCATATTCTTCGAGTTCAGTTTTTCAGCCCGCAGCTAACTTCATAATAAAAAACTGAATAGCGTTTTAACTTTAGAGTTACTCTGGAAACACCACTTCATGGTAATCGTGGTTGTTTCACATAGGGAGTTTTTTTTGGACTGCCCCCCTTGCCTACAGCCTGGATCGGTTTCCGAATCACATCATCTATGCTTTTTGGCCTTATCTTTTCTTCTAGCCAAAGGAGAATGAGTACTTGCAGGAGACCTCATATTAAGCATTCAACGGAATACATTGGACATTGTGAAGGGCCAAAGGGACGCCCTTTCATGAGAAGACGAATCATCTGTTTCACTTTCCAATGGAAGATCCGTTCTACCAAACCATCCTCGTCTTGAGGATATGCTAAGCAGAGGTCACTCCATCCTCTTTCACAAAGTTCGCTCTTTAACACTTTAACAATGTTTCTCGGAACACTTTAACAACGTTTCTCATTTTCTCATGTTGTTTTACTAAAATACTCATTTTACTGTTAAATGCAATAAAAAACCAACAACAACCACTTAAACAGTTAGGTAAACTGTGACAAACCCCGTTGAAAAGAACAGAACTAACAGATTTAAAATTAGCACCCCAAGAAACCCTAATGTGGTGAATATCATTGAAAACAAAAAATAATGATTTTTCCCAGTCTGGAAGAGACTAAAAATTTGTAAGCGAAAAGTAATATGACGTTTTGAAATTCAATATCTCCCCTTGAAATAATCCGATTTTTACGTCATTCAAATCTTTCAAAAGAAGAAAGACTCCTTTTTCTAACCATATAAATGACTATTCTATAATCTCAAAAAGTACTTGCCAAAAATGGTTCTCAAAATAAAAATGAAATGTAAACTTTTTTGCATATAACGTCAATCACAGAAGACGTAGAAACACCCCGATTAGAAGGAAATCGACCCTCCAAGTTTGGTTTGAATCGGGTAAATATTCTTTGAAATAAGGCCGGATTGGTGAATCTTTAACAAAATTTTAAGGGTCCGCCTTATCGAAATTTAAAATACATTTTTTTTAATTTTTGTAATATTTCCAAAATTTGAATTTAGGGGTTTTTCAATGTGCTAAAAACGAATCTGACATCCGTTTTTAAATCAAAAATTGTTTTACATACTCGACTCCATAGAAGTCAATATTCTGCCAAAATATTTCATATACCTACATTTAAAAAGTTATCCATCATAAAAAAAATTTGATTTAAAAACGGATGTCAGATTCATTTTTAGCACATTGAAAAACCCCTAAATTCAAATTATCGGAATATTACAAAAATAAAAAAAAATGTATTTGAAATTTCGCATAGGGGGGACCCTAATATTTTGTTAAAGATTCAACAATCCGGCCAATGATATTCACCACATTAGGGTTTCTTGGGGTGCTAATTTTAAATCTGCTATTATTTTTGGTGTGCAAAAATGTATAATACCAGTTTACTTGAAAACGTAATCATATTTTTGAATATATTTGACGAAATATGAATTATTGATTAACGATTATATTTTTCTTTTAATCTACTCTAAAATACAAATGAATTGGTGAAAGAATCATGTCGATATCATTTTCTAAACTCGATATAAAAAATAAAGCACTTTCAACCTATTTTATTTTATTTATCGGCTCCTAAGGCGCATTGGACGGAACGGTCGGACACGTGTCGACTATTTTTCGATGTAGAATCACCAGAAAGAAATTGGTCGAGATCGGTGACCCCATCGCTGTATACACCCCTTGTAAGTGAATCGTTTTTTAATACCCATTCGTTTGGAAAAGTAGTTCCATCAATGGTTACAAATAATTAAAAATGGTTCCATTCGTTTTCCTACATTAAGGAACTTATACAACGCGACCTGCAAGAATATGAACACGGAAACGTAAACGTTACCATTTGTTTCGCGCGAATTTCGCTCCAAAAACCATGTTCAGGTACACGGATTCTGCTGGTTAACAGTCTCGACCTTTCAAATGAGACAAAAGATTTTTGTATCAAATTTCATCGACATCGGACAATTTTTGAGCCGGTATGAAAAATGGTTACGGAAGACATTTTTAAGAAAAATTCGTTCAAATTCAAACCCCCCTTACTTCCTCCCTTCCAGGGGGTTGTTATAGTTACATCCTCCCGTTTTATCCTAGAATTCCCTCCCATCATCCCTCCCGTCTTCATTTCTTATTCAGTTATAAGCCAGAGAGCGCTTATATCTGTTGTATTGTTTGTGCCTTGAATTTCTGGTGTACAGTGCAGTTCAGTGAGTTGTTGATTTAAGATGTCGTAGCCTAGAAGTTATAAAACTAATGTTGTCAGAGAAAATAGCTGCGATTGGAGAAGTTGAAAAATGAATAAAGAAAAAATCTGAAATTGCCAAGGACTCTGGAATTCTCCTTAACACTTTACCAACTTACCTGAAAAATAAAGAAAACATTCTTGCCCATGAAAATGACATTTTTTCAAAACAATAGACAATTATTTTTAGTTTTTTCATAAATTATTTATTACTTATGTAGGTAATCATCAATTTATGAAATGTTTGTTTTTCTTTAAATAAAATGTATTTTTTTTTAAATTAAAAAATTGTGAAAATATGAATTTCGATTTTTTAGCCCTTTCTTTTCAAAAACTTGTGTAATTCGAATTTTGGATAATTCGAACTTTTTTATTGGTCCCTAGGGCTTCGAATTATGCAAGTTCTACAGTATATCTGTCAGTATGTAAACATACAAGAGTATATCTATCCGACACCTGAGATATATTACCTGCTCCAATAAATAAATAAAATTTGGTAAAAATGAAGTTTCACGCCCTCAAAAGCGATTTCTTTCAAATTTTGTACAATAACGTATTTTGATGCACTAAACACGAATACGTTAAAAAAAACCTTCGCATTTAACTAGGAAAGAAGTTATTAAGCACTAAAGTTAATAGAATAATTAATAGAATTCTATTAATTTTAGCGAGTTGGATTGACTGGGGTTTTGTTATCTTCTTGAGCGAGCGTAGCGAGCGGAAACGCATAGCACGTATGCCATTAAGCGACAGGTGACAACGGGTGAGGATGCCTTTAAAATTAACATTATTTTTGAATAAATGGTTTCTGAACATTTCAAATGAGAGTTCTCTGTTTCCCAATGTTACAAATCTGCGCATGCGCGTGTTTACAAATACTCTGTTGACGCCTAGTTTTATAACCTTCCTAACAGTGAACTTTAGTTCTTAATATTATATTCTATTATTTTTAGAATTCTATTAATTTTAGCGAGTTGGATTGACTGGGGTTTCGTTATCTTCTTGAGCGAGCGTAGCGAGCGGAAACGCATAGCTTGTATGCCTTAAAGTCGTCATTTATGCCTTAAAATCGTCATTTATGCCTTAAAGTCGTCACAAATTTAGTTGTTAACATTAGCTCTCATAACCCGCATAACAGTCAACTTTAGTGCTTATTACTTCTTTCGTAGTTAAATGCGAAGGTTTTTTAACGTATTCGTGTTTAGTGCATCAAAATACGTTTTTGTACAAAATTTGAAAGAAATCGGTTTTGAGGGCGTGAAAGTTCATTTTTACCTAAAATTTTAAATGCCTGCGTCCCATCCATTATTACATTACTTTTATGACACCTCTCAGCATACCCCTGTCATCTCCGACCAATCTTACGTTAATGGGAGGACGACTCCCCCAGGCTCTGCTCTTTTCCTAAAACTTACAGCGATCCACCGGATTTAGAAACGATTTCACATCCATGATCCCTAGTTCTCTTTCTTCTCATTAGTTAGCGCCGTTTTCATCCTGAACTAATTCATTTGATATGTATTCCTACCCTACCCATTTAAGTTTTACATCTGTATTAAGATAGATTCACGCTAGACCGTGTCGGGTCCGGGCCGGGCCGCGGCCGGGGCCCGGCCGAGACACGGTGAAGCAATCACACACGCAAAAAACACGGACTCGGCCCGTTGTAGCGTGAACTAGTCCATTGAAAATGCTGGTGTGATTGTTTCACCGTGTCCCGGCCGGGCCCCGGCCCGGACCCGGCACGGTCTAGCGTGAATCGGCCTTTAATCTTCCTTCCATTTAAGCTCTAGCTATAATACACATTTACCATATCGCACTAGTATTTCTAAAGTGACACAACTAAAAAAATCGGTGTTTTTCAGTTATGACTATTGGTAAATTTGGCTGTAGCTTCTTCAAAAATAGACCCATTTTGATGATATTTAGTAAAAAACTGTTTCGTCTAATTTGAAATGCCATGTTCGTTAACAAGCGGAGTCCGTCCACCGGAACATGGTTGTTGGAGCAACATTCGCGCGGAATAAATCGTTACGCTTACATCATATGCTTGCAAGTACTGGTCTTATAGGCTTCTTGGCCTAGGAAAACGAATGAAACCATTTTTAAGGCAATAGCTTTATGTTTCCAAGAAAAATGGAAAAATAGTTGTCGAATAACGTTTTTGTTAAGGGTACTTAGAATCATCGGATTATGTTAAAATATATGCATGTTTAAAATTCATATAAACAAAGATGAAAAGTTTTGGGATCTTCATATATTTTTCTTAATATATCGACAACGGTTAGTAAATCGTAGTAAGTGGATGGTAAACATTCAAAAGCTTACTAAATTTTCTGCAAAAACGATTCTGAAGCAATTTTTGATTAAGCGAAGTAAATCGGAGAAATAAGTGCTTAAAACTTCAAATGTGTTTGATTTGTTCTTTTTAACGGGTTTTTGTAGTTATTTAGCTCACTGTTTAATTAGTTTTCGTTTAAGATTGCATTTATTTGTAGAATTAGTATTATAGTAGAACAAGAGAAGAAAATAAGAAACATTTTGATATTCTTCAATGAATTGAACAGAGAAACAAGTATTTCTAGTTTGTATTATCTTGGGCGGTGGGGGCTTGCCGACCCTGCTGTAGGGTGTATTCCCAGGTAAGGGTAAACTGGCTCTCTGTCAGGTATCCTGGTTGAATCAAAATAATATCTGTTTCTATTTCAATTTTTCCAAATGACATTAGGGATAAAAACGGAATCGCGCTAAGATGATGCAGTTCCTGCGAGTCGGACATTTTTTTCGAATGGTAACAACGTGTGGCCTCTTAATCAAATAGTTCAAAGATGTTTCGTTGCATTGCTAAATATTAAGATGGCCTATGATAATAACCTAGATAGTACGAAGCTATTGTTCGTTGCATCGTCGACTAATGACCATTCACGCTCTGGTTTACAGCTTGCGTAACGTGTAGGACGGGGTGTAGTAGGTATATATAGATGAAGAGATGCTGTGATGGTATCAGTCGACATGTTGGTGTCTGTGGTGTTGTGTTGTCTGGTGGCGATGGCCAGTGCAGGATGGCATTCAGGTGGCGATTTCCTTCAGGGGAGCCCCCGATATGGGAGTGGTGGTGGAGGGTTTCATCATGAGGAACCTAAAGTACGTGTCCAAGAACATCATGAGCACGTCAAGACAATCACTATTACCAAGAAGGTGCCGAAACCATATCCAGTGGAAGTAGAGAAGAAGGTGCCTTATGAAGTGAAAGTACATGTAGACAAGCCTTATCCTGTCTACGTGCCTAAGCCTTATCCAGTCTACGTCGAGAAGAAAGTACCTTACGAAGTCAAAGTTCCAGTTCCACAGCCGTACACCGTAGAGAAGAAGGTACCCTACGAGGTCAAGGTACCCGTGAACAAGCCGTACCCCGTGTCAGTACCCAAGCCGTACCCAGTCTACGTAGAGAAGAAGGTACTTTACACCGTAGAAAAGCACGTTCCATATCCAGTCAAGGTGCCAATAGAGAAGCCGTACCCAGTCCACGTGCCTGTCGAGAAGAAGGTGCCTTACCCAGTAGAGAAAGTCGTACACTACCCAGTCAAGGTACCCGTGGAGAAGCCAGTACCTTACAAGGTGGAGAAACCAGTGCCTTATCACGTAGAGAAAAAAGTACCTTATCCAGTATACAAGGAGGTGCCGTATCCAGTCAAAGTACCTTACAAGGTAGAAGTCAAGGTACCATACAAAGTAGAAATACCAAAGCACGAAGAACATCACGATTTTAGTGAACATCATTCATTTGATGATCACTCAAGTTGGGGAAGTTCTAAGATTTGATTGAAGTAAAATATATTTGCAAGAGGTTTGATGTATTATATAGCAAATTTTATTTCTGTGTATAATGTTTGTAAATAAAAGATTAAGATTTGTATTATGTTTTTATTATTTGATTATTTAACCGAAATACTGATACCCTAAAACTGTATAACTAAAAAAAAGTATAATGTTGAATGATATGAAAAACCGGAATATAGATTTCTCTAAAAATCTGACGTTTTTCTCTTGGGTATGAAATCCCAACCATTCCTTCTTTAAGGATGATTCTTTTTTCGACAATCACAGAATATTCTCACGTACTACAAAAATATCATATTCATCGAGTTCAGTTTTTCAGCCCGCAGCTAACTTCATAATAAAAAACTGAATAGCGTTTTGACTTTAGAGTTACTCTGGAAACACCACTTCATGGTAATCGTGGTTGTTTCACATAGGGAGTTGTCATAAGGTGGTTTCCATCCTCTTGTGGGAGAGGAGGGACGCGCTAAATTCTCAAATTAAACTGAAAAATGTCCGACTCGCAGGAACTGCATCATCTTAGCGCGGTTCCTGTTCATATCCCTATTGTCATTTGAAAAGCTTAGAATAGAAACAGATAATATTTTCCTCGGCCTTTCTTCAAAGGGTTTTATGACTGGTCGGGTCCGCCAGACCCTAGAATCCTCTTCTACCGATACTTCATTTCATACGATTCAATGAATTGGAAAATATCAAAATTATTCACATATTCCTGTGTTCTTTTACTATAGTTATAATTCTACAAATAAAATCAATTAAAAAATAAAATAAAAAAGCAACAGAATAAAGTCAATTGAAAATATTCAAAAGACGTCATCGAATCTCTTTCTCTTGGCAAGCTGTGTTTCTAACAATGAATTGTTTTTCTTATTTTACTTAATCTTTTTTATTGTCAAATACATTATCCAACTTTAAGCAATTAAAAAATAACAAGGAATAAAAACAGACAAAAAGAACTGTTCGAATAAACGAAATCAATTACTTCAAAGTTTAGGCACTTATTTCTCCGATTGACATCACTTATTCAAAACTTTATTCAGAATTTTTTTTTTGTAGACCATTTAGTAAGCTTTCGAATGGTAACCTTTCGCTTCCCTAATTTTCAACCGTTTTCGAGACATTATTGAAAGTATACGAAGTGCCCAAAACTTTTCATTATTTTTAGCAACAGAAAATGGGTCTTATTTTACCTATCCTGTTTTACACACAAATACATTTTCGTAACATAAAAAATTACAAAAATAAATAGCAATAAAAAACTAAGGGAAAGAGACAATAATTACAAAAAGAACGACAAAAAACCGTTCATAAGAGCTAAACAGACGTATTTGAAGTTTTATGTACTTATTTCTTCGATCGAGATCACCTAATCAAAAATTGTTTCAGAATCTTTTTTGTAGAGAATTTAGAAAGCTTTCAAATAGTTTCTAATCACTGATCATAATTTCCCAACCGCGTTCGAGATATTGATGAAAGTAAACGAAGTTCCCAAAACTTTTCATGTCTCTTCATAAAATATTTTATTCTAAACCTTCCTTAACTCCAAACGTAACCAAAAGTTTAACATGTTAGTTTTGATGAAATTCAAACATGCAAAAAATGTATTAACCGAATCCCATGATTGTAAGAACAAAAACCAAACTAGGCTTTGTATTTGTGTCGGCAGATACCTGGGGTCTATTTACAACTCTTGAGGATTAACTCGTAGCAGGTACATTTTTTGTGGACCCACAGGCAGTGAACGGACTCTCTATTCCCTCATAGTATCTAACCTGTGTGAAGTTGAATATTGTTTCTAATTATACGTATCCTGTTTTATTGACAAATACATTTGACTACTATAAGCAATTACAAACACTAGGGAACATGCCAAAGAACTCGGAGTAGGAGCCTCGACAGTTTCAAGACATTTGAAGGAAATCGCCAAATCCAAAACTGACATTTCATACGGTACAGCCTGATATATTTCTAGCAATGAATTGTTTTTCTTATTTTTATTAATCTCTTTTATTGTCAAATACATTATCCTACTATAAGAAATGACAAAATAACAAGGAATAAAAACAAAAAAGAAGAACCGTTCAAATAAACGAAATCAATTACTTCAAAGTTTAAGCACGTATTTCTCCGATTGAAATCGCCTAATCAAAAATTGTTTCAGAATCTTTTTTGTAGAACATTTAGTAAGCTTTCGCATGGTAACCCTCCGTTCGCCAATATTTCAAACAGTTTTCGAGATATTAGGGAAGGTATACGAAGTTTCCAAAACTTTTCATGTCTGTTAATAAAATATTTTATTTTAATCCTTCCTTAACTCCAAACGTAACCAAAATTTCAACATATTAGTTTTAATGAAAGTAGAACATGTAGAAAACGTTTTAACTGAATCCTATGATTCTAAGTACCCAAACCAAAAACGGTATTCGAAAACTATTTTTCTAATTTTCTTGAAAACGGTTAAAGCTATCGCCTTGGAAACGGTTTCATTCGTTTTCCTAGCCCAAGAAGCCTATAAAACGAGTACTTACAAGCTTATGAAGTCAAAAACGTAAGCGTTACGATTTTTTTGTGCGAATTTCGCCCCAAACGCCATCTTCCAGTGGGCGGATTCTCCTGGTTAACGAACTTGACCTTTCAAATTGGACGACGGATTTTTGTACCAAATTTCATCACAATCGGACCATTAGGGAAGCCAGAAATGAGCGAACAGACAAATATATATATATATATATATATATATATATATATATATATATATACATAAATATATACATATATATATATATATATAAATAAATATATATACATATATATATATATATATATATATATATATATACAAATTTGAACCACCGTTATTTTGGGTTTCTAGGGGTTCTGAAACGCGAAATTTTCTAGTCGGAACTTTCGGATAGTTTCATTGTATCAACCTTATAAGCGGGGTTCCTCCCTATGGGGAGGGAGGAACCGCGCTAAAACATGAATCATTAGTAAAAAATTAGATAATTTTTATTTAGATTACAAAATATAACTTGCTGTTGGATGTGTCGAAATATATTGATCTTCAATATCAAAGCAATGATCACGAATAATAAGTTACTCTCCTGGTACGAAAGGAAGATGATTTTAATGTCGCAAGATGTAGCTTGCAACTTAAACAATTCCGCCGACGAGAAATGTGATTATTATAAAGAATTATAAGCAGTTAGGGAATTGTTAGGATTCGGCTAGGAAAACATTAATATGATTTTAGAACTTAGTATTAAGGACGTTTCGACTACTATTAGGTAGCCTTCGTCAGCTAAAAGACAAAACACAAGTACAGAATTAATAAACAGAATAGTTAAAAAAATAAAGAAATATGGCGGATCTACAAATAAAAAGTAATTTTCATTATATCGCATCAAAAAACATGTGTTTTCAATACTCGGTTTGAGTCCGTAAAATTGTACTTTTCGGGCCTAGGCCCGAAAAATCTTTTAGGTGCGCTAACCTTATCTGCTACTAATAAACATGTGCTTGAAGGAGGTTACTTTTAGATACTGTGATATGTTTGGACTGTTGACGACCTTTTAGCGCGGTTCCTCCCTCCCCCATAGGGAGGAACCCCGCTTATAAGGTTGATACAATGGAACAATCCGGAAGTGCCGACAAGAAAATTTCGCGTTTCAGAACCCCTAGAGACCGAAAATAACGGTGGTTCAAATTTGTATATATATATGTAAGGTCCGGGACAAAAAGATAGCTCACCCAATATTTTTTCTCTTAATCAATTTCAACCATTGATATAATTTTTTCGAATTAATCTGTAGTGTATTCAGCTCAAATGTGGTCTGATTTGATCCGTTAGAAAGCAGGAAAAAAAATTGTTTGAGAGAATTCATGTTATTATTTGATTTGGGATGAGACAAAATGATAGCACACTTGTTGTTTATTTACAAACAAAGCCAAATCCCTCTGAGTAGACAATGCTAATCCAGTTCTGTTTCTGCTTTCATGCTGTTAACATTAAATTAGTGCCATGGGACGAGCAAAATCACTGACCCCAAGTGAAAAAAATATCATTCAGCGAATGAAAAATCGAGGGTTTTGTATTTCCGATATTTCAAAAAATACCGGTAGGAGTAGGAAGGTAATTTTAAATTTTTTGAAGTCTCCAGAAAGCTATGGGACGAAGAAATCACCTGGGAGACCGCCAGCTTTATCAACACGTGAAAAACGGGCAATTCTAAGGGTAGCGTCCAACTCAACTTTAACGGCCCGTCAAATTGCGGCGAAAGCTGGTGTAGTGACGAATGTGAGAAACGTCCAAAGGGTCATTCGTGCAGCTTCTCACATCAAAAGGAAGAAAATGAAAGGTATTCCACCTTTAACCTCGGCACATAAAGAAAGAAGAAAGGAGTTTGCCCGTGAACATGTCCAATGGAAAGACGAGTGGAAAACAGTCTTGTTCACAGACGAAAAAAAAATTAATCTTGACGGTCCTGATGGCTGGGCTCACTATTACCATGACCTACGGAAGGAGGAAAAAGTGTTTTCCAAGAGGCAAATGGGAGGAGGCAGCGTCATGATATGGGGAGGCATTGGATATGATCACAAAACTGATTTAGTGTTTATTTCTGGTCGAATGAACAGTCAGCATTATGTTAATTTGTTGGAAAACCAACTAAAAAAATATTTTGAACTTGTTCCTAAAGAGGACGTAATTTTTCAGCAAGACAATGCTCCAGTCCACACGGCAAAAGTTGCAAAAGAGTTTTTTAGAAAAGAAAATATTAGAACTATAGATTGGCCGGAAGATCCCCGGACTTTAATATCATCGAAAATGTTTGGGGGCATCTTGCGAGAAGTGTTTACAGTGGTAGCCGACAATTTGAGTCCGTTGAAGAATTAAAACAAACAATTCAGGAGGAGTGGGCAAATCTCCCTCAAGAATTGATTCGGCGTCATTTTAACTCACTTTCAAATCGTATGATTGCTGCATTAGAAAAAGGTGGTGCGTATACAGGATATTAAATTTTAATTTGTATTATTTTAATTGTGTTTTAATAAAGAATTTTATTATTATTGTTCACTGTGCTATCTTTTTGTCTCACCCCAAATCAAGTATTATTTACTAATTCTTACAAATTAATTATTTTCAACTCCTAAACCTGAACATCGGTTCAAATTTGAGTAGAATACCCTAGATATTAATTTAAAAAAATTATATCAATGGTTGAAATTGATTAAGAGAAAAAATATTGGGTGAGCTATCTTTTTGTCCCGGACCTTATATATTTATTATATATATATATATATATATATATATATATATATATATATATATATATATATATGTATTTGTCTGTTCGCTCATTTCTGGCTTCCCTGATGGTCCGATTTTGATGAAATTTGGTACAAAAATCAGTCGTTCAATTTGAAAGGTCAAGTTCGTTAACCAGCAAAATCCTCCCACTGGAAGATGGCGTTTGGGGCGAAATTCGCGCAGAAAAAATCGTAACGCTTACGTTTTTGAGTTCATAAGCTTGTAAGTACTCTTTTTATAGGCTTCTTGGGCTAGGAAAACGAATGAAACCATTTTCAAGGCGATAGCTTTAACCGTTTTCGATAAAATTGGAAAAATAGTTTTTGAATACCGTTTTTGGTTTGGGTACTTAGAATCACGGGATTCAGCTGAAACATTATCTGCATGTTCTACTTTCATTAAAACTAATATGTTGAAAGTCATGTTACGTTTGGAGTTAAGGAAGGGTTAGAATAAAATATTGTATGAACAGACATGAAAAGTTTTGGGAACTTCGTATACTTTCATTAATATCTCGAACACGGTTGGGAAATCGTGGTAAGTGGATAGAAACTATTTGAAAGCTTACTAAATTCTCTACAAAAATGAATCTAAAACTATTTTTGATTAGGTTATGTCAATCGGAGAAATAAGTGCTTAAAACTTCAAATACGTCTGTTTTGTTCTTATGAACGGGTTTTTGTCGTTCTTTTTGTAATTTTTGTCTCTTTCCCTTTGTTTTTTATTGCTTTTTATTTTTGTAATTTCTTATGTTGGGAAAATGTTGTGTGTAAAACAGGATATGAAAAATGAGACCAATTTTCTGTTGTTAGAAATAATGTAAATTTTGGGAACTTTCATTAATATCTGGAAAACGGTTAAAAATCTTGGTAAACGGAAGAATACCATTAGAAAGCTTATTAAATGCTCTACATAAAAGGTTCTAATAAAAGTTTTTATTAGGCGATGACAATCGGAGAAATAAGAGCTTAAAGCTTTAAAGTAATTGATTTCGCTTATTCGAACTGTTCTTTTTGTCTGTTTTTTATTCCTTGTTATTTTTTAATTGCTTATAGTTGGATAATGTATTCGAAAATAAAACAGTTTTAGTAAAATAACAAAAACAATTTATTGTTAGAAAGATAGAGTTCCAAGATTCCAAGACCTTGTAACTAGCGGGAAAGTTTCTAGTGTTGCCGACCGTTCCAGGTAAGATTGTAAATCCTACCTTTCAAGACTGGTCGAACCAAAATAATAACTGTCGGGGTTCGGTCACTGCTACTTTTATCGTAAAAATGGTTTTATTTTGCCGACGTTTCGGCTTGAACTTCAAGCCTTCATCAGGGCTGTAAATACAAGTAGGACATATTTAACACTAATATATGCACATATCTATGTAAATATACCTAACACACACATATATATATATATATATATATATATATATATATATATTTATATATATATGTATATATATACATATATAATATATATATATATATATATATATATATGCATATACACATACACATATACACGCACACATATGTACATATATATGCCCACATACATACACATATGGGGTATGTATTATTAAGTAGCAGTGACCGAACCCGGACAATCCCTACCTTGCATCATCAACGGTCAACGATCTCCTCTCAACAAAATAATAACTGCTTCTATTTTAATCTTTCGAAATTAGACTAGGGATAAGAACGGAACCGCGCTAAGATGAGGCAGTTCCTGCGAGTCGGACTTTTAGAGATGAGCCAGAACTGGAAAATAATTCCTTTAATCAAAAGTTATCTGTATTCCAAAAGGCAATGCCAAACAAAGGTTTTAATATAATGAATAATCAGAATTGTACTATAAATATTAATTTAAATGTATAAGTACTTTTCTTCTATTATATGTTAATAAACAGATGTTTTTTTTTTCAAGTATAAAAAAAGGTGCCAATTTAATTTCTTTTACTGTATCTTTAAGTTATTAATGAAATATAAAAGGGTTTTAATGTACTCAAGTATGAGCAGTATAATGAAAAGTATTGTTCATAACACGTACCAAAAGTGTGTTTTCGGTGCTTGGTCTAATTTCCGCGCTCGGCTACAACGCACCGAAAACAACCACTTTTAGTACTAGTGATGAAAATAACTATATCAGATTTTTTTTTGTTTTTTTTTTTAACACCAATAAGTAAAAAAAAAACAAAACATTATAAAAAGATAAGTGAAGAATAGTTTATTTCCTAGGCTTAGTTCTGAGTATGGATAATCAAAAACCTAAAAATTTAAAAAATATAAATAAGTACAAGTGAACAGACAATAATATTTTTTTTTTAAATCTTTAATAATAACTAAGACACTACATAGTAATGATTGCTGGATGGGAATTACCAAATTTAACTGCTAGTTGACTATGGTGAAAATGTAGAAAAATGCTTTTTTTTTTTTTTAAATTATCTTCACCCCATTATAAAGAATTATAATCTGTCAGCAAGTGACAAACGAACCACTCCAATAGATTAAATACAAATAAACTAATAAACCACAAAAACTCGATGGAATTACTTCACATTAGGGTATTTCGATTATATCCTTATCCACGGAGTGATTATAGTAAAAATTCAGTATACATTCCTAAGTAATATGTTGGTATGAAAGATAAAATAATCCTCGTATGTATCCCATATTCATGTAGCAATAATACCGTCAGCCAATAATAATGCATGTTTAAAAGCGTATGAAACTCTCCAGAAGTTGATGCATTAGTAATATTGGAATCCACACGAGCTGTCAGATATGAAATAACAAGGAAAACTGACATTTTTAGCAGTAAAATATTTAGACAATATACAAACCTAGATGTTTTTTATGTAGTACTCTGCTAAAAAGAAACTCAAATAAAAACTTTCTCACTTTTAGCGTGTTTTCCTTCCATAAGGAGGCAACCTGCTAATTACCCACTATTTGACCATTCAGAACCCTTAGAGCACGAATATATATATATATATATATATATATATATATATATATATATATATATATATGTATATATATATATATATATATATATATGCACACATGCAAAAAGCATTTTATGATAACCATAATGTTTCCCAACAGTTCATGAATTCCACGTTTGAGAACA
The DNA here is from genome assembly GCA_946811695.1 of Gonocerus acuteangulatus. Lineage (NCBI taxonomy): Eukaryota > Metazoa > Arthropoda > Insecta > Hemiptera > Coreidae > Gonocerus > Gonocerus acuteangulatus. The sequence goes on along the minus strand of OX328126.1, from coordinate 75,866,122 downwards.
TTTTCCCAAAAGTATTTCAACCATTTTCTACGGGTCCTTTGAATAAGCTGCAAAATACTGTGCTTTAGATTTTACTAATAAGTGAGCTGCCAAGATATGAAGACCACGATACAATAACGTTAAGGTGACCATGGATGTGTCCATGGTCCAGCACATATCCATGGTCATATGTATGTTTCTTGGCACCCCTCCCTCATCTAGGCATTTAGTGATGAAGAAAGCTGTCAATGAGTATGCCGAAACGTTCGCAATATAGATTTTTCTGAAAATCCTACGTTTTCTCTCTGCCGAATCCCAGCCATTCTTTGATTTTTTATCAAAGGATATCTTCATCTCATTAGAAAAAAAATATATGAAATATTGAATTATTTTTTTAGCTGAGTTAATTCTTATATAAAAGAAAGGAAATTATTTCAATCAGATCAAGAACTACAGCTCAATTATCCTAAGATCTGTGCTTTGTAAACTGACTAAGAGAATTATCAACCATTTCCCTTGCCGAAGAGCAATAAGGTAAGGACAGGGCTGTTTTACTCATAAATACGGGAGCTTCCAACCTACTGCATAACTCCAGAGATCGTCCACCCTAACTGAGATAGGTATCCTTCATCAACTACATGCCCACGCGTATATTATATATATATAAAACGGGGGTGAGGTTAGATCAGTGGTAGAACACTGGATAAATAAGTTGGAGGATCCCGAGCAAGCACTAAAGATTTTCTTCGTTCATGGGTTGAATTCGGCCTCCCTGACCGTCTCTAGGCCAACCCAGCCTTTATTAAATTCATCTATTTTATTTTAAATTTTAATTTATTTATGACTCTAGCAGTAGAAGCAGCCAAGGGAAAATCAGGCGGCCGGAGCATAGTACTGACCACACTATCTCCCTAGTGTGCCGTATGGTCATGAATCAGATACCTCTATAGTATCTGCCCCTCAAGGCCCTCGTGGGACTGATTTTTTTTTATATATATAATATATATCTATACATACACGCCACATAACGTGATTTTTTCTCTTCCTGAATGTTAGAATCTATGCTTTGCAGACCATAAAATCAGCTGTTATCTAATACCACAATTTACCCATCCATTTGCAGAAAATGAATTATACATACAAGTTTATGTAGTCCCATGTTTTTAATTAACTCAGAATTACTTGGCATTCATAAAAAGTCCATTTAGAAATTGAAATAATTTTTTTTTTATGCAAACCCTCTTACGGTCCAGTTAAAAGTTTCTTTTTATCTGGAAGTGGGAGTAGATTGTGTTTTATATAAATACTCGCTCGCGCAGTAACAGAAACAGTCACGATGTTGTTGATTACAGTATTGTGTTCGTTAGTGATGGTTCTGAAGGCGATGGTAAATCAAGAAGGCGTGGGAGACAACCCGCAACATCGTGAACCATATGGGACGCAACATCGGGCAGGGGATTCAAAACTTAGTAAATTCGACGAGAGAAATCAAAAGCAGACAGAAAGTCCGTCACGCAGGAGCTGCATAACTAAGCACTTTCCTCAGAATTTGGGTAGTGTAGACTGCTTTACAGAACAATTTGCTTAAAATATCCTACATAAATAAAATAAAAACGTGAATAGTTCTCATTTTGTAATGAGTAACTGATCAATTATTAATTTGCTTCCAGAGTTATGTTTACACATGGTACCTACTACACTACGTAATAAATACAAAAATCCTCATATTATCGTATTTTGTTCTAACGCAGGAACAGGATACAGTCCCTCTAGTGGTAGAAAGCGCTCCTTGCGGCGGCTTTGTGAACCTACGTCTGCCGGCTTTTCTATTCAAATATATTACAAATTAAACCCCCGCTTTCCGATTGACCGATTCAGCTCATTTTTACAACACTTTTTTCTCATGAGTTACCCACGACGTATACCGCGTTTCGTTACAATACAGCAGAAATTACGACCGGCATGAGTATATTAGGAATTTGGGTCCGGAGTAAACCCCTCCTTCTAATGAACCAATTTAGTTTATTTTTACAACACATATTTACCTGTAGATTACCACTACGAATACCGAGTTTTGTCGAAATATACTAAAAATCACGGCTGGTAGTGGCGAATTGGTATTGTGGGTCCGGAGTAAACCCCCTCTCCTAATGAACCGATTTCGTTTATTTTTACAACACATATTTACCTGTGGATTAGCACTACGAATACCGAGTTTCGTCGAAATATACCAAAAATCACGGCTGGTAGTGGCGAATTGGTATTGTGGGTCCGGAGTAAACCCCCCCTTCTAATGAACCGATTTAGTTCATTTTTATATCTCACTTTTCTCTCTATATTAACACTATGAATACCAAGTTTCGTTGAAATATAACAAATATTACGGCTGACATAGTCAAATAAGTGTTTTGGGTTCGGGGTAAACCCCCCCTTCCGGTGGACCGACTTTGGTGGTTAACGAACTCGTTCAATCGTTTGCTAATTGAATGCTATATACCAAGTTTCGTGACGAAAAAACAAAAACTCTGGCCGCTATCGTGTTAACAGACACATATATATATATATATATGCATATATATATATATATAGATATATATAAATTTTAACGGGGGTCATTTTCGGTGTCTACTAGGTAGGATCGATAAAGATTTGAAGAAATTTTTCAAAAATTCCGTCATGAGTCCAACCTCAATAGCTACTTTCCTTCGGAGGAAAGTGCTAAAAGGAAAGACAACAACTTCAAATTCTGCAAGCGATACAGGACACCTTAATGGAACAAAATGCTGAACATCAGAAATTAGATGAATCAATTCGTGAAAGCTCTATAAAACAGAAGCCAAAATTTCATCACTCCGACGAGCTAGGTACCGAACATGTTACATATTTAAATCCGAAAAGTCATAATTTTGAAAGAGTTTATAATGAAAATTATGCAGAAAGCGATCCAAAATTTATTAATCATGGGGAAAATTTTAATGGATACTTGATCCAAGAGATGCCAAAAAGACTTAATTCGGAGAAAATATTTATTGGAGACTTTAACCAAAGAAATCCTAAGTTTCATAGTTTGGAACCCCATCATCTCGGAGATGCTTCATCATTGGATCCAGTATTTCATGATTTGAAGTATGAAGGACACTTTACAGAAGTAAAACCGAAAATTCATTATTTAAAATGGATAATTCCAGAAGAGTTTCGTTCACTTGATTATTCGGAAAGTATCAATCACGAAGGTTTATCAGAAGACGAACCAACATTTCACCATTGGAGAGAGATACATAATGCCAAGTCTGCAGAAAAAAATCTATGGCAAGAAATTCTGGGACCATGTGTGAAAACTTTGCCTGTTGAAGAGCTTAAAATACAAGATTGGGAAGAGATTCATTTGGGCAACTCGAAATTTCATAACTTCGAAGATATGATTCACGAACTCTTAAGAAATGGAGGGGCGAAACTTCATCATTTGGAAGGTATAAGTTTGAAACATTTTTCAGGAGATAAGACAACCCGTCGTCAAATGCAAGATATAAAGCATGCATTTATAACTCAAGCACCCTTATTTCATCACATTAAAGAAATAGGTAGTGAACATATATATGAAAATCCAACACCAAATAACTCTGAAGGAATACATTTTTTTACAAATAAGGATCCAAATCGCTTCTATTGGAAACAGGAAAACTTTAAACAAAGTAGACCCAAACTTAATTTAGAAGAAATAAATTACGAACACGTCGAAAACGGGAAGCCAAAATATCATAATTTTGAAAGAGTGCACCATGGACACATTCCAAGAAGGCAAGCAATACGTCATTACTTTATAAACAACAAAAACGAACGCAATGTGCAAGAAAAAGCAAAACTTCACAATTTTGAACGAATGCATCAAGAACACTCGTCAGAAGGAAACTCAAAACATCGCCCCTGGAAAGAGGCCAATATGTATGAAACTACAGAAACACCATCCAAATCATCGGAAAGAAAAATGCATGAAGAAGTTAAATTGAATTCAAGCGACCATCATGAAAACGCCAGCAACATAATAGTTTTTCCAAACCACATGAAAAAATATGTTCCAACCAATGCAGAAATTCCCAATCAAAAATCGTAAGAAATGCACTTGGTTGAATTGTTTTAGTTTAAGTAGAGAACCAAGAACAATCTTCACAAGCCGTATTTTGCACTTCTAGCTGTACAAGTCGAGAAGAAGGCTCCAAACAAAACAAGAGAGTTTCTTCCAGCTATTGTGCCACATCAGCTGGCAGTATGAAGAGAATTCAAATCCCGGAAAAGGGAAACAGTTCAAACAGTGTATCAAGAGACTAAATAGGTCGTGTAACCTCATCCGGAATTTCAGAAAATCCCACAAAGAAAAGTGGCATATAAAGTGTGAAGAACATTCTTGATTGGGTCATTCATTATATTATACGTTTATGTTAAAATAATTGTTCATCAATTATATTAATAAATATGATTCACACAACCATAACCTCTTTTTCATTTTGATTTACCGTTAAATAATTCCAAGGTAGGGATTGACGGGGTTCGGTCACTGCTACTTAATAAAACTACATTTTATCATAAAAATGGTTTTATTGTGCCGACGTTTTGGCTTGAACTTCAAGCCTTCATCAGGGCTGTAAAAAACAAGTAGGACGGATGTAGTACTGAAATATACACATATATATATATATATATATATATATATATATATACATATGCCTACAAACATAAATACACATACATATATACATACATACATATGTGGAAAAAGACAAAAACATAAAATACTAGAACATAATATATAGAAGTGAACATAATATATAGTGTTTGGAAGAACATAATATATAGTGTTTGGATTATTAGGAAAACAGATATAAGAATAACAGATTACATATTAGATTAGATATAAGAATAACAATATGGGCTTACCGATGGGAAGATAGAGAACTATTCCTCACAAATGCGGGATCATTTCTGACAGTTAATACAGGGAAATATAGGAAGAAAGGAGTTGGTGAGGGGGAGGGGGGTTCTGGACCACCCAATGGACAGAGAACATAGAAGATGAAAGAAAGAGCGGCAAAGTACAGTAAGGGGTCATAAAGTCATAAAATGCTGTGTTAATGGAAAGGGACTAATAAAGGGCTATATTGCAGGCGGTATTGCTGTTATTCTTATATCTGTTTTCCTAATAATCCAAACACTATATATTATGTTCTTCCAAACACTATATATTATGTTCACTTCTATATATTATGTTCTAGTATTTTATGTTTTTGTCTTTTTCCACATATGTATGTATGTATATATGTATGTGTATTTATGTTTGTAGGCATATGTATATATATATATATATATATATATGTGTGTATATTTCAGTACTACATCCGTCCTACTTGTTTTTTACAGCCCTGATGAAGGCTTGAAGTTCAAGCCGAAACGTCGGCACAATAAAACCATTTTTATGATAAAATGTAGTTTTATTAAGTAGCAGTGACCGAACCCCGACAATCCCTACCTTGCATCATCAACGGTCAACGATCTCCTCTCAACAAACAGTTAAATAATTCCTTTCATCTGGTTTTATACATTGTAAATGACGTCCTACTTCTCACAAAATTGGCAAATATAATATTTTGTATTAGTTTTATGAAAGCCAGATTTTATGGTACTAAAAAGGTTTTCTGTTTTGTTAGATTATATACCTTCAAAAAATTCAACAAAAAATGAAGCCATAGGCAAGGATGTTAAAATAATTTCATAAATATTATATTAAAATCCGGCTTTAATTTTTTCCCCTTCTCGATCAATCAACTCGAAGTTTGTTCAGAACATTTATAAAATATCGTGGAAGCGCGTTTAGATGACGCACTTCCTTGCATGTTTGTGTTTTGTGTATTGAAGCTCATTTATTAGTGTTAGTATATTGGTATTAATTAGTGTTGGTATGTTAGTATCAGTATATTGAAGCTGATTAAAAAAAGTGTTTGAAAATAGCCTGGGAATAATAAAAAAAAACACAAAAAAAAAATGCTGAAGACGAAATAAATAAAATTAATGCAAAATATATTGTTTTAAAATATCGAATGCAGAGATTGTATATGTTTTTCTGCAGGGGAATCGTCAAAAAGTGCTTTCAAGGATGGACATTCATTACAGTGACATATAATGGTTATTGACGAAGAAACATATAATATAAATGTTTATGATTGTGATCTCTCTACCATTTTTTATATGGTTTAGAGTGGACCACTGGTGGTGAAGGACTGCAGAGATTTGTACATAGGTTAAATTGAAATTCAGGATTTATTACAGAAAGCATAATTCTATGTAGGGGGGTGTAGCCAAAACTCAGGAACAATTTATGGTTAGTAGGTTACTTAAATTTTGATTATGGGGAAATGATGAGTGTGATGAGCTGCTGGGGTTGGTTGAGATGAGATGGTTTGCTGGATCTTTAGAATGATCAAATTAAGAAAGGTACCTTGAGGTGTCTTGAGTATAGTTTGTGCTGCTATTTGCTGTATTTTCCTTCTTCTTGCTTCTTCAAATCATGGTGGGCTGGCCAACTCTAGCTGCTGCCCCCCTTGCTCGGCCTGGGAGGCTCAGATGTTTACTCCTCCATAATTTGTGAGTATGAAACTTGGGGAGAAAAAAAAGTCCGTCTCGCAGGACTGCATCATCTTAGCGCGGTTCCGTTCATATCCCTAGTCTAATTTGGAAAGATTAAAATAGAAGCAGTTATTATTTTGGTTCCACCAGTCTTTTTTTTTAAAATTAATTATTATAATGGTGTGTCAAACCTTAAGGCCACTAACGCCATTCCTGTGAGCAGTAAAGTCTTGAAAGGTCATGATTTACAATCTTACCTGGAAGGGTCGGCTCCTGCTACTAGAAACTGTCCCGCTAGTTACAAGGTCTTGGAATCCTGTAAATCTATATTTCTAACATTAAATTGTTTTTCTTATTTGTCTTAACCTGATTTATTTTCAAATACATTATCCAACTATAAGCAATTAAAAAATAACAAGGAATAAAAAACAGACAAAAAGAACAGTTCGAATAAGCGAAATCAATTACTTTATAGTTTTAAGCTCTTATTTCTCCGATTGACATCTCCTAATCAGAACTTTCATTAGAACCTTTTTTTTAGAGCATTTAATAAGCTTTCTAATGGTATTCTTCCGTTTACCAAGATTCTCAACCTTTTTCGAGATATTAAGGAAAGTAAACAAAGTTACTAAAACTTTTTATGTCTGTTAATAAAATATTTTATTCTAACCCTTCCTTAACTCCAAATGTAACCAAAATTTCAACATATTAGTTTTGATGAAAGTAGAACATGCAGAAAATGTTTTACTGAATCCCATGATTCTAAGTACCCAAACCAAAAACGGTATTCAAAAACTATTTTTCCAATTTTCTCAAAACGGTTAAATCTATCGCCTTGAAAATGGTTTCATTCGTTTTCCTAGCCCAGGAAGCATATAAAACGAGTACTTACAAGCTTATAAACTCAAAAACGTAAGCGTTACGATTTTTTTTGCGCGAATTTCGCCCCAAACGCCATCTTCCAGTAGGCGGATTTTGCTGGTTAACGAACTTGACCTTTCAAATTAGACGAAAGATTTTTGTACCAAATTTCATCAAAATCGGACCATTCGTCTAGGAGATACAGAGCGAGCAGACAAATATATATATATATATATATATATATATATATATATATATATATATATACAAATTTGAACCACCGTTATTTTCGGTCTCTAGGGGTTCTGAAACGCGAAGTTTTCTTGTCGGCACTTCCGGATTGTTTCATTGTATCAACCTTATAAGCGGGGTTCCTCCCTACGGGGGAGGGAGGAACCGCGCTAAAAACTAGTAAGCTCCACACTGCCACACTTTGTCTAGGCGACTATATCTTCCGTACTTGTCGTATCTTGTAGGCTTATACTGCCGCGGGCAGGTAGTTCCCGGGCACACGGCTAGGTGGCAGCACCTGACGGGGTATATGTCGTTGAGCGGCGTTCCGCGAACAATTAATAACAAATAAAATATTCATATCATAAAAAAATAAATAAATTCAGTCAATAAAAGAAAAAAAATATTTTATATCTGTGACAATATATCCATATATGACAATATATATAAAGCAACTGTCTCAAAATGAGACATGCTACCGTCAGTACTTAGCGACGCTTCGCTTGCTCAAAATATGTTTTATTTTTGTAATTTGCCTAATAAAGTTGTTCTCATGATGACAAATTTTAAAACTGTCTTCAAATCTTATTAGGCATTATCCACTAGCCTCGTGTTAAAATGCACAACTACCGATTTTTGTATTAATCTATCTATCCCCTCTCTCTCTCCCTATCTCTCTTTATATATATATATATATATATATATATATATATATATATATATATATATATATAACACTTCCTATTCCTACCTCTGATCATGTAAAAACAACACAGCAGTAAAGAAAACAAATTGTATTCTGTAATATTGTAAATAATTGTAAGTTTATATCATTTGCCTGATATAATTGCAAGTTGATTGTAACAGAAAATGAATTTGCTAGTAAAACAAGAAACGTAATATGACAACGAATTTTTGGTTGTTTGGAATACAGCCTTCTGAGCAGTAGTCGAAGAGTGAGTACGTTTTCAGTACATAATTGTATTGACTTATAAGTCAATACAATTCAAATCAGCCTTCCTGTCAGTTTCCTGTGATTTGTGATGCCAAATCTATTCCTTTTCTTCGAGATGTATGGAACCGCGCTAAGATGACGCAGTTCCTGCGAGTCAGACTTTTAGCGCGGTTCCTCCCTCCCCCTTAGGGAGGAACCCCGCTCATAAGGTTGATCTCATGACGCAATCCGGAAGTGCCGAATAGAAAATTTTGCGTTTCAGAACCCCTAGAGACCGAAAATGATACTGGTTAAAATTTGTATATATATATATATATATATATATATATATATATATATATATATATATGTATATATTTATATATATATATGTATATATTTATGTATATATATACATATATATATATACATACATACATATATATATATATATATATATATATATATATATATATATATATATATTTGTCTGTTCGCTCATTTCTGGCTTCCCTAATGGTCCGATTGTGATGAAATTTGGTACAAAAATCCGTCGTCCAATTTGAAAGGTCAAGTTCGTTAACCAGCAGAATCCGCCCACTGGAAGATGGCGTTTGGGGCGAAATTCGCACACAAAAAATCGTAACGCTTACGTTTTTTACTTCATAAGCTTGTAAGTACTCGTTTTATATGGTTCTTGGGCTAGGAAAACGAATGAAACCGTTTCCATGGCGATAGCTTTAACCGTTTTCAAGAAAATTAGAAAAATAGTTTTCGACTACCGTTTTTGGTTTGGGTACTTAGAATCATAGGATTCAGTTAAAACATTTTCTACATGTTCTACTTTCATTAAAACTAATATGTGCAAATTTTGGTTACGTTTGGAGTTAAGGAAGGATTAAAATAAAATATTTTAGTAACAGACATGAAACGTTTTGGGAACTTCGTATACCTTCCCTAATATCTGGAAAACTGTTGAAATATTGGCGAACGGAGGGTTACCATGCGAAAGCTTACTAAATGTTCTACAAAAAAGATTCTGAAACAATTTTTGATTAGGCGATTTCAATCGGAGAAATACGTGCTTAAACTTTGAAGTAATTGATTTCGTTTATTTGAACGGTTCTTCTTTTTTGTTTTTATTCCTTGTTATTTTTCATTTCTTATAGTACGATAATGTATTTGACAATAAAACAGATTAATAAAAATAAGAAAAACAATTCATTGCTAGAAATATATCAGGCTGTACCGTATGAAATGTCGGTTTTGGATATCCCGATTTCCTTCAAATGACTTGAAACTGTCGAGGCTCCTACTCCGAGTTCTTTGGCATGTTCCCTAGTGTTTGTAATTGCTTATAGTAGTCAAATGTATTTGTCAATAAAACAGGACACGTATAATTAGAAACAATATTCAACTTCATACAGTTAGATACTATGAGGGAACAGAGAGTCCGTTCATTGCCTGTAGGTCCACAAAAAATGTACCTGCTAGGAGTTAATCCTCAGGAGTTGTAAATATACCCCAGGTGTCCAAGCCTAGTTTGGTTTTGATACTTACAATCATGGGATTCAGTTAAAACATTTTTTGCATGATTGAATTTCATCAAAACTAACATGTTAAACTTTTGGTTACGTTTGGAGTTAGAAGGAAGGGTTAGAATAAAATATTTTTTGAACAGACATGAAAAGTTTTGGGAACTTCGTTTACTTTCATCAATATCTCGAACCCGGTTGGGAAATTATGATAAGTGGATAGAAACTATTTGAAAGCTTTCTAAATTCTCTACAATAAAGATTCTGATACAATTTTTGATTAGGTGATGTCGATCGAAGAAATAAGTGCTTAAAACTTCAAATACGTCTGTTTAGCTCTTATGGACGGGTTTTGTCGTTCTTTATGTAATTTTTGTCTCTTTCCCTTAGTTTTTTATTGCTTTTTATTTTTGTAATTTTTTATGTTAGGAAAATGTATTTGTTTATAAAACAAGGTAGGTAAAATGAGACCCATTTTCTGTTGCTAGAAATAATGAAACGTTTTGGGAACTTCGTATACTTTCATTAGGTAATATCTCGAAAACGGTTGAAAATCTTGGGAAGCGAAAGGTTACCATTCGAAAGCTTACTAAATGGTCTAGAAAAAAATGTTCTGAAGAAAGTTTTAATTAGGCGATTTCAATCGGAGAAATAAGTGCTTAAAACTTTAAATTAATTTATTTCGTTTATTCGAACGGTTCTTTTTGTCTGGTTTATTCCTTGTTATTTTTTAATTGCTTATAGTTGGATAATGTATTTGACAATAAAACTGGTTAAATAAAATAACGAAAACAATTTATTGTTAGAAATATAGATTTCCAAGATTCCAAGACCTTGTAACTAGCGGGACCTAGTGTTAGCCGACCCTTCCAGGCAAGATCGTAAATCATGACCTTTCAAGACCTTTCAAGACTTTACTACACACAGGAATGGCGTTAGTGACCTTAAGGGTTGACACGCCATTATAATAATTAATTCAAAAATAAAGACTGGTGGAACCAAAATAATAACTGCTTCTATTTTAATCTTTCCAAATTAGACTAGGGATATGAACGGAACCGCGCTAATATGGTGCAGTTCCTGCGAGACGGACTTTTTTTATTAATGGCATACGCCATTTGCAACGAATAAAAATTAATTTTTATTTAAGAGTTTTCTAAATTTCTTTCACAACTTTACCTTCTAAAGTTTGTTCAATGCTTTCATTAAGATATGTGGAATCCCGCTAAGATGGCCGATTTCCTCCCAGTCGGTCATCTTTAAGTAGTGCGCGTTTGCGTATGTTGAATATTTTGGTAAATGTTTCTACAGCCCAATATTCTGATAAATTATGACAATCTGTAAACAACCATGAATACTGAAAGTTACTCGACATTGTCGTGCAATTTGTGTGTAAATAAAAACTTGTAAAGTAGATCTAACTGAAGCAACGATTTACTTCATATGACAATAATAAATTCATAGATCAATGTAATTTTTAGTAGATATATCTCGGTTCATTTTTTATGCCTTAGCCGTTACATCATTTTTTGTTAGTCTTGTCAGAGTCTGAGTTGGGTTAAACTGAGATGATACTCTTTCTGGATTAAGTCTCAGATTTAATTTAGATGAAAGAAATGCTCATTTTTGGTCATTAAGTTTACAATGCTTTCAATAATGAAACTATGTTATTTTTTTATAATTTGATTTGATGAAATAAATCTAAGTTTGGACTATCTCTCGTGGATCACTTACAGAATAGAACGTGTACTATAAATCTAAGTTTGGACTATCTCTCGTGGATCACTTACAGAATAGAACGTGTACTATAAATTTAATTTTTCTTTATGGAAATCATTGTTAAAATTAAAAAAAAATTAAATGCATATTACGAAAATGATGAAGTTACAGATAAATTAATGCTGCGCTTTTACTTCAACGCTACTATGTTTAGCGGGGTTTATCCTAATATGACTAGTAAATATAGATTACCATCAGTTTTACTAATTGTTGTCCACCTGTCAGCAGGTCTATTTCACATATTTTCACTTGTGCGTACTTGTCTTTTGTTGTTGAAGTTGAATTTCACTCTTCTAACATACGATTTTCAGATTTATCTTTTGATCCAATATTGCCTCTTAATATTAATTACGATCAATTTGAAGCGTACAAACCTCCGTATACTCCACAGAGAAATGATTGAAGATTTTTTTGTCTACGGTGAAGATCATGAAGAACTCCTGAAAATCCTCCGTAAGGATATTTACAAAGAAAAAAAGCTACTTCTCATACTTCCTGTAGTTTTGTCTCTAGTCGGAGGAAATGCCATTCTGGTGAGTCCATTTATCGACAGTGCCTACGGAAGTCTCGGGTTCAATGCGTCGGAAGCTGGTATGAATTTGGACGTTCCCATCCCGATCGCCTACTCATTTCCTGTGGATGCTACGGCATTCTACGCCCTAACGATGCTACAAGGTCTTACGATGCTCTTCGTAGTTTCGTGTATAGGTTCAGCAGCTTATTTATTTATAAATCTTATTCACTATTTCACATTACACCAGAAATATTTGATAATTAATATTCAAAAGGTTGAAATGAGAGCTGAGTTAATTTTCAATCAAGGTGCTGCTAACAAAGGTTCTATGAGCCAGAAATGCTTGTACAATGACAAATTTTATCAGAAATGCTACGAGAACTGTCTTAGAAAATGTTTCCGGCACCATCAAATGATTCTCAAGTAAGTCCTTATTTTATATTATTTTAATAATTTATATTAGTCGTGCGAGATCATTTGTGGACGAATTTCTCCTCGCATTAATGATTGCCCAGCCTGTTCCTCAAATTAAGGGTGAACAGTATATTTCTCTAATCTTTAGATGACCAGCCTCATTCTCATATTTGAGTGTTAAGTGTATATGTCTGGACAATTGTTTGGGGACAGTTAGTTGATGGGCAAACAACCTGTACATCGAATTTTTGAGTAATCAGCCTGCTCCTCAGATTCACCATTTTACGCGCATACTAAGTACAGAGCTTTATCGGAATGCACCAATCGCCAACCTAAGCCCAGCATATTGGATAGTATCCAGCATTGACAGTAAGATCAGAGACAGATCCATACACTTCACTGCCATAATCCAGTCTCAATCTTATCGGACTCTAGCTCTTGTGAGCAGCTGGTTTTAAGAGTTTGGATATTGCTACGCCAATTTAGGTTACGGTCAAATGTGAATCCTGAGTAGATTTGGATATTAATTTTTAGAATTTGTATAAGATACTGTGGCTTTAAGATGTGCATGGTGTGTTTAAAAGGTTCGGCGAATGTTATGATAAAAACGGAATGTTAATCGTAATTACCGTTATTGACCTTCAAAATAATTTCCACCAGCTACAAAATTCTTCTGACGACGATCGTATAACGCTGGAAAACTGTTGGAGAATTTTTGACGTGGAATCGTCCTCAGAATAGCCGTCACATGGTTCTGAACCTCCTTGACGTCGGCAAACCGTGATCCCTTTAAGGCCTGCTTAAGACGTGGAAACAAAAATAAATCAGCAGGCGGCAGATCTTGAGAGTAAGGTGGATGTTCCAAAACACCCACGCCACGCTGAGTCAAAAATTGCCGTACAATGATGCTGGTATGCGAGGGTGCTTTTCGTGCGGTAACATCCAACTAACGGTCTGGATCATCTGTGCCCGCGTCGGATGCGTAGTAACGAACCTTTGAGAACCTTCTTTGTAGAATGTGGCATTCGCCATTTGGCCAGCAGGAACGAACTCCTTATGGACGATTTCTTCTTTGTCGAAAAATTTGATCAACATATCACTTTGGAATTTACTGCACAGCTTTTTGTTTGTCGCAGAGAAGAAGGGGACTGCCATTCAGTCGATTGTCTTCCCGTTTCAGGGTTTTACTGGTAACAAGAAGTATCGCCTCCTAAAACAATTGAACCCAGAAAGGTTGGATCTCTGTCACACAACTGATTTACCTATCCATACTATCACAAACAAATTCTTTACGTTTCGTAACCTTAATTCTCTGTCCTTTGAACAATTAGAACCTGATTTAGAAAACTTTCCTTACGATTCCATTTATTTCTCTGACTCCATAGATGACATGGTTAACTCCTTAACTCATCACCTCCACTCCCTTTTAGATTCCCATGCTCCTCTTCAAACCCGCCGGTTCAACCGTCCTCCTGCTCCCTGGCTTACACCCGAGCTCAAATCATTAATAAAAAGAAGAGAAGCAGCGAGAAGAAAATTTAGACGGACCCGTCTTCCTCAAGATTACTCCTCCTACAAATACTTGCGTAACCTCACCCAATCCTCCATCCGTCGAGCTAAGTCCCTCTACGTCCACCAATCCCTATCCTATGCTCCTGACTCTAAAACAAAATGGTCAATCCTTCGTAAACTTTCCCTTTGCAAAACTAACCGTCCTTGCTCTATCTCATTATCCCCTGATGTTCTTAATGCTCACTTTGTATCTTCTCCCTCAGTCCTATCCAGTCCTCCTATACCTTCCACACTACCTTTTAATTCCAACAACTTCTACTTCTCCTATATTACCCCAGAAGATCTTCTAACCGCGGTCCTTCAATCCCGAACCAATGACTACGGTCCAGACTCTGTTCCCGTTAAACTGATTAAGGCCTGCTTACCCGCAATCCTTCCTATCCTTCTTCACATATACAACTATTCCCTTCAAAACTCGACTTTTCCTTCTCAATGGAAAACAGCGTTGGTTCGCCCTCTTAACAAAATATCAAACCCCTGCTCTCCGAAGGATTTCCGTCCTATCTCCCTTTTATCCAATCTTTCCAAACCTTTAGAGCGCTTGGTCCAATCTCAAGTATCCAACCACCTTGAACAAAATAATCTCCTTAACCCTCTCCAGTCTGGCTTCCGTCCGTCATACTCCACTCAATCAGCGCTCATAAAAATCACCCATGACATTCAAACTGCCATAGATAACCAACAGCTCACTATTCTAGTTCTCCTAGATTTTTCAAAAGCATTTGATACCGTAGACCATCAAATCCTCCTCACCAAACTCCAATCTCTTTCCTTTTCCAACAGTGCCATTAGCTGGTTCCAATCCTTTCTATCCAATCGATCCCAATACGTGGTCATCCCCGTCAGCAATCCTTCTAGCCCTCTTCCTCTTTCCCGTGGTGTACCGCAGGGCTCCTCGTTATCCCCAACTCTATTTTCTGTTTACATCAATGATCTTCCTCTTTCCATAGTTCATTCCAAGTTTCATCTCTACGCTGACGATACCCAAATCTACCTATCCTTTAAGCCCTCTTTGCTACGAGATGCTGTAGACAAGCTGCAAGTAGATCTTAACAACATCAATGCTTGGGCTGCAGCTAATAAGCTTTCCCTGAATCCAGACAAATCCAAAGCCATTGTTATAGGCTCCCAATCCCTCATAAGTTCTACTTCCCCTTTTCCAGCCCTTTACCTTAACAGCATCCCTATAAAATATTGTAAATCAGTTAAAAATCTTGGGATCATATTTGATCAGAACCTTTCCTGGAAAAATCATATTTCCCAAATTTCCCGTCGGTCCATATTTATCCTGAGACAGCTCAACCTCTCCCGCCATCTCCTGCCAACAAAGACCCGTCAACTCCTCGTAACTTCCCTATTATTCCCCCAGTTTGACTATGGTTGTTTGGTGTACGGTGGACTTTCTGGCGATCTCGAGGCAAAACTCAAACGCCTCATGAACTGTTTCATTCGTTTTATCCTCGGGATCCCCAGAGACTCCCACATATCACATTTCTACCAGGAGCTAAATTGGCTATTCCCTCTTTATCGTCGTCAGTACTTCCTCGGCTCAGTCCTTTACCAAGTAATTCAATCCCGTAGACCTTCTTATATTTTTCAACTTCTTAAATTTAAATCCTCGGTTCACTCCCGTAACACCCGATCTCGTCCTTCCGATCTTTATATTCCTTCCCACCGAACAGCAATATTCGAAAAATCATTCGTCACCCGTGCCACCTCGCTATGGAATTCCTTACCTCTGTCTGTCCGCCATTCTACCAACCTTGAAACCTTTAAATCCCGACTCTTCCACCACCTTCTATCCCTCCAAGTTTTACCCAACCCCTAGTCTATATTGAAGCTGTACACTATATACTGATACTGAGAGCATTTATAAGTTTTTAAGTTTATACGTAAAATTCACAATTATTTTGTAATTTCAAAATTATTCCTATGGGACTTCTGTCCCGGAATAAGAATAAAACTTTTCATTCATTCATTCATTTCATTTCATCATTCATTCATTTCATTTCATTCATTCATAGATAAAATCGCCAGAGGTCTCCAAACATAAGATTTACATTAAATGGGCAGAAATTGTTAAATAATTTTTTGTCTACATTCTTATCCAATGTCATCATTAGAAATTTCTTTCTCCACTTACCTTTAGGCAGGGAAGTATATATATATATATATACACAACTTTTTGATGTTTTTTTCAGGTGGTTTGACAGCCTACACGATTTTTTATCAATTCCACTGGGAATATCTTATGCAACGGGCACTGTAGTGATAGCTCTTAGTTTGCTATCAGCAAAAACTGTACGTATAATTTTTCATTTATTTAAATCAAAATTAATTAAATATTATTTAAGATCCACAAAATTAGAGATCAATTTCTTAGAAAGCTAAATTTATCACTGTGTGTGAAAATTTAAAAAAGATAATTTATTATGTATGTAAAAAATGGCGAAAAAAATTGAGGTAATCCGAACAAAAATAATATGAATAAAATAAAAAGTACTATATGCTAATAGAGACCACATCATTAAACAAGTTAACTTTATTATAAGATAGTGACCCTATTTTTCTAATATATTTATCTGTGGCAGAAGGTCAAATTTATAAAAACGCTCACTTTCTATGCTACTCCTTTATTCAGTTCTACATCTTTCACGTCATCACGACGCCTCTTCAGGAACACTTAAACTAAATCATATAAAATTGAGTCCTGACGTGGCCCTACCTGGGGAAGATTCTCTAAGGTATAGGCTGTAACAATATTTTATTTTATTTAGTTTAAGTGCTCCTGAAGAGCCGTCATGATGACGTGAAACATGTACAACTGAATAAAGGAGTAGCAAAGAAAGTGAGAGTTTTTATAAATTTGACCTCCTGCCACAGATAAATAAGTTAACTTTAAGTGAAGATGGAGATAGTTAGCCGTTGCAGAGATACGAAGACAAGGTATAGTTGGGATTCGGCTAGGAGAAAAACGTCAGACTTTCAGGAAGAAATCTGTATTTGGACGTTTCGGCTACACATTGGCAGCCTTCTTCAGCACTAGAGAATGCCTAGGGGGGAGGGAGGAAGACCTCGAGGACAACTTAGGTAATGCCAATGTGCAGCCGAAACGTCCAAATACAGATTTCTTCCTGAAAGTCTGACGTTTTTCTACTAGCCGAATCCCAACTATACCTTGTCTTCGTAAGTTAACTTTATTTTATCGTGTGTGGGATTTTTAGATTTTTGAGTAGCGTATCAAACGGTGTATCGCCTGTCAGAAATTCTTGTTGGTGCAGGGAATATTTAAGTAATTTAAGTAGGGAGTGTTTGCATTTTACAAGTTGATCTCTGCTTACTATTTGGTAAATACGAATAGGCGTGCTTCATTGTACTTCATGTTGTGAAGTTGAATAAAGATCTGCGGCCTTCCTCGCGGCTGCCCAAATTCGTTCCGATTTTGTACTAAAAGACAAATCCAGAATCTTTTTCTTACCTACGTAATTTTCGGCAGTAGAAATATATAACACCATTTCGTTAATGGAGCCAACACAGTTTCAGAAGTCCACCGCTATGGCTACCGTGTCAGACTGCTGGCCGCTCAAACGAACCGAGTAGGCGGCCAACCGCAAGTGCATTATAGGCCTAAGTCACAGTAACTAGAATATTTTTTAATCTAATCTATTCAATGTTCATAAAAAATAGAGAAAGTTAAAAACAAATATTTTCATATTTTCTCTTTCAGGGAACATCACTCCCAGGAACTGCTATAACATCCTTCATGATGTGTATCCTTGAAGTGTGTTTCATGGCTTTGATATCAGTACTCGGACAAAGGGTTGCAGATTTGGTCAGTATTAGTCTCAGTTCACTTATAATCTTATAACTTGGAACTAGGAAATTAAAGTCCGAATAGCAGTTCATCTTAGCGTCTTTCCTGGATGAAACTTTTGAATATTTAATCCTCAAAGGACCAAAAACCAACTGACTCACTATCACTAAAATTCAATCAACATTTTCTACGACTGAGGTGGTCTAGAAATTCATGGGGAGGGGTCTTTATTGTAGGAACATTTTTTAGACTTTCTAATAGTCACCTTGAGTATACTAGGACTCCACCCCGTTCATAGGCAGAAGAAATGAGAAAAATATTTATTATATTGCTTTCTGTGCGCAGGATTCCCTGCGTTCAACCGCTTACATATATTAATTTTTTCCAAGTTATTCCTAATCACTTACATTTGTCATTTTATCAAAGCCTAGTAGATTTGTAGGAATGTAGTTCTATCGTAATATTCCCATCAAGTTGCAAAATTATTGACAAATTATTATTTCATTTATTTTAACTTTCCCAGTATCGGTAATTTAAGCTTAATAAATAGAGAAAAAATCCCAAAAAGGTTATATAATATTCAGTTAAAATGTCACAAACGAACATTTAATGTCAGTCAAACGTACACCCAATGCGATCTAACGCTACTAAACGTACGTTTAGTTTATCTCTCTTCAGATAGATATGAAATTAGAACATACACAGGACATAGGATTTCATATTCCTCTAGTACGAACCATTATTGTGGCTTAGCTCAGTTAGACGGACCAAAGACATTAATGCTTAGTTCATCAGGGACATGGCGAACTTCTGCCGGTAGAATGGCTCCCCACGGGCCAGTTGGGTTTAAGCTTCAGGCACTTAAAGGGTTAAGAACGGCCTAAATTTAGTTTGATGGAATGAATTATTTCCACAAAGAGTTAGCTAGGGATAAGTTTTTACCCGTCCATCTGAGCACCTAAATTTATTTATTTTTTTTTCGACAACTAGGCCATTGGCGCCGCTGAGCACCTAAAATCCTTAAAATCGTTTTCTTAGAGATTTAATCGGAGTAGATATTTAAACATGTTTATTTGGAAAATTTAAAGTATTTTAGCAGTAATAAAAACTCATTGTTATTTTAAAATGTAGGTTTACTAGCTATCATGACCGTACTCTGACTATTATAATCTTCTATTCGAAGCTTTCGATAAGAAAAGGAAACACTCTAAACAAATTTACTTTCTGGAACCGTGATTATTATAAATTTCCTATTATAATCAATCCTCTAATGGGAAAGACATTAATATATAAATATATATATATATATATATATATATATATATGTATATATATATGTATATATATATGTATATATATATGTATATATATATATGTATATATATATGTATATATATATATATATATATATTTTTTTTTATATATATATATAATGTTTCCTTACAGAACGAGGATTTGCGGATGGCCATGTATAATATCAAGTGGTACTCCTGTAGCAGTTCTGTGAAATTAAGTATGCAAATTTTTCAGCAGATGACTTTGAGACCTATGCAACTTACTGGATTTGGATTAGTAAAGGCGAATTTGGATACTTTTTCAAATGTGAGTATTGTTATTTTTTCAAAAAATATTTTCAACTAATAACTTAATTATTTTGATAAATAGTGACCCAAATCTCAAGAATTTTTCATGGGTCGATGAACATGCTTGTAAAACGGCTCTTGCTAACCATGAAACATATGTTTAACTTTGCTAATGTAAAGAGCATAGACAAGGAATTAAATTCCATGAAAAGAAAAATAATAGAAAATATAAACATAATAAAAAATAGGGGAAAAATTGGTGAAAAAGAAAACAAAACAAAAAATAAAAAAACATATTTTTTAATTTAATAAAATTTTTTTTTAATTTTTATTATTATTATTGATTATTACAACAATATGAGTTTACATATTTCCAGTAATATTGCTGGTTCTGTTACAGTGGCTTTGTGAGGCATGAGGTGGGAATATGAACAATTACAAAACCCACAATAGTAATACATTGTACGCACGTGAATAATTTGGCCGGTAAGGGGAGGGGGAGCCACAGCTCTACACAAAATGGACTTATTTTACTTATTTTCATACTGCATTTTTATGAGTAGCTTCCAGTCTTGTATATCAATATTTGTTACAATATAAAAAAAATATATATTTAAAATCAATAAAAATATTTTAAAAATTAAACTATTTATTGCAGAAAAAATAAATCTAATATACAATTTACAAACATTAAAAACATTTAATTATTCTTAGTTTGAGCATTCAATTTTTTTTGGTTTAAGCAATATTATTTTTGGACTTTAAAATTGAAATAAATTTTAAATAAATAATTATATTTATCATATAAAATCATAACCTATAGTAATTATATTACTTTCTTTTTTTTTAATATGTTACAGGTTATGAATTCTGCGTACTCATACTATAATTTGATTATGGCCGTTTAAAAAATTGGAATTTGGAGATCGTCATGTACAACATAAAAAGATTTTAGATTCTATAATATGATTTTTCAGCGTATAAAATAAAACCTGAAATTTATTGGATTATTCTTTGGACATATTCCTCTGAGTTCTTATAGTTTTCATTTCATTGTTTCAGCCAATTTCCTCCTTTTATTAATTAATATTGAAATTGAACAAATGAGAAATTCTAATATTTAGGGAGGGGGTGGGGGGAGAGAACTTCCAATTTGATTTGTATTATGCGGAACTCCCTGCAGATTTCCGGGCTCTTTGTCAATACCTCGTGATGTTTCAGCGGATTTCCCCTCTACCCATAAGGAAATTTCTTGTTTCTAAACCCAAGGATCCCGAAAAGAACGGACGCTCAAATTTGTGAGTAGACATATACAGGGGGTCCTCAAAATAAATGGCGAAACTTCGGTAATCGATGCAGAATGAAAAAAAAAGAAAAAAAATCCTTTGGCATATTTTTCGGAATCGAAGCATTTTTACATAACCGCCATATAAAAATCATTAAAAGTATATGTTTTATCTTCCACCCCATCTACCCACCCACCTCCCTCCACCGATAAAAACAACAAAAAATCTTCTTGGTCGAAAATATTACCTGACGCAATGTAAAGCGGTAAGTTCAACTTAATTTAAAATAGCAACTTTCCTTCAGAGGGAAATGGTAAAACCCAAAACAAAACAAACAACTTTTAATTCTTAATAAACATAAATTTCCAATTTTTAAACATTTGAAATTTAACACTGGACGTATACAAAATTATAAAAGAACTATTTCTTCTTTTAATAATTCAAAATAATCTATTCAAAGTAGTCACCGCTAAAGTATATTTAATGACCGCTTGGTAATTGACAACACATTGAAAAACAAATAAAGGATTAATGATTAATGACCGCTTGGTGGTTGACAACACATTAAATAACAATTTTCCAGTGATGATTACTGTCATCAATTTAAAATTGATTGCTTTTATTGCTTTATAAATTAAACAGTTTTATTTTATTTGTATTGAATAAAGAGCTTGCGAAAGAAGCGACTCGCTCTTTTTCATATGTTAGCGGTAGAAACCACTGACAAACCAATATATATTTATATATATATATATCAATAGACATAGACATATATATTAGAAAAAAAGTCCTAGAAAAAAGCCTGGAAATTTAAAGTTTTGAAATATTGCGTCCATTAATTCACTTCAGGTTAAGTCATACATGTTATTATAATTTCTACAATGTGTGAGTTCTTAATGTAATTGTAGATGTTTGTATCTTTGAGGAGGGTGATTATTGTGTTTATGTGTGGACTGTCATCTGTCAGGAGCTCAGTCATGTCGTATGGCAGGTTTAATGTGTCTCGTTCTTTGCAGTCAGTTAGTATGTGTTTAATAGTCAAGTTTGTGTTGCAGATGGCACAAACTGGTCCGTCCTGTCTCGTCATTAAGTGGCGATGTGTCAGTAACGTATGCCCGATCCGCAATCGAGTAAGGACAACCTCGTCTCTTCTGTTCGATCGGTTGCTCGAGGACCAAACACAAACGGTATTCTTGATTTCCCTTAGTTTATTGTTTGTCATGTTCGTCCACGTTTTTTGCCATTCATTTTGTAAGTAAGTTTTTATGTTAGTGTGTAAGTCCTGTACCGTTAATTCTTGCACGTCAACCGTACATTTTTCTGTAATTTGTTTAGCATATTTGTCAGCTTCTGTGGTCCCTGAGATGTCCATGTGTCCCGGTATCCACAGAAGCACTACTTGTATGCTGTAAGTTTGTAAGTCGTGTATTTGTTGAAAAATCTCTGTCAGTAGTGTGTGTGTCTCGTATACGTTGGTGAGGGAGAGTAGAGAACTTAAGGAATCTGAACATATAATAATTGTCTTATTTGGAATTATTGTTATATTTTTCAGTGCCAAAAGTATTCCCTGCAATTCTGCTGAAAAAAGGGTTGATTTATTGTTTATTTTAATACCAAATTTAGAATTTCCCATTATAGCTGCTGATCCAGTGCCTTCTCTAGATTTCGATCCGTCTGTAAATGCTTGGAGTGCATCTGGATACAGCGATAGAAGATAGTTAAACTCATTTTTGTAAAAATGTTTAGAAAGAGGGCTGTTTTTATTGAATTTTCATAATTTTAAGTTAATTTCTAAGTTATTTATTCTCCACGGTAAGTAAGTCTGCGGGTGTCTTGAGTACGTAGGAATGGTCAGTAGGTGTATCCTTATGTTCAGTGGTCTTTGTCTTGTCCCCGTCTGGTTGTACATAGCTATAAATGGGTTTTGTATTAATGTTTGTGTGCATGGTGTATTTAGAAAATTGAGTTTTGTGTAAAATCTTAAACAAAATTCCTGACGCCTGTACTCCAATGGCGGCTCGCTGGCTTCGACATACAAGCTGACACATGGGCTAGATC
This sequence comes from Gonocerus acuteangulatus, assembly GCA_946811695.1. Taxonomy (NCBI): domain Eukaryota; kingdom Metazoa; phylum Arthropoda; class Insecta; order Hemiptera; family Coreidae; genus Gonocerus; species Gonocerus acuteangulatus. The sequence goes on along the minus strand of OX328126.1, from coordinate 75,842,947 downwards.
TGAATGCACCAGTCGCTATTCTGACTCCTGCGTTATGTATCCGGTCTAACATTTGCAATGATCTTTTACTGGCAGATGAATATGCTTGACACCCATAATCCAGAATTGACCTGGTGTATGCTCTATAGAAAGTGAGCATAGAACATCTGTCAGCACCCCATTTTGTATTGCTAAGAATCCTCAATAAATTATGTGATTTTTTAGATTTATTGAGGAGTTCTTTTAAGTGGGGATCCAAGTCAGACGCCGATCAAATAGCTACCCGAGAAATTTAATTGTATTTACAACTGGTAAATAATAATTGTACAATTGCAGTCTTGGGTTGAGAAATGTTCTCTTCCGAGTAAATAGTATACAGCTGGATTTTTCTTTGGAAATCTTAAACCCAGGTAAGGAGCACCAATGTTCAAGTCGCTGTAATGTGTCTTGTAGTTGGTCCTGTGCTGTGTTTACGTCTTTGGATGCAGTGTAGATGAGTATGTCATCAGCATATTGGCAATAGGTCACTGTATTTGGGATGAAAGATCTGATCGAACCTACTGCTATGTTAAACAGGGTGGCACTAAGAACTCCTCCCTGAGGCACTCCGTTTTCCTGAAGGAATTCATCTGATAGAGCTGACCCTATCCTCACTCGGAATCGTCTATTACGTAGATAATCCTTTATGAATGACAAGACCGGACCTTGAAATCCCCAATTGCACAACTGATTTATTATTAACCTTCTCCAGGCGGTATCGAATGCTTTCTCCGAATCCAGAGAAGCTGCTAGTACCAACTTCTTCTGGATGAAAGAATTTAGTACATCATTTTCAAGCCGGCTAATGTGGCCTAATGTGCTGTGACCAGGCCGGAATGCACATTGATGCGGCGAAAGTAGATTCTCTCTTTCTAGAAGCCAGAACAATCTTTCATCTTTCAAGATTTCATTATTATTGCAAAAAAGGTGAAATGGATTCTTATGGCTATGTATTATATTTTGCCGTACATGTTAGTGTTTTTTAAATATGTCAATATTGTGTTAATATAATGGCTGCCTTCAGAAAGTATGTCTGTCAGGTCATGAGGAATGTCCAAGTTATGCCGTAACCAACAGTCTGATAGAATATGTTTTACAGTAAGATCTGTATTACAAGTCGTGCATTTGGGTTTGTCGGTTTTTGCCATCAGGTACTCGTGTTTTGAATGCGTGTGTGGCCGATTCTTAGTCTCGCAAGGACTACTTCTTCTCGGCGTGAGCTCCTGTACGATGATGTCCAGTCTGTAATAGTCGGTCTAATAGATCTTAGTTTATTGTCAGTTACAGTATGCCAATCAAGTCGCCATTTGTCTAGTATGGTTTTGCAAGTATGTCGAGTAACATATTTGTGAAATAGTTCAAACTGTTGGAATGTCTGTTCTTCTGTCACAAGTCTAGCATGTCTGTCAGCTGTCGTATTTTTACCGAGATCTTCATGTCCAGGCAGCCATGATAGTGTTATATGTTTTCCTGTAGTCTGTAAGTCATGTATTTTATCTTTTATTTCGGTGCATATGGGATGGCCAGTATACATATTTTGGTGACATTGCAGCGAGCCCAACGAGTCACTGAAAATGATAATATGTTTATGATGTGTATTTGGAGTATTGATCAGTGCAAGGAGGATAGCATATAGTTCTGCCCCTAGAATGTTTACACATGAGGCTGCATGAGGCTGCTTCTGGGCATAGATCTCTCCTTGTACAACGGCTGCTGAGCCAACTCCGTATTCAGTCTTCGATCCGTCTGTGAATATTTTCAGGCAGTTTTCGTGATGTTTTAAGTACTCAGTGAAGTAGTGTGTATGTAGTAATGTAGAAAGTGGGTCCTTTTTTTGATATTTTGTAAGGGTTAAGTCTATGTCGTATTATTATTATATAAATTTAATATACTTCGTAAATTGAGGATTAAAGGTATATTGACAAAAATACAATTTGTATTCATTATAAATTGACAGAATCAAGATAGTACCCCTCACAGCTTGGTTTTCACATTCCAGGAGTCATTGTTGCCAAAGACAATAATATACTACAAATTTAATCATTATAAATTATATTTTTTGCGTTAATATACTTGATCACCTTATAACAATACAGTATACAAATTTAAATAATTATTATTGCCTAAAGTATTTTATTATTGATGCATTTATTATACTTTGTATATTTGTAATAATATAATAATAAACATATATTCGGTAGATAGGGTGTCGGAAAGGCGCAAACAGAAGCCATTTCCTGGCCATTTAATTGTGCCATTTAACATTATAGCATCTATTTTTTGTTTTAAAAGTTCTATTTCTTTTGAACCTCGCTGCTTCGAATAAGATGAATCCATATCTTCAAAATCTCTTAGAACAACCCAATGGGGGTTTCCCGTGGTCTAATGGCTAGCGCCTTGGATTCATAAGCGGGAGATGGTGGGTTCGATTCCCAACCTCCGGCAGGAATTTTATCATCCCACGGCTCGCTGGTAAAATTCCTCGCTGCACCCTGGATGTCGGCACTAATGACCTAGATGTAGATGCGCAGTAAAAAAAAAAAAAAATAAAAAAAAATAAAAAAAAACAACCCAATGTTTTTATTGTTATATTTCAAAATCTTTGAATTTAGCTCTGTAATACACTGAAGATGTTTTAGAGGGCTACGCAAGCCATGATAATATTGTGAAATCCTTGCATTAACAGAATTCTTGAGTCATTTTACCACATTTTACATTATAAAAATTAACAATATGAATGTAATATATCATAATTTTACTGTACCGAATTTATTTGAATAATCCCAAGGAGAATTTGCAGATATTGCTTCAATAAATAAATAAAATCCTCAAATAATAAAAACTTCCATAGTTTTGTTGAAAGGTCAAGGATTAGAGTAGCTTAACCACAGCTTAAATAACACAGGAGAGAATGACAAACTGCAACTGTTATTAGCTTAATAAATATTCAATACCAATTTGCAATAATAATTAGTATATTTTTCTTAATTAATTTTCCACTTTAATCTTGTTGTTGGTCACAATCACACGTGTTTTCTCAAGCGATATACCAACATTTAATTTAATTTAGTACAATACTAGAATTGTTCGTATTTATTCAAACTTTAAGAACGAACAATTTTGTTTCAAAATATTATTAAATTTAAATCAATTGAATAAGAATATATTTATCTTGGATATCGCATTTCATATTTTCTTTGATTAAGCAAGTATTCAGTTTTTTGAGATTCTATCACCTCTTTGGTTAGTGTTTTTGTAATTTCTCCATAAATGTTAACATCCCTAGGTATGGAGATTTATTTCAAGTTAAGAGATTTCTTAAGTAAATATTACGAACGCGATGACGCTACTGACGAACTAATGCTTCGGTTTTACTTCATTCTTCCGTATTTTTCCTGTTTGTATCCAAAAATGAGCGGAGTTTATAAATATCTAACATGTTTGCTGATTCTCGGTCATCTTACAGTCAATTTGTTTCATTTGGTTCTACTTTGGCGCACGTGTCTCGTGCTATTGAAATTAAACTTTACTCTTTTAACTTATACAATTCAAAATTACCTTTTGATTCAATTTTGCATTTTATTAATGTTCCTATCGAACTCCAAACGGAAACACCTCCGAATACTGCACAGGGAAATGATTGGCGGCTTTTACAGCTACGGCGAAGATCACGAGGAAATACTCTCAACTTTGCACAAAGAAATGCGGAAGGAAAAGAAACAGTTGTTATTGCTTCCGGTTTGTACGGCGTTTGTAGGCGGAAATGCAATTTTGATAAGACCCATTATCGATGTTTCGTACGGAAGTCTGGATTTCAATGTGTCACAAACAAATTTGAACTTCGACATGCCAATTCCCATTGACTACCCTTTTTTGGTCGAAAATAATGGTATGTTTTATTTCTTATCGATTCTTGAAGTTTGCTCAGCAATATTCGTCGTTTCAAGCCTTGCTTTCGCGGCGCTGTTGGTAATAAATGTACTACAATACTTCAATTTACATCAGAAATATCTTTTGAATACTATTAAAACAGTTGAACTGAGAGCTGAAATCGTCTTCAGGAAATTGGCAACCAAAGAAAGCTCCAGGAGTGGAAGGCATTTGTACCGTGACAAGTTGTATCAAAAATGTTTCGAGAATTGTCTTAAAACATGTTTCCGTCATCACCAGTTAATAATCAAGTAAGACATATTGTTTTGTTAAGTTCTTATATACTTAAAAATTTATTTAAACAAGAAACATTTTGACTTTGTGCGAAATTAATTGATAATTCGGTTCTTAATATCTGTGAAGTAAAAGGAGTGTGTTAAGTGAAAAACGTCGTCGATGAAACATTAATTATTTAATAACGAACTACGAATTATTAGTCATTCATATATTTTTTTTTTTTTTTTTTTTTATTTATTTATCGCACCGCATCTTTGGCGAAGTGCAGTGTTTCGGTCTTTTCAGTAGAGGGCGATGTAAAGTAGGTTTAGTCGAGCATATTCCTAAAAAAAAATTTCTTATATAATAATTTTAACCAGATATTTTGACTTGGTATTTACTTAGATGTTGTTGTAAATGTTTATGTCCTTTAAATGTTTGAGTATTGTATCAATGTGGTGGCTGTCATCTCCGAGGAGTTCTGTCAGGTCAATATACATCAAGGTTCTGTCTTAAATAGCAGTTAGTCAGTATATGCTTGATTGTCAGTTCTGAGTTACATGTTCGGCACGTCGGTTTGTCCTTGTTAGTCATTAGGTACTCGTGAGTTACACGACTGTGGCCGATACGTAGTCTGGCTAATATGACTTCTTCGCGTCATGATTTTCTGTGTGACGAAGGCCATTCTTTTACCGTATATTTCACCGTCCTCAGTTTGTTCTCTGTTGTGTTACTCCAATCCAGTTGCCAGTAGTGTAAGATTATTAGGTCTGTGTAACGTATTACGTCTTCATAGTACGAGTCGAGTGGTTCGTAAGTTTGTTCTTCTGTTGCAAGTTTGGCTTGTCGGTCAGCAATTGTGTTTAGTCCTAAGTTTTCATGTCCCGGTAGCCACCACAGAGTTATATGTTTACCAGAAGCATGTAGGTTGTGTATTTCGTCCTTTATTTCTATACATGTGGGATGTGTCGAGTATATATTTTGTAAACATTGCAGTGAACTCAAAGAGTCACTACAAATGGTGATGTGTGTTTGTTGTGTTGATGGCAGACTCTTCAACGCGAGGAGGATGGCTTGCAGTTCTGCTCCAAGGATGCTAACATTTGGTGGAAGTTTTTTGCTGTACACATCATCTTGCACGATTGCAGCTGCTCCTACACCGTGTTTTGTTATTGAGCCATCCGTGTAAAGAATTAGGGAGTTTTTGTATTCTGAAATGAATTTTGTGAAGTACTGTTTGTATAGTAAATTTGAAGCTGGGTTTGTCTTTTTGAATTTGGCGAGTGACATGTCTATGTTGAAATTACGTATTGTCCATGGAGGTGTTCTTGAATGTATGTGTGTTTTTATATAAGGAATTACCAAGCCAAAAGTATCTTCGATTTCCTTACATCTTATAATAAATGGTCGTATATGATTTATTTTTTGTTCATAATCCTCGGTATCCGAATTCTGTATTATGCCACTTACACATGAAGCTGGAGGAAAAGCCTTCATTTTACAAAGATATCGCTCCATTAGCATATTTCTCCTTATATGTAAAGGAGGTTCTCCTGCTTCTGCAAGCATACTTATAACAGGGCTAGACCTGAATGCACCTAGCGATAATCGAATACCGGTGTTGTGAATTATGTTGAGCATGTTAAGAGTAGTGGGTTTAGCAGACGAGTACACAACGCATCCATAATCCAGGAGAGATCTGGTGAAACTACGATAGACGGTTAGCATTACTTTCCTGCTTGCTCCCCATTTTGTGTTACCAAGAACTCGCAGAATATGTAATGATTTTTTACATCTAATGACAAGTTCTTTGAGATGGGGGACCCATGTAAGGTGACTGTCAAAGTGTAAACCAAGAAATTTAATTACGTTTGTTTGAGGGACTAATGGTACATGTGTAATTGATAATTTATGTCTCGTCGTTTTCTAGTAAATAGGATTGACTTTGTCTTGTCCGTAGAGAATTTAAGTCCAAGTTTTGTCGTCCATTGTTCAAGTGAATCGATCGTGTGTTGTATTCTATTCTGTAATTCTTCAACTGACTTTGCCGAATAGAATATAAATAGGTCGTCGACATATAGACAGTACTGTACATCGGGAGGAATAAATTCTCTGACAGAATCCATTGCTATGAGGAACAGTGTTGTGCTTAATACACTCCCCTGTGGAACGCCTATTTCCTGTTTAAAGACATCTGAGGTGCAAGCTCCATTTCTAACTCGAAATGTTCTGTTCGAGAGAAACCCGCTTATGAATTTAAGCGCATTTCCTCGAACACCCCATTCATAGAGCTTTGAAATAATTATTCTCTGCCATACTGTGTCAAATGCCTTTTGTATGTCAAATGAGATCGCCATCGTTGATTTCTTGTTCAAGAAAGAGTCCACAATAGAAGATTCTAGTCGGACTAGATGGTCTGTGGTTGAGTGAGATTTTCTAAAACCACACTGATATGGGGACAGTAGGTCTTCTCTTTCCAGTATCCAAAGCAATCTTTTATTTAACATTTTTTCAAATACTTTGCAGACACAGCTGGTTAGAGAAATTGGTCTGAAGCTTGTAACAGCAGATTTGTCTTTATTTGGTTTGAGTATCGGAATAACGATGCTATTAGTCCAGCTTTCAGGGACTTTTCCTGAGGCATATATTGAGTTCATAACATGTAATAATTGAGAGAGACAGTTATTGGGTAGATGTTTGAGCATTGAGTATGTTATATTGTCGGGTCCTGGTGAGCCGTCTTTAGTGTGTTTTAGTGCTTGCTGGAGTTCCTCAAGGCAGAATGGATCCTTAAGACAGTTCATTTCATTGTTAGTATTTTCGAAGGTAAATGTATTACGTAGCATGTATTCTTCATAAGCGTCGTTGTTTTCTGGAGCCTTCGATATGTCACTGAAGTGTCTGCCGAGAGTATTCGTGATGTCAGTTGAGTCAGTTAGTATTGTGTTATGGATTTTCAGTCCTGATATGGGTCTTCTATACTTTGTTTTATTAATTTTATTAAGATTATCCCACATCGTTTTAGTCGTTGTTTGTGAGTTTATTGTTGTTAAGAAGTCTATCCAGCTTTGTCTCTTACTCTCTATTATTACATGTCTGCAGATAGCTTTTGCCTTTTTATACTTAATTAAGAACTCAGTGCTAGGATTTCGCCTGAAGCTGTTAAGAGCAAAGCGTTTTTCTTTAACTGCTTGTTTGCATCGTTCATTCCACCAAGAGACAGGGATCTGATTCCTTACTATTTTAGTTTTAGGTATGCAAGATTCGGCTGCTTGAGTGACGAGTTCGTTAAAGTCTTGTATATTGTGTATGTACTGGTTTTTTAGTTTGTCTGTTATGTATTCTTTGAATCCTAACCAGTCAGCTTTCTTCATGTTAAATCTAGTCGATGTTTCGAAACGGTCTGGAGGTCCTGCAATTTCTATTAGGATAGGGAAATGGTCGCTATTTAATGGGTCTTTATTTACAGTCCAAGTAAGTCTCGGGAAGGTGTCTGGAGAGCATGTCGTCACGTCAATGTTAGAGTAAGTCCCTGTACGAGAGCATAAATGGGTTGGGGAGTCATCGTTCAGAGGTATTAGGTCATTTTTGTCTAGTATGTTTTCGATGATTCTTCCTTTTGTGTTGGTAATACTGGAATTCCATAGTGTACTGAGTGCGTTCAAGTCACCAAGAAAAATGAGAGGTCGGGGAAGTTGGGTCAGTAAGTTATCCAGTTCAACTGGGTCGATCCTATCACTTGGTGGAAGGTAGATGTTACAGATAGTCATTCGAAAGGGAGAGTGTACTGTACAAGCTACTGCCTGCAATGTAGTTCTGATCCTCAGAGGTTCACTATAAACTGTGTCCTTGACAAATATGGCAACACCACCAGATGCTTTTCCACCCAATGTATAGTCATGTCTATATGAAGAGAAACCTCTTAATGAAATACTTTTGTTAGGGGTTGTGTGTGTTTCTTGAAGGGTTAAAATTTTGAAATGTTTCGACCTCACTAGGTACTTCAGGTCATCTATATGCTTTTGCAATCCATTAATATTCCATTGTAGGATCATAGCTGAGTTTTAAGGCGCTTTTATAGACCGTGAAGTTTGCACTTAAATAAAACAGGAAATGATATGTCCATAGCAAGTAGTTGAGACGTACAAACATATGTCCATGGTATATTTCTCTGAGGCTGAACTTATCAAAGTGGCCCTTGAAATAACATTTGAATATTCTTTTTACCACTGTGAAGTAGTAACATTCATATCTAGTAGTGTCTATAGATGTAAAGAGGCTAAGGGAAGCAATCTTAAACTTGCTATAGTAACTACAGACAATTAAAATAATCTTAAGGCGATCCGGACTCATATCTGTATCAAGCTGATAAATAATGTCAAAAAAAGGGTTGATGTTTATTAGTCCAATTGCACAACCAATTGAACTTGGATTATAAGTAATAATAGTTCTACTAACGTTATTTTTTAAGATTTTATAGAAGCATATTTTGTCCATACAATCATATGTAGTGGATAGGTTAGTACTTCGAGAGATTATGAACAATATAACTAATATATTCATATCCGACCAGTTATTAAATTTGATGAGGGACAATCTTCTAAGCGGATCCTTTAGTGGATCTAGATTTGTAAGCATTAGAATCGGGACGTCAGGTAAAAATTCTTGGAAGAAAAACAAACAACTAAATAGAATAAATAAATATAAATATAGAATTCTTAGGCTGTTCGTAATTGGAATTTGAATGTAGTAAGTTATGATGTTAATAGCAAGTTATGCAGTTAAATTCATATATAACTGACAGCTGACCACATTAGGTCACATCTTTATTATAATTTTTTGATTCTTGACAAACTTCATTCTGTTTAAGCAATAAGAGAAACTTGGTATTCGGTTACAAAAAAAACAATACATTTTTTGCAAAACTCTGTCATAAGTATAATAAACACAATAATTAAACCAATAAAGAAATATGGTAGATGTACAAATGAAAATCACTTATAAGGACATTTTTTTTAACAAAACATTATAAACAGGTAAGTGAACAATAGTTATTTAATGTTTTTAAAACAACACATTCCATGAGAACTCAGAAGCCATTATACAGGTCAGTTTGATTAGCATTCCTTTAAATACAATCATCGAATACCCAAAAGGACAATTTAAAAACGGTTGGGGTTCGGTCTTGACAAGAAATACATTTTTGTATAAAAACAGTTTCTGCTTGAATTTCAAATTCAGGTCCAAGAGTTGAGGAAGCCACTACATTCTTCATAATGGATCAGTTCTCTCTATCTTTGTAGCCGTAATGAAGCCTTGAATTTCAAGCCGAAACGTTGGCAATAATGACTTATTTTTATTTAAAAATGTTATTTCTCATGAAAAAGAAAATACTATATTCTAAAACTTATAATGTAGAGAAACATCAAAATAGTCTAAACTCACTCCATAAATTTTCTAATTAATGTGTCAATGGATGCACATTTTTTTTTGGTACATGTACAGGTAACAATTAAGTAGTAACATGAAATACAAGTATAGATAATACTTTTTTGTTAAGATAAGGGGTACATGTTCAGGTGATGACTTCAGTGTTAAGGTAATAGTACTTGTTCAGGTAATAACTGCAGTGTTAACATAAGGGTACACGTACAGGTAATAGTTGAGAGATAACATAAGGGTATACGTGCAGGTAATACTTGAGTGCTAACATAACATTCAAGTACAAGGACTACTTGAGAGATAGCATAAAAGTACATGTTATAGGTAATACTTGGAAATATTTGGAAGATGCCAATCCCTTTTAAGATTTTTGATAAGAGTAGAGCCAGACGCTCAATGACATGCGATTGCAAAAGTGTGAAACCGTCTCACGGCGTCCTACCCCCTCTACTGGGCACTCCCCCATCCCAGCTCTCAGCCCAGCTCCACTGGCTGACGGTCCGCCTATGGGCTTAAGACGAGGGACTCCGGGAGTGTCAGTCAGTCTTCCTGGAACACACTCAAGGCCTGCACACTGAATTGGGAACAACTGCGACTTGCCTCTTCTTTCTCTGACCTTCAAGCCTCCAGTTTCTCAGCGGCTCAGAAGCCCCGAACACACCCAGTTGCCGCACCCGCCGTTATCAACCTGCGGGAAATCTATTCTTCGAATGCCCTCGATTTCCACAGAAAAGGCCGAATTAAACAGGAAACTAGGAGATCATCAGAAAACAAAAAAAAAAAAAAAAACAACAAAAAAACACCTGGTCAACATAATAGTGGTTAATAGCGAGAATCGGGAGGTAGGTGAGAAATATGCTGCTCTCACACTCATGTGACAATGCCCACGTCGTCTAATAAAAGGTTTTTCCATACCTCTCTCTCTTTCTCCCCCCCCCTCCCGCCACCCTCTGTCACTCCCGCTCTCTCTTCCATCCTTCCTCTCCCTCTCTCACCCCCTCCCCAATGTTTTAGAGGGAATAATACAACACAATCCTAATTCACCAAGGAACATCCCCCTTCTAGTACGTAAGCGTAGAATAAGGTGTAGTCTTAAGTCCAGCTCCAGGTTCCAATCCCTGGAGCTCTCTTTGTACAAAATACATTTTTGGGAGGGTGGAAAAAAAATCACCAAGACGGTTGGTGGGCCTACGCTGAGTAACTCGTAATGTTCGTTTGATATAAAAGATCTAACTTTTAGAATTTCTTTGTGTTTTCCAGCGGCGAGATGCTTCTTTGTGAAACCTATGCCTGCATCATGTAAGTACTGAGGAATATATTTTCTATTATTGTCTTCCAAGACTATAGAAGATGGCATTGTCTTTACATGGTAATTTACATAATTTCTTTTATCAATAATTTCCTAACCAAGAAGATTAAGCTGCAACAATAATACATGTAAGACAATAACAAAGGCAATGGAAAAATGGCAAGCAGATTCAATGTTGAAATAAAGTGTATGTGTCAGTCATCCGGGCATACCCCTTCTTCTCGTTCTTGTTTTTGCAATTACAGATCTGGGTCCATAAGCCTGTAAAGGATTATGAGGAAAACAACTGATAAAATACAAGTTATTAAGTGGATCTCTAAACGTGGTATTACAATAATGTTAGACATATAAAACAACAGTAACCAACCTGCCAAATCACAGTGTTGTGAGCAATATATTAGTGAAAAAAAATATGATTAAATATAAATCATTGTTACTAAAGCACGTAACACCTGCTGCTTGAATACCATTCAGGGTATGTAGCCAAATTCTCCTTTAATTTATTTACTCGTGTACTACACCTGGTTTCATGCTACATTGGCATAATGATTTCTTGGCTTCAGTCTGCAAAGCAAGGTGGTATTGTCCAGCTCTATTTTTGTGGTGCAAATTTTGCTTTTAAGTCAAGTTTTGTACTAATTCTAATGTCTTTTTGACTAGGTAGCCAATACATATTAACTGTTATGCTCAGTAGAGAAATTTAATTGAGTATTTCGGTTAATAAAGGTTCAGAATCGTAAATGTACTATAATGTAAAAAAAAGAGTTGTGAGTAAGGACATATTGTAATGTTTTTGTGATTAGAGTTAGGTATGTACATTGTGAGCCATGGGCGTATATAGAGGTGAGGATGTAGCCCCTCACATGAAATTTGTATTTAATCGGTAAAAAAGTGTCATAAAAACCTCAATAATAAATTAAATGAGATCATTCAGTTCACAAAAAATAATTTGTTTTTGGGAGAAATAGCCTTTTTTTGGCTAGCTATTCCAAGTTGTAGGTAGTTAGTATTCCATACCCCTCAAATCACCCGGTCCTCCTAGCCCCTTCCCGAAATGATTTCCTAAATACGCCCCTGTTGTGAACATACAGTTTCAACAACTCGATTTCGTCTGCGACTAAACCAACCACTCCTGCACCTTCAGCTGGTTTCGATCCAGCTATCTACATACGTCATGATCATCAATTTTTTATGATTTTAGATAATCTTCCATAATCCTGAATCCGGCAGCTTTGCCAGCTGCTATGGAGTCAACGTTAATGGCAAGAGTTTATATTTGGCTAAATATATAGTCATTTAGGGCATCGAGCATTCGATCTGTGTTCGGTTTTGGTTTTATACATCTCGTGTCTGTCGATTTATTTAATAGTTTCTCTTAGTGTGATTTGTTTCACTAAATTGCTAACGTTTCAATTCAATTTCGGATTCACTAACTTAAGCAGAAACTTTAACTAGTCTCAGTTGTTCAAAATCGTCCATTGGCTATGGTCTAACTTCAAACATTAAACGTTTGAACAAAATCTTGCTAGGAAAGGTTAATTAAGTATCAGAATCCATTTCGAAATGGTTTCTTTTCCATTAGTATTTTGACAAAACATTTTACCGTTCCTTGCGAATCATCTGAAACATTAACATTGATTGTCCTATTTCAATTTGGCGATTTTAATATTTTCTAGTCGTCGCTTACTAATTAAGGAACCGTATTGGAGAAAATATTATTGGGAACCCCTTCCTGAATCTTTAGGAGTGTTTTTGGACCTTGACCGTATTTTCCTACAACCTTTGTGTGGGATAGCACCGACTGGGTCAGACTAAGTATAAGGACATAAGGCTGAATCTGAGGACAGGAGGATGTAATGGGTCACCCAGAGGCAAGCGAAGCAGTTTATGTTTCTCGTACACAGAAAGAGGACGAATACTTATGTTAATCTGGGCAGGACTTAGACAAGACTACTCCTTAAAGGGCTGGGCAGACTACATCGAATATTTCATGGGACTAACCAGCATTATATAGTGCAGACTAGGCTTTGAGAATGAAAACCTCCGTACCATATTATTTGCAGGCGTTGGGTGCTTGGAGCGAAGAGATATCTTTGGAACGGGCCTCAATGATGATCAAAGTAGGATATTTGAGCTGAACCTTGTTACCCTTTTAAGATTCATCGCTGACACGAGTCTGGTGACATACCAGTCCTGCATGTCGGGTGGCACAATAGGCCTCATAGGCCGCCGTGCGGTTCATCCTGGTTTGCCTTACCTAACCGGGCACCCCTTTCTAAATCTATCTTGCATACTTCTAATGAGTCAGCATGCTGATTGATAACAAATAGGTAACGCAGATAGCCTGAAAGTCAGTTGGGTGATCATGATAATTTGCTTGATAGATGATTTTTTTTTTTTTTTTTTTTTTTTTTTTTAGCATATTTATGATTTAGAGTTTCCTCATATCGGGACTATAGACGTATATCTCGCGGTACATCCTTACCCTAGGAGCGGAGTACTTCTCACACCGCAGCAAGACATGCTCCACGGCCACGGATCCTTTTTCACAGTCACACGCGTCAGATTCTTTGATAATAAACCGTTTTAGGTAAGAGTTGAAATCACCGTGCCCATTTAGACATTGAGTGGTCCAAAAGCCCGGCAAAATCCAATTTTGAAGCTCACTCGCACTCATTTCCGGAAAGAAATTCCTTGTAACGGGTCCTTTTGTTGACAGTCTCCACTCCGTTGACCACGTATATCTAATATATTCTTTTATTATTGCTTTCTGCCGTTTGTATCGCCCCGGTTCTGCTTCTACCTCAGCCAATAACTGGCGCAGAGTGGGACTCCTCGTTTTACGAAATAGAATGTGCCAACCTCCGACCGCATACAGCATTACACCGACTACGCAGGCCCAATACATAATTTTTGATGCTTGATTGCTGATGTATCTCGCTTCGCTCTAAATTAATGCGCAAATGTCTGACTTCTTTTCTTCCAGATGGTTTGACAGTCTGCAAGATTATATGTCCCGTCCACTTGGAATAGCATATGGCACAGGCACACTTGTTATAGCACTCAGCTTGCTATCAGTAAAAACAGTAAGTATTAATTAATAGTAACATTTAATAAATCAAGATTGTTGTGATATTTTTGGGGTTCTTTAAGAAATGTGATTATTCTTCTATTTGGCAGAAGGCCCCAACGAGAAAAATAAGTGTGCTCATAAATAGAACAATTATTTTAAAAGAAATGGACAACTGATACTATCTTAAATAATACAAATATTTACAAGTGTTCACGGGAGGAATAAGTACGTATACAGTCCTTATGTACCAATATCGATAGTTCCAGAGTCATGCAGATAATCGAGTAAGATTGTACTTGCGAATTTTGTGAATATTCACTCTCAAATTGTCTGAATTAATCACTCGCTAAGAGCCTGGAACATTCACTCGCGAATTGTCTGAGAAATATGTACCAATATTGATAGTTCGAGAGTCACGCAGATAATCGAGCAAGATTGTACTTGCGAATTTTGAGAATATTCACTCTCAAATTGTCCGAGAAATATTGCGTTCGTTGCACTTGAGCTTCTTAGCATCAAAGTTATAACAGCCTTTTGTGCCACTTTATTACTCCCCCCCCCAGTGACGGAGTCACAGAAATGTACTTTCGAAGTAGGTTTGACCACTCGACCCGATCTCGTGGTATATGCACCTTTTGCTGGTTCGGTTCGGCAATCTGTTCGGATGTAAGTTTGGGTCTGCAATGCGGGTCTTCCTTTTTCTGATCCGGTGTTCCTCGATGTGTCTGGTATGGCGAACTGGTCACAGAGAGTTCTTCGTCAATTACGTAGGCTGGTTACACTCTGTCTATGGACTCGTACATCTCCCTGTTATCTACGACAGTGGTGAAGATTTTGTCATCTCTTTTGATGACATTGTAAGGTACTGAATAAGGTGATATTAGGGGTTTCCAGCATACTCGCGTAAAAAGATGAGAGTACATGTTCCAGATCCTTCTGGCTGAATGTCTTCCTGATGAGCCACGTGGTTCTTTATGGTTTACGAGTGCTACGCAGGGCTCAGGAGTTTCCGATGCTCTATGAAAATCTCCGAGGATTCGCAAAGGCTAGCCATAGACTGTTTATGCTACGCTAGCTTCCATGTTTGCTCAGAATCAAGATCTGAGACCACATAAGACTGTTAGAAGTACTTGAGTCCAACAGCATGGGCGTATATAAGGGGGCTGAGGTGGCTGCAGCCCCCACCCCCGAAATCGGTAAAAACGTGACATAAAAACAAAGTAAATAAGATCACTTAGTTCAGATTTTTTTTCGCGCAATAGCATTTTAATTGGCTAACTATTCCAAGTTCTAGATTGTTAGTATTACATACCTCCCAAATGCTCTCAGCCCCCCCCCCCCCCAAATTCTCCCAGCCCCGCCCAGAAATTATTTTCTGTGTATGCCCATGACTGACAGACTGCCAGAGAAGATGCAATTTCAACATTCCGAATGATATTCAGGAACGTTTAGGCAATGATAGCCAGTACGTAAATACTGTACTGGCTTACCTGAAGAATACAGGACTGTATAATCTTATTTGATTACTATAAGGACTGTTGACGTAAAAACAACTACCCTCTCACTAAGTTAACTCTTCTCACTAAGTCTTCCACATACACAACTTTATACCTAACTAGCTGACCCGGCGAACTTCGTGCCGGCTAACAGTCGATTCTTTAATTTTTTTTTCTTCTTTTAATACTTATTCTGCTATTTGGGACACCGGTCAGCCGGATCACGAAAATATAGGTGGCCAAAATTTGTGTGTGTATATATATATATATATATATATATATATATATATATATATATATATATATATATATATATATACATGCTTGTCTGTTAACGCTCTAGCAAACTCAAAAATGGCCCGATTTTGATGAAATTTGGTACAAAAATCTGTCTTCTTTTGAAAGGTCAAGTTTGTTAACCAGCAAAATCCGAGCACCGGAAGATAGTGTTTGGGGCGAAATTCGCGCAAAAAAATCGTAACGCTTACGTTTTTGAGTTTATATGCTTGCAGGTACTTGCTTTATAGGTTTCTTAACATAAGAAAACCAATGAAACCATTTTTAAGGCGATATCTGTAACCGTTTCTGAGAAAAGTGGAATCAATGTTTTTGTAAGTCATTATTTTTTTGAGAGTGCGGGATTCAATTGAAATATTTTCTTCATCTTGAAAATTAATCCCAACTAAAGATTTTTAAATTTTTGTTATATTTGGAGTTAAGGAAGCATGCGAAAAAAAAAATTTATTAATAGACATGAAAAGTTTTCGGATCTTCATACATTTTTCGTAAATATCTCGAGAACGGTTGGGAAATCGTGGTAAGTGGAAGGTGACCATTAAAATGCTTACTAAATTCTCTACAAAAAAGGTTCTGAAGCAATATTCGATGGGGCAACGTCTATCAGAGATATAAGCGCTTAAAATTTAAAAAGTGTTTGGTTTGTTGTTTTGAAAGGGTTTTTCTCTTTTGTTATCTCACTTTTTAATTGGTTGTTTTTTGTTTTAAATTGCATTTATCAGTAAAATTAGTATTGTAGTACAATAAGCTAAGAAACGGTATAAGGTATAGGTAATACGTTTGGAATAGCTGTGGAAATCAAGAGGGCTGTGGCTAACCATGATGGCGTATACGTAGGTTTGTTTTGAATTCTCCTATCTATATAACCTTCCTCCTGCTACAACTGAAGTTATCATTATTTCTTATTTTATAGATATTTTATTTTATAGATTTAACCCACGAGAGAATGAACTTTTATTTGCCATGAAGCACATATTTACAGTTGATTATTACAGTGAAACGAATTGGCTAGTAAAACAAGAAACAAAATGATAACGAATTTTCGGTTGTTTGGAATAGAGCCTGCTGAGCAGTAGTCGTAGAGTGAGTACGTTTTTAGTACATAATTGTATTGACTTATTCAGCCTTCCTCAAGAATGAGGATTAAGAATTATCCGCTTCTGTGTAAGTTGGCTACTGTCAGTTTCCTGTTATTTGTGATGCCTAATCTACTCCACTTCTTCGAGATACACGGAACCGCGCTATGATGACGCAGTTCCCACGAGTCGGACTTTTTTTTTCGTTACCTGACGTGTAAACAAACAGAGCAGATGGTTTTCCAACACGGACCATGCGAGAAACATGGGTTTTCTAGATTAATACCACAAACACATAATGACTGCCCCTGGGATTTGTGTATAGTCGAACTGAGTTCATAGGTCTAATAGCAACACAGTTGTAGGCACTGTAATCAATTGACAGCAGCTCGATTCAAACTTGCACCATTATTAGTCGAATGTCGCGCTTCACGGGTCTGTCTTAACCGAATTCTTTCACGTTCATTGCGATTTTCACGTTCCTCGGCAGTACAATTAGATTGATAATTAATTTCTTTTTTCTTTTTTTTTTTTTTTGATTCTTTGAATTTCGGGTTTTTCTGCATAAATGTGTCCGCCGCCATAGGAGGCATATTTAGTAAGTCACAAACACATAACACTTGATTAATTTTTTAGAAATTTGTGGCTTTTAGATTTAGTAATATTATAGATGCACAGCAAAGAGATGTTTGAATTTTAAGTGACATTTTACCACAGACAATTAACATTTTACCAAGGACAATTTGTTTTTGAGTAATGTTACCATCGTATAAAATTTGACAAATATTGACATTAATATTTATACGATACTAATGTCACTCAATTGTTTTGCCTTCCCAGAACCCCTCCACTAACACTTAAACTTTATGGTATGGTATTATAGTTCTAATTGACCTTTAAGTATTATTACGAATCTTTTTTTTTTTGGTTGAATTTAAGGTGTGTCAACCGTTGGGGTCATTAACGCCAGACGAATCTTTTGTTTGGGAATATAGATAAGTGTTTTTTTATTTTATTTTATTTTTTTGTTTTTTTATTTTTTTTTTCAAAAAAAAAGATGTGTTTTTTTTTACTTCGTTAACGCAAATATAAATTAATTTAAATTGCATTATTAACATGTGATTCGATTGTCACCTAGTGATTACTTGTTCTTATTTTTTTAATTTTTTTTTTGCTTATGCAGAAATAACCTAATACGTTACCTGTTAAAAATATTATAATTGAGAACATAAGTTTTTATGTAAAAATGAATTTGCGTTAAGGAATTGAAAAAGACCCGAAAAGTGTTGTTTTTAGACTTTTTCAGGCAATTTTTTTAATTTTTCTCTACGTAAGAACCATCCTCGTAGTTCAAGGAATATTATAAAAAAAGAATTCGCGAAACCGGTTCAGTTGTTCACGAGATTTGCGCTTACCAACACATTTAGCGATTCATTTTTACATAATAGATACACAAATAAATTAACTGTTAAAAATATTATAATTGAGAACATATGTTTTTTTTATTAAAAAATGAATTTGCGTTAAGGAAGTGAAAAAGACCCGAAAAGTGTTGTTTTTAGACTTTTTCAGGCATTTTTTTAAATATTTCTCTCCGTAAGAACCATCCTCGTAGTTCAAGGATTATTATAAAAAAAAGAATTAGCGAAATCGGTTCAGTTGTTCTCGAGATTTGCCCTTACCAACACATTTAGCGATTCATTTTTATATAACAGACTATGTAGCTGATATCCTAGAATGAGTGGTTCTGAGAATAGTGGTCTCTGCGCTGATCACCGATTAAACGGAACACACCAGTAATAATAATAATTATTTATTTAGCTTCTGTCTAATATATAGTAAAATTATAATAATATTAAACATAGCCCGAGCCGTTCCAAAAGATACTTCTATTTTTTTTCAGGGAACATCACTACCAGGGACTGCTATAACATGCATCATGATGTGTATCCTTGAAGTGTGTTTCATGGCTTTGATATCAGTACTCGGACAAAGAGTTGTAGATTTGGTCAGTATAAGTCTTAGTTCAACAAATTATGTTGTAATAAAAGAATTAGAATGCTCCAAACCAAAAAGTACGTCACGCAGGAGCTGCGTCAATACGCACTTTCCACAAATTTGGGTACTGCATTCCTGAATAATTTGCCTAAAATAAACTATATAAATAAAATAAAAACATGAATAGTTATTCTCTTTTACATTTGTAATGAGCAACTTTTTCAATTATTAATTTTGTAATTAGTTTCCTTCCAGAACCCATATAAAGCTTTGCCGACCAACTTTTTGGCGGGTGAATCCTATTAAAATATAGTTCAAAGTAACCCACGTCATGAGATTTTGATAATCATGATGTATACCGAGTTTCATAACAATATAGCAAAACTACGTATGAGCAAATTAGTAATTTGGGTCCGGAGTAAACGCACCCTTCAGATGTTTAGTCCTATGTTTTTAACACATTTTATCTCCACAACGAATAACGAGTTTCATTGAAATATAACAAAAATTACTGCTGGCAGTGGAAAATTTGTAATTTGGGTCCGGATCACTGATTATTTTTAAAGGATATTTAGCTAGTTTCATTGAACAATAACTAAATTTATGGGCTGCATTAGTACAGGGTGTCACAAAAATAATGGTCATCCGTTGGCCAGATGATTCTCCAATGTGAGTTCGGAAAAAATAACCCCCGCATTGACCCCGGCAAAATTGACCTTTAAATGTTATTTAAGGTCAAACGTTTAGCATAAATAAGAATAAGCTTTAGCGATGACTAAACTGAAAAAAGTGCCCGCTGGCGTTTGCGCATGTACGAAAATGAAGAGTGTATGTTATACAGTACATCACATAGGTTGGACCTAAAGCATATTTATGTTCCTGAATTTGAGCAGAAGGCTCTAAGCGAAAGTATTTTTTTTTAAATTTCTTATTTCGAATCTACGAGTCATGAGGCAGAAAAAATCAACGGCACCATAGTTTAGAAACGACTCTTTATGTCCAAAATGACCGGAAACGTGGCCGATTTTGATAATTCTTTTTTTTGTTTTACTAACATCCCCTTACGCAAAAATACATCGCTTGAATTAAACAAAAAAAAATCATCTTCTTTTCAGGCATTTCTGTCAATTGTAAAATATGAGTTATGGTCCTCCAATGATTGCCGCTAAGAGGATCGTTTTTCAATATACTTATAATTTTTTATACTAGAAGATGATTTCAGAAAAAAAAATCAAGCGAGGTATTTTTGCGTAAGGGGATGTTAGTAGAACATTTATAAAAAAAAACTTATCAAAATCAGCCACAGTTTGGAATGGAGTGGCCCACTTATACGTTGTTAATGGTAATTTTGACCATAAGGAGTCATTTCTGACCTATGGTGCCGTTGTCTTCTTTCTTCCTCATTCTGACTCGTAGATTCGAAATATGCAATAAAGCAATTTGACCTGGAATAACATTTCAAGGTCAATTTTTCGGGGGTCGATATGGGGGGGTATTTTTTCTGATCTCGCATTGGACAATCATCTGGCCAACGGATGACCTTTATTTTTCTGACACCCTGTACATTCACATTATAGCTTAGAGGTTTAGGTAAATGTGCTCTTTCAATGCAATGTAATTCTTTTTTATGGGGGGGATTACTAAGATTTCCCACTTCAGGCTTGTCATTATTTTACAGTCATATTTTTTCAGAATGAAGATTTGCGGATGGCTACGTATAATATCAAGTGGTACTTTTGTAACAAATCCATAAATTCTTCAATTGAAATTTTCCAAGAAATGACATTAAGACCGATGCAACTTAATGGCTTCGGGGTGGTCAAGGTGAATTTGGAAACTTTTTCAAATGTAAGTCTCATGAAAATATTGTGTATTAGAATCAATATTTTATAATTATTTTCTATTTCATTATTACATCACTCATTTAATAATCTCTGAATTGGACTCCTTAAATCCAGTTCTTAAAAATTATTTTTCTGAATTTGTTGCAGGTAATGAATTCAGCATACTCTTATTATAGTTTGATTATGGCAGTTTAAGCAAATAACTTGAACACATAAAACTTCATATTCAAGATCATACAACATCGATGCTGAAGATATTATTTTTCAAATAAAAATTGATTTCTTTTATTTTTTTTTTAATTGTATTTATTCACCAGAATCTTTCTTTAATAAAGTATATTTATTTTTCAGTTCAGCGTATTTTAATGTGAAATGCGAATATTGAAAAATACTTTGTTTTTTATTCTTAAAATTATTACTTTTTTGTAAAAGTCTGTTGGGGTCCTATGTACTATTACAAATGTATTTTATTTATCATTTAAATGCTCCACTAAGCAGGTGTTTAGCATGTTGCCAAGTGAGGTGATACTTTGCTTCTGTTATTGTATGTTTTTTTTTTCGTTATATTAAAGTTTTAATAATAATAATTTTGAAAATTTGTAAAGGTATTTGGTAATATTTTTTTTTTTTTTTTTTTTTTTTTACGGCGCATGTACATCTAGGTCATTAGCGCCGACATTAGGGTCCAGCGAGGAATTTTACCAGCGAGCCGTGGGATGATAAAATTCCTGCCGAAGGTTGGGAATCGAACCCACCATCTCCCGCTTATGAATCCAAAGCGCGAGCCATTAGACCACGGGAGACCCCTGGTATTTGGTAATTGGTTCAATAACAGTAGTTCTGCGCTAATGGCCTAGATGCAGATGCGCCATCATATACAAAATAAATAAAAAATAAAATAACAGTACTTATTTAGCTGATAAAAAAATAGCAAAATGGAAACAAAATATGGAACTGTTAAATTTTGTTGTGTATGTTGATAGTTTTATAATGTATAAGCATTTTTAAAACATATTGAATGATGTCCCTCAGTAATTCGTGCATGTTATGTGGTTATTTTATATTTTGACATAGGTGGCATTTTATTTTAATTTTTTATTGTTGTTTGTGTTAACGGGTGTATTAACTATTGGGCTATTAACACCGTGCTGTCTACAAGTTGTGACCTTTTAGCGCGGTTCCTCCCCTCCCTTCATAGGGAGGAACCCCGCTTATAAGGTTGATCTCATGAAACAATCCAGAAGTGCCGACTAGAAAATTTTGCGTTTCAGAACTCCTAGAGAACGAAAATAACGGTGGTTCAAATTTGTGTATATATATATATATATATATATATATATATATATATATATATATATATATTTATTAATGTTTTCGCAATATAGGCGACAAAACATATAAAGAACAATGATATATATATATATATATATATATATATATATATATATATATATATATATATATATATATATACTGGGTGCTTCAATAAAATGTATACACACTTTAAACTATCGTAGTTTTCCCACTCTACAAGGCTAATGTTATATTTCTTCGCCAGGTGGCAGCATAATCGTCCCTCTATGTTATATTGTCAGTTGGAAGTTGCAATATCAACATGGCGGACGTACGTTTGAGTTTTGAAGCGTAAGCAGGTTATTAAGTGGTACTGGTAACTGGTATTAATTACCTAACTATGCTTGCTGATTCCATATTTCCTGCCATTCGTGCATTATACGGTAATGATATGTTTTATTTTCAACAAGATGTTGCCCCGCCGCACTATCACAGGGACGTACGAGCTTACCTGGATCAAAATTTGCCGGGCCAGTGGATAGGACGCAGGGGGCCAATCGAGTTTCCAGCACGCTCCCCAGACCTTACACCACTGGATTTCTTCTTATGGGGCACAGTAAACAATGAGGTGTACAAACGTAAACCACGTAACCTAGACATTCTTTGGAATGAGATTCAAGCCGTGTGTAGAGAAATCTCATTGGACGTTTTGATACGATTTACAAAATCAGTGGTGACTCGTACTCAGAATTGTATTGATGCTGCAGGTCACCAATTTGAACAGTATTAGCATTTGTTATTTATGTTTCATTTACATTGGACTTTCAGCTTTCTAATTTCCTGAAATTTAACTTAGTAGAACGGTAAATAAATTTTCTATGGAAGTTCAAAGTGTGTATACATTTTTTTGAAGCACCCTATATATATATATACATACATATATATATATATATATATATATATATATATATATATATATATATATATATATATATATATTTGTCTGTTCGCGGTTTTCTGGCCCCCTAATGGTCCGATTTTGATAAAATTTGGTACAAAAATCTTTCGTCTAATTTGAAAGGTCAAGTTCGTTAACCAGGAGAATCCGCCCACCGGAACATGGTTTTTGGAGTGAATGTCGCGCGAAAAAAATCGTTCCTCTTACTTCATATGCATGCAAGTGCTCGTTTTATAGGCTTCTTGGCCTAGGAAAACGAATGAAACCATTTTTAAGGCGATAGCTTTAACCGTCTTCGAGAAAATTGGAAAAATAGTTTCTGAATAACGTTTTTGGTTTTGGTACTTAAAATCATGGGATTCAGTTGAAACATTTTCTGCATGTTTTACTATCATTAAAACTAATATGTTGAAATTTTGGTTACGTTTTAAAATGTTGAAATAAAATATTTTATGAACAGACATGAAAAGTTTTGGGAACTTCGTATACTTTCATTAATATCTCGAACACGGTTGGGAAATATTGATAAGTGGATAGAAACTATTTGAAAGCTTTCTAAATTCTCTACAAAAAAGACTCTGAAACAATTTTTGATTAGGTAATGTCAATCGAAGAAATAAGTGCTTAAGACTTCAAATACGTCTGTTTAGTTCTTATGAACAGGTTATTGTCGTTCTTTTTGTAATTTTTGTCTCTTTCCCTTAGTTTTTTATTTTTGTAATTTCTTATGTCAGGAAAATGTATTTGTGTGTAAAACAGGATAGGTAAAATGAAACCAATTTCCTGTTGCTTGAAATAATGAAAAGTTTTGGGAACTTCGTATACTTTCATTAATATCTCGAAAACAGTTGAAAATTAGGGAAGCGGAAGGTTAGGGGTCACCCGTGGTCTAGTGGCTAGCGCCTTGGATTCATAAGCGGGAGATGGTGGGTTCGATTCCCACCTCCTGCAGGAATTTTCTCATCTCAGGGCTCGCTGGGAAAATTCCTCGCTGAACAATTTACAATTATATTTACAAATTCATGGACGAATAATATGTACGTATACATATATGGATCCTTGCGTAATAGTGTCCACAGTTCAAGAGTCGTGGAGATAGAGTAATAGCGTACTCGCATTGTATGGAAATTCACTCGCAAAATTGTTTGAGTTAATCACTCGCGAACTATCTAAAACATTCATGCGCGAATTGTTCGAGAATTATTGTGTTCGCTGCACATCGCGGCTAGTCACAACACTCTTAATTGTTTCTTATTAATTTTACCTTAATGTAGAGAAACACACTCAAGAAGACTACATCACACTCTATTGTTTTTGCGCTCCACTGTAATAAGTTAATTAAAACAGCTGGTTGCTAGGTAGGGCTATTAAGTGAAGCTCCTTAGAAACCAAGCTATTACAGATCTTGTGCCGCTACATGCGTATTCCTATCTTTGGCTTTGACAGCCAATCGCAAGAACACTCCTAAATAAGTTTATTGGGACTCACAAATATGTGCTCAGAGCGTTTGAAGGGTTAAGGACGTTGTTAAATTTTAGGTATAAGATCCCCAAGGTTGGACTCACAATGTCGAATTTGCCAAGTTTCCTCAGCATTTTAAGGCTTAGACGAGCTGTTTTTGCTAATCTATTTTGAAATGACATGGAACATCCACGTTAAGCTGGAGAAATAAAATGTTAGTGTCATTTTGCCAATCAGTCTCAAGACAATTGGTGGGGAACACCCGATGCCCCAGGAGCTTACTCGTTCCCGACATATTCCACCCCTTTATCGGAATCTTGGCATTAGGTGTCGGGTAAACGAGTGTGTGCTCATGTTTTAATGTTGCACTGACCTATTTGTACCTACTGTGTTTAGGTGATTAATTTTGCGACGGTGATTCAGCCGTGCGCCATATTAATTATGCGTCTGCCCAAGGTTGTACCAGACATAACATAGCACCATGATTATTAGAAGCCCGCAAGGCCCCAAATGTGTTCACCTAAACTCAGAATCATTATCAACATACTGGCACCATCGTTAGGTGTATGGAGGATTATTGTAAATACTTTATGACAGAACTACAGTTTCACAAGTCCTATGAATTATTCAGCTATTATACTGTGTCCCTCCAAACTAACATTTATTGTGGTCGAAAATCTTATGAATATATATATTTTAACATCACGCACTAACGAAGAAGAACTCTCGTTTTTCAAACTTTCTTTTTCTATGAGGTCATTTCTTAATTACATAAATTATTTGAACTACTATCATTTTTTGTCACGAATGTCAACAATCGAACATATAACTGATGAATATTATATAAATATATCTTGTTCTTTCTACTATTTTTCTAAGCATGGGCGTATATAGGAAAAAATTTCGGGAGGGGCTGGGAAAATTTTGGGGGGGAATGAAAAATTTAGAGCTTGGAAAAGTTTTAGGCAACTAAAACGCTATTACACCTAAAATAAACTTTTTTTTATTAACTAAGTGATCTTATTTAATTTATTTTTAAGGATTTTATGACACATTTTTACCTTCAAATGAAAATTTCGGGAGGGGCTGCAGCCACCTCAGCCCCCCCCTTATATACGCCCATGTTTAAAGAGCCAAAGTATTATAAGTACTTGTTTTTCCGATTCTAATATGTACGAATGATCTACAAAATCCAAATTTTGATTTGTTTTAAGGATTATCATTTGAGCTATTACGTAATTAAATTAATTGTT
This sequence comes from Gonocerus acuteangulatus, assembly GCA_946811695.1. Lineage (NCBI taxonomy): Eukaryota > Metazoa > Arthropoda > Insecta > Hemiptera > Coreidae > Gonocerus > Gonocerus acuteangulatus. The sequence goes on along the minus strand of OX328126.1, from coordinate 75,817,283 downwards.
GGAAAGGCACTGATTCGGTCTATTTTCTAATTCAACAAGAAAGAAATATAAAACCATAACCTGTTATTAACAGTAAGTGAAAAAATAATTATTGTTATTTTATTTATGAAAGTAGATTAACGTATTCTTTGCAGAAACTTCAAGCTACTCAAAACATGTCGAGAAACCTTAATCACCCCAGTTCTGAACCTCCTAGTACATTTTTACCGACTAAATCATAATTTCGAGGGGGCTGCGCCCCCCCCCCCCCGATATTTTTTTATTTTTATTTTGTTTATCGCTTACAAGGTTTCCCCATAGCGAGGAGAAGGCCTTATATAATGTGATTAGTATAACTAATGTTATTATTACTAGGGTCATGCATTAATCTAATTTTTATTTAACATGCACCAATATCTTATTAATATTTATAACTTGTGATATATAATTTACAAAATTAACCTATTTACATTTATTTAAATAAATATTCTTGTGAAAATCATAATACATAAAAAATATTGTATATAGCCTAGTTATTTATATTTATATACTATATAATATATTTAAAAGTAGATAAACATTGTTATAAATTTAGAGGAAAAATACAAATATTCAAACAATAACAAAACACAAAGCAAGTAGAATTATTCTCCGAGCAATGAAGCCCTCAGCTTTAACATATTCTTAAGATATTGAAATATTTTGAAATTGTCCTCTTTTGAGGCTCTATTTAGGATCTCATGCAATTGAGCGTTATCTGCTGGGTACTTCAATGGTAGATATTGCTCTCTGATAGGCGAGTAAATTGAACAGTGCAACATTGTATGATACACATCTTCATAAGCATTCGATCTACAAAGGATACACATTTCTTGAGAATTAATGCTATAATAAACGCTTTTAATACAAAATTTAATATTAAAGTTGCTAGTAGTCCTGAGTTGTGCAATAATTTTGAGAACTACAAAAGGTAATCTTAACGTTAAAAAGTCATGAGGAAGACTCGTGGAAGGGCTAAATAAATTCATATATTGGACTATATCCTGAATTTCTCATTTTATCGAGATTTCTATTTTGTGCAGCAGTTTTATGTGCGTCTACGATATTACGTAATAACCCCCGCCCCGATATTTAAGCCCATGTAACCTGGTTCCTTCCCTCAGGGGGGAGGGAGGAAACGAACTAAAAACGTAAAAAGCAGCCAGACAATTTGATAGAAAACATTACAAAGTAAACTCATTAATGAAAATTGTTCTTGTTAGAAAATATTAAAAACGAACATTTGCCGTTTGAATAATTAAATTTCAGTCCTTAGAGAATATGGCCTAATAAACCTACTTAATTATTTAAAATCCGATTAATATTTTCTCAATGTCTCTAAATCATTCTTGTATTGTACTAAAATCTGTCGAGAGGGTTAAAGTATTACACACATTTGTGATTCTGAGACCATGATATTCATTTGACTTTTTAATTTCAGTTATTAGTTTATTCAATAAATTACTTCAAAGTCACTGAAATCTGAATATGGCTTCTAATTAAATATGAATGCATTTAAGAATTTTTACAAAGCATTTATTGAGTATTGTGATTCTAATGAAGTCACAGATAGAATCATCAAAAATGACACTACAGCATATACAGGAGTTTATCCTGTCTTGAAGGAAAATTATAGTATTTGGTCAACATTGTGGATAATATTGAACATTTCTGTTTGTATATTTCAGATGATAGGTTATATAAGAGGGACTATAGTACTCATAGGTTTGAACTTCACTCTACTCACCTTTGTTTGTATATTTCAGGTGATAGGTTTTATAAGAGGGACTATAGTACTCATAGGTTTGAACTTCACTCTACTCACCTTTGTTTGTATATTTCAGATGATAGGTTATATAAGAGGGGCTATAGTACTCATAGGTTTGAACTTCACTCTACTCATCTTTGTTTGTATAATTCAGATGATAGGTCATATAAGAGGGGCTATAGTACTCATAGGTTTGAACTTCACTCTACTCACCTTTGTTTGTATATTTCAGATGATAGGTCATATAAGAGGGGCTATAGTACTCATAGGTTTGAACTTCACTCTACTCATCTTTGTTTGTATATTTCAGATGATAGGTCATATAAGAGGGGCTATAGTACTCATAGGTTTGAACTTCACTCTACTCACCTTTGTTTGTATATTTCAGATGATAGGTTATATAAGAGGGACTATAGTACTCATAGGTTTGAACTTCACTCTACTCACCTTTGTTTGTATATTTCAGGTGATAGGTTATATAAGAGGGACTATAGTACTCATAGGTTTGAACTTCACTCTACTCACCTTTGTTTGTATATTTCAGATGATAGGTTATATAAGAGGGGCTATAGTACTCATAGGTTTGAACTTCACTCTACTCATCTTTGTTTGTATATTTCAGATGATAGGTCATATAAGAGGGGCTATAGTACTCATAGGTTTGAACTTCACTCTACTCACCTTTGTTTGTATATTTCAGATGATAGGTCATATAAGAGGGGCTATAGTACTCATAGGTTTGAACTTCACTCTACTCATCTTTGTTTGTATATTTCAGATGATAGGTCATATAAGAGGGGCTATAGTACTCATAGGTTTGAACTTCACTCTACTCATCTTTGTTTGTATATTTCAGATGATAGGTCATATAAGAGGGGCTATAGTACTCATAGGTTTGAACTTCACTCTACTTACCTTTGTTTTCCAAATTTATCTTATAGTACAATTTTGCGTTTGTATCGTTATAACATTCAACATGCAACGAAAAGCTTTTCTTACAGTCCATGAAGAAATGATTGGCAATTTTTTCGAACACGGAGAACATCATACCGACATACTGGAAGGTTTTAAAAAGGCGATGATGAAAGAAAGGAAACATTTGCTGAGTTTGCCGGCTCTTCTAGGAATTGGTGCGTTATACGTACATGAATTCCTTATGACAAAGTCTGATAAACCACTGTGCCAAATCTGTAACAAAGACCTCACAGTTCAACATATACTGACAGACTGTAATTTGAGACAAGACTTGGAAATTCCACGAGACATGAACGAACTACTCCGTGATAGCAGTCACCATATCAACGCTATACTTACCTTTCTTAAAGACAACAATATTTTTAACAAAATTTAACAAACCCCAGACCAAACTCCTCAAATAGTCAACATGTGGGTGTAGTATTTATTACAACAACCACTTAATTTTCTTAATTCATTGTCTTTGATTGTCTAGACGACCCAAACTAAGCTTATAACATCGCCGTTGAAAGATTTTTTTTTTTTTTTTTTTTTTTTTTTTTATAAACATCACTCATGACGTGACTTATTCATCATTATTTTACATAGGATCCTTCCTATTGATTGTACATGGGGCTATTGTTCTTATGTATGTTGTCATATTATGCATAGAACCTATATTGTAAATAGAAACTGTTGCGATTATATATAGTCATATTGTACATAGGAACTATTTTCTTCGTTTCCTTTATAATTATAAGTTTTTCTTAAAAATGTACTGTTTTTTTACTAGTTAATTTTACTTTTATCTGTATGTTATTCACAAACTTAATTGTATAATTAGATTAAAACACACAATAATGTAATTGGATTTGTAATTATGTAATATTGTAACTATTTTGTTGTTGTTATGTATTTCTATTTTATATGTGTACCTGGGCGAAACGCTGTCAATGCGGGGTGCTCATAAATAAATTATTATTAGGAATTGGTGGAAGTAGCGTTGTTCTTGTCGGACCAATACTTGACAGTAAATATGGAAATTTAGGTTTCAACGCTAAGGAGACGCCGCTTCACATGGACATGCCTATCCCAGGTGTATTTACCCTTTCTTCGGGAAATACAGTAAATTCCTATATCCTCATAAGTCCTGCTTTCTACTCTTTGTAAATATAATGCAGCATTTTACCATGCATCAGAAGTATCTTTTAACAACAATAAATACCCTAGAATCTAGGGCACATGTCATGTTCAAAAACACTTATGGCCACACAGGCCATGGTTAATTTATGGACTCATAAAATTGCATAAAAAAGAAAAAACATTACGACCAATAGTTAGGGGATGCGAAGCCCCGGTACAAAAGCTCGCAAAATTTTTACCAAATGACCTTAAGCATTTTTAAGCAAAGATAACCCCTTTGATGTGTTGAGTGGTGTGGATTCAAAATGCAAAACTCAAACCGTTCAAATTTTTCCCGGGTACAAGCTAGTTTCATTCGATGTAATAAACATGTTTCCCAACATTCCGGTTGCTCTTGCAATTAAAATAATTAACAACAATTGGGATAAGATTGAAAAATGTACTAAAATCAAAAATAAAGATTTGTTCATCGAAGGCATTCGATTGTGTTGCAGTCCTGGATATTTTAAGTTTAATGGAAAATTTTACAAACAGAATACGGTATACAAATGGGGAATTCTCTTTCTGTAGCAATAAGTGGAATTGTTTTTTTTTTTTTTTTTTTTTTTTTTTTTTTTTTTTTTTTTTTTTTTTTTTTTTTTTTTTTTTTAATATTCTGGTGCATCTACTACCGAGGTCATTAGCACCGTGGGATTGTTTTAAACCAAATTTTAAAAGAAATCATTTTGGATACGGATATTCATATACAATTTTTAGCGCGGTTCCTCCCTCCCCCATAGGGAGGAACCCCGCTTATGAGGTTGATACAATGAAACAATCCGGAAGTGCCGACAAGAAAATTTCGCGTTTCAGAACCCCTAGAGACCGAAAATAACGGTGGTTCAAATTTGTATATATATATATATATATGTATATATATATATATATATATATATATATATATATATATATTTGTCTGTTCGCTCATTTCTGGCTTCCCTGATGGTCCGATTTTGATGAAATTTGGTACAAAAATCAGTCGTCCAATTTGAAAGGTCAAGTTCGTTAACCAGCAAAATCCGCCCACGGGAAGATGGCGTTTGGGGCGAAATTCGCGCAGAAAAAACCGTAACGCTCACGTTTTTGAGTTCATAAGCTTGTAAGTACTCTTTTTATAGGCTTCTTGGGCTAGGAAAACGAATGAAACCATTTTCAAGGCGATAGCTTTAACCGTTTTCGAGAATATTGGAAAAATAGTTTTTAAATATCGTTTTTGGTTTGGGTACTTAGAATCACGGGATTCAGTTGAAACTTTATCTGCATGTTCTACTTGCATTAAAACTAATATTTTGAAAGTTTCGTTACGTTTGGAGTTAAGGAAGGGTTAGAATAAAATATTTTATAAACACACATGAAAAGTTTTGGGAACTTCGTATACTTTCATTAATATCTCGAACACCGTTGGGAAATCGTGGTAAGTGGATAGAAACTATTTGAAAGCTTACTAAATTCTCTATAAAAATTATTCTAAAACTATTTTTGATTAGGTTATGTCAATCGGAGAAATAAGTGCTTAAAACTTCAAATACGTCTGTTTTGTTCTTATGAACGGGTTTTTGTCGTTCTTTTTGTAATTTTTGTCTCTTTCCCTTGGTTTTTTATTTTTTTAATTTCTTATGTTAGGAAAATGTATTTGTTTGTAAAATAGGATAGGAAAAATGACTCTATTTTTTATTTTTATTTTATTGATCAACAGGTCTTTGCATATATTTAAAAACTCTGTTGATATAACCTCTATATCGTTTTTTACCTATAACCCCCTCGAAAAGGGTTAGGAAATCGTGGAAAAATGTTTTGAAGAAATGTTTGATGGGGTCGTCACATTAGGAGAAATAAGTGCTTAAAACTTAGTTAGTTTCGTTTATTTAAACGGATCTATTTGTGTGTTTCCCGCAGTTTTTTTTTTTCACTGCTCGTTATTTTTGTAATTTCTTATAGCAGTCAAATGTGTTTGTCAGTAAACAGGATACGTATAATTAGAAGCAATATTTTGTTTGTTAGAATTCGAAGATGCCTTGTGAATATCTAGATTACAGTACTGGTGTTGATTTCGTTCTTTAGAATTGTTCTTGGTATTCCCTATTTTCATCTGTTACCCATAGTTTTTTATTGTTAGCAGGTTTTTCTTATTGATTATAGAATATAAATCTATTTGATTATAAAACAGGATACGTAAAATTAGTAAGAATATTTCGGAGATTTCTGAGCGAAATGCCTTGTAAGATTTTCTACCACTACGAACGGCGTTTTTCCTCTATTTTTCAGCCAGATAGGCTTTATTTGGCATATTATTCTATATAGGTTTTATTAAGCAGGGGATTCTGATGAAATGTCGTGTTTTTGCTGTGGATTTTAATTACGATGTATCTAAGATTGGGTAACATTAGCGAGTCTACACAGTGAAGAACCGACGACGGAGGTAGACTTCTTGCTATGATTTAGTCTACATATGTATATTAAGTCCTAAATCCAAAAAATATACTTCACAACGGTTAGATACTATGAGCGAATAGAGTCGGTTCAGTGCCCGGACTGAACCCTCCTAGCAGGAAATTTACCTGCTTGGAGTTAATCCTCAAGAGTTGTAAATATACCCCAGGTATCTGCCGACACAAATACAAAGCCTAGCTACGCAGTCCAGGCAACGAATGCTTGAAAACAGCTATAGGTAATACCAAACAGGTGAAGAATAACCCTTCAAAAATTTTTTCAAACTTTACATTTATTCCTCCATCACAACGCTTCGGACACACAGATCCATCCTCAGGCAATCATGTCCTGTTCATTACTATAATGAACAGGACATGATTGCCTGAGGATGGACCTGTGTGTCCGAAACGTTGTGATGGAGGAATAAATGTAAAGTTTGAAAAAATTTTTGAAGGGTTATTCTTCACCTGTTTGGTATTATTAATTAATACCCTTCATTTAGTAATCGTAACAGCTATAGGTAGAAATGTTTGGAACACAATTTTTGACTTCGTAACTTTGTATGGGCTGGATAGGAGGTGAACATATCAAAAGTCCTTACCCTTAACCTTTGAGCCGGGGAGGGGGGGGGGGGTTTAGAAGGTCCCATTTTTCCGGTGTTCACTAATATCTCGGAAACCCTGCGTCCTAGCAACATGACTATTCTATAACAAATGAATGCTGATTAAATTTCATACAAGTTCTATTCTACAATACAAGTTCTGGAAATAACACAGTTCCATGCATAGGTTATATACTAAATATTCATAAAGATTACTTAGTTGTAACCAGATTCATCAATTAGCAATCAATAGTTTTCAACAAAGGTTATATACTAAATATTGATCAAAAGTATTTAATTACAAAAAAAAAACAAGCTTTCTCAAGACTTTTTTTTGGTCCATTTGTATCTACTCCTTGGACTTAATTAGGTATATTATTCTATATCTTGACTTGTTATTCGTCAAGACTTGTTATTTGTCCTTCTGTATCTACTAGATAGGCTTTATTCGGCATATTATTCTATATAGGCTATATTAGGCATGGTATTCTACTCAATCTTTCTTGTACTTCTTCTTGATCCTTCTGTATCCACTAGAAAGGCTTTATTAGGCATATTTTGCTTTAGAATTAGAGCCGGATTGTGTAATTTCCGCTTCTGTGTATAATTTAACTACTGTCGGTGACCCTGACGCCTTAACATCACTTTTATTCGAGATGTTCGAGAGGATTTCAACAATTTTCACGAGATATATTAAAAAAAAAAGTTTATTTCTTTTCTAAGCTTTTCAAATGACCCTAGGGATATGAACGGAACCGCGCTAAGATGATGCAGTTCCTGCGAGTCGGACTTTTATATAAATATGCGGACGACACAATTTTAGCGGTTGATGAAAACAATATTGACCCATTACTTGAGATTTTTAACAAAAGGTGTGATACATTAAAATTTACAAAAGAAATTGAAACAAATGTCAGAATTACCATTTTAGACTTAGAACTATCACGAAACAAAAATAATTGGATTGATTTTATATGGTTTTCTAAGGTATATCACTCTGACAGAACAATTAATTTCTACTCCAATCATCCTCTCAGTTTCAAAAAAAACTTAGTATATAATACAACTTTAACTGCCTTAAATAGAACATCGCCTCAATATTTATATGAAATCAAAAATAGAATTAGAAAAGTATTTAACAAAAATAACTTCCCCTCGAAACTAGTAGATATACAAATAAAAAAAAAGTCCGTCACGCAGGAGCTGCATAACTAAGCACTTTCCTCAGAATTTGGGTAGTGTAGACTGCTTTCCAGAACAATTTGCTTAAAATATCCTACATAAATAAAATAAAAACATGAATAGTTCTCTTTTAATTTTGTAATGAGTAACTGAAAAATTATTAATTTGCTTCCAGAGTTATGTTTACACATGGTACCTACTACAATACGTAATAAATACAAAAAACTTCATATTATCGTATTTTGATCTAACGCAGGAACCGGATACAGTCCCTCTAGCGCTCCTTGCGGCGCCTTTGTGGACCTATGTCTGGTTGGCTTTTCTATTGAAATATATTACAAAGTAAACCCCCCTTTCCGATTGACCGATTCAGCTCATTTTTATAACACTTCTTTCTCATAAGTTACCCACGACGTATACCGCGTTTCGTTACAATACAGCAGAAATTACGACCAGTATGAGTATATTAGTAATTTGGGTCTGGAGTAACCCCCCCCCCTCCTAATGAACCGATTTAGTTTATTTTTTACAACACAAATTTACCTGTAGATTACCACTATGAATACCGAGTTTCGTCGAAATATACCTAAAATCACGGTATTGTCGGTCCGGAGTAAACCCCCCCTCCTTATGAACCGATTTACTTCATTTTTATATCTCACTTTTCTCTCTATATTACCACTACGAATACCAAGTTTCGTTGAAATATAAAAAATATTACGGCTGAAATGGTCAAATTAGTGTTTTGGGTTCGGGGTAAACCCACCTTCCGGTGGACCGATTTTGGTGGTTAACGAACTCGTTCAATCGTTTGCTAATTGAATGCTATATACCAAGTTTCGTGACGAAAAAACAAAAACTCTGGCCGCTATCGTGTTAACAGACACACACACATATATATATATATATATATATATATATATATATATATATATATATATAAATTTTAACGGGGGTCATTTTTTTTGTCTACTAGGTAGGATCGATAAAGATTTGAAGAAATTTTTCAAAAATTCCGTCATGAGTCCAACCTCAATAGCTACTTTCCTTCGGAGGAAAGTGCTAAAAGCGGAAAATAGCGTTTGTTACACGAAAAATAAAAAAGAATGTACGAAAAATTTTAATATAAAATTATTCCACTTTACTGAGGAGTTTTTTGAGTACTTACTTGACAGACGGAATAAAAGAAAACGGAGTTCGCTGGACATTAGTACTATCGACAAACCTGCAAAACGTGTTAAATGCAATGAACAAATCGTAAGGGACAATAGAGAAACTAATAGTAAAAGAAAAAGGGATATGGAACATGAAGAAGCACGGCCAGATTCGATAAAAAGAAGAGAACATTTATCCAGACACAAATAAAACATTTTTTTAATAATTCTGAAACCAAGAAAATTCATGAGGGAAGCACCATAAATAACCATATACTTAGTCAAAATAGGAATAAAAACATTCAAGAAACCAGAAAAGTAAAAGAGCAAATAGAAAATAATTTTTATGCATTCGATTTTCACCCAGCAATAGCAGACAGGATGAAACTGGCCTGAAACGGGATTTGCCAGATAAGCTGGAAATATAATAACAAAATAGAAAAGAAGTTCAGCAAAGTTAAGGACCAAGTAAATAAAATTAATTCAAAATATAATGTATATAAGGTTAAATGTAAAGATTGTAACAAATGCTACATAGGCGAATCATCACAAACACTAAAAAATAGAATTAAGCAACATGCCAAAAATATAGACGAGAAATCAAATAAAACAGCTCTAACGGACCACGCATTTATATATATATATATATATATATATATATATATATATATATATATATATATATATTTAAATATATATGGGAAGGTGTTGTACCTCTGACCATATTGTACCTTTCACCACCGAGCCTTTTGCGGCTTGTAGCAACATTTTATAAATGTTGGTGTAATTAGTGTTTAGCTCCTTCACTAGAGGGCTTATGTAACCTACTTTGGATTATTCAAGTCAAAGAGGATTTTTGGAAAAAATACTTAACCATTTCTATAACAAAAAGTCCGTCACGCAGGAGCTGCATAACTAAGCACTTTCCTCAGAATTTGGGTAGTGTAGACTGCTTTCCAGAACAATTTGCTTAAAATATCCTACATAAATAAAATAAAAACGTGAATAGTTCTCATTTTGTAATGAGTAACTGATCAATTATTAATTTGCATCCAGAGTTATGTTTACACATGGTACCTACTACACTACGTAATAAATACAAAAATCCTCATATTATCGTATTTTGATCTAACGCAGGAACAGGATACAGTCAATCTAGTGGTAGAAAGCGCTCCTTGCGGCGGCTTTGTGAACCTACGTCTGCCGGCTTTTCTATTCAAATATATTACAAATTAAACCCCCGCTTTCCGATTGACCGATTCAGCTCATTTTTACAACACTTCTTTCTCATGAGTTACCCACGACGTATACCGCGTTTCGGTACAATACAGCAGAAATTACGACCGGTATGAGTATATTAGGAATTTGGGTCCGGAGTAAACCCCCCCTTCTAATGAACCAATTTAGTTTCTTTTTACAACACATATTTACCTGTAGATTACCACTACGAATACCGAGTTTCGTCGAAATATACCAAAAATCACGGCTGGTAGTGGCGAATTGGTATTGTGGGTCCGGAGTAAACCCCCCCTCCTAATGAACCGATTTCGTTTATTTTTACAACACATATTTACCTGTGGATTAGCACTACGAATACCGAGTTTCGTCGAAATATACCAAAAATCACGGCTGGTAGTGGCGAATTGGTATTGTGGGTCCGGAGTAAACCCCCCCTTCTAATGAACCGATTTAGTTCATTTTTATATCTCACTTTTCTCTCTATATTAACACTACGAATACCAAGTTTCGTTGAAATATAACGAATATTATGGCTGACATAGTGAAATAAGTGTTTTGGGTTCGGGGTAAACCCCCCCTTCCGGTGGACCGACTTTGGTGGTTAACGAACTCGTTCAATCGTTTGCTAATTGAATGCTATATACCAAGTTTCGTGACGAAAAAACAAAAACTCTGGCCGCTATCGTGTTAACAGACACACATATATATATATATATATATATATATATATATATATATATATATATATATATATATATATATATATATATATATATGCATATATATATATATATATATAGATATATATAAATTTTAACGGGGGTCATTTTCGGTGTCTCGATAAAGATAAAGATTTGAAGAAATTTTTCAAAAATTCCGTCATGAGTCCAACCTCAATAGCTACTTTCCTTTGGAGGAAAGTGCTAAAATGTAAGTAATCTATTGATGACGTTTTGCCTCATAATATTTTTTGTATTATGTCTTTTTAGATGGAAATCATTCGACAAAGTAGCTATTACAATAAGAAATATGGTGTAGCTTCTGAAATTGATTTATCTTAACTCTAAAATTTTTAGCATGTTTTTTAATTTTCACTACCAGGGTGTTGTACCTCTGACCACGACTAGTTGTTGTTCCTTTGGCCAGGTCAAAGGAACAACACACCTGAGTAATTTTTTCATAATTCAACTTTTATGTTCTTCTGCAACAACTTTTTAAAAAATAATTAATATTGGTTGCTTCAATTGTTCAAAGAATTTAATAAATAATAATTTAAATAAGTTCAAACGGGCCTTATCAATCCTCAGAGTAGCAGTTCAAACCTATCACCCCTTATCGTTACACCTCACGTTGTAAGGCCTCATCCAAAAGCGCAGGCAAGGAACATGTCAAATAGAGGCCGGCCTAAAGGGAAACCTCGTATCCTGACAGATATTCCTAAAAATCTAATTATTGAAGCTAAAAAAAAAAAAAAAAAAACGAAAGCACCACCCTAAACGTAAGACACCACATACAAATAAACCCCTTCCTAAAAAAGTGGTAAATAAAAAGAAAATTATTCTAATGACAGTTCAGATTCTGATACTGACACCGAAATTTCTTCAGGAGAAAGTGACGGTGATCTGTCGGATAAATGTTGCGAGTTTTGTAGATAACCAGCAACAATTTGAAAAATATGATTTGGAAAAAGGAAATTTTATACTTGTTAAAAATAAAAGTAAAAAGGCTATTACATATTTAGTCGCAGAGATCTGTGGTATAACATGTCCAATGTTTAAGACCCAATATTTGAAAAAACAAACTTTAAGGGACAAGTTTACGAGAGAAGATGAAAATTTGTATGATATTGATGTTGAAGACATTGTGGCTAAACTTCCATACCCTACTATTGCTAGTGGATCTGCTTGACAGTTCAAACGTTTATCGATTGGACTGGATTTTTCAGCATATTGAGCATAAAATAATATCAATAATAGCTTTTTTTATTATGCTTACATCCTTCTCCTGTATTTATTAAACTTACGATTAATTGCAATATTACTGAATGCAATTTTTTGTGTGCACTGCAGTGTTGTGTTTAGGTGGTCAGAGGTACAACACCCCATGGTCAAATGTACAACTACATGTTGTACCTTTGACCACTGCAAAATTATTTTTAAAAAAATTAATAAAAAATATTAAATGTAAAGCTAGAGCATTGAAAAAATTAAATATGATAAGCAATAGAATATTAATTACATTGAAATAAAAACAAATGAATTTAGCTGTACTATTCAAGCTAAGAAAAATTAAAGTTTGCAAAGTGGTCAAAGGTACAACACCTTCCCCTACATATATATATATATATTAACACAATACCCGTGTATTGATAATAATAGCGTTCGCTCAGCTAACCAGAGTTGGGCAAAAATTAGCGAGCGCTAAAAGCTGATACCTCATCGCTAATTTAGCGACTCCGTAGAAACCCAGCGCTAATAATTAGCGCATAGCGAAGGCAGGGCGCTAATCGCTAATTTATTTATGAAGTGTTTAAATATCGTGATAGCTAATAGCTTTAGCTATAATTACAAAATTTTGTCATCTCATAATCTCGGAAGTTCACTTCCGGTCTGCTCTGAGCAACTTCCAGGGGCATTCTACCTCACTCCTGTTCCACTTCCGCTTCAATCTAGATGATTTCCGATCACATCAATGTCAATTTCGATTACTTCCGGTCGACCTATGCCTATGGCTGGGTAACTCCTGTTCGATCTGGCTCACTTCCGGCCACTCACGGACAATGGCACACTCTAACCCTTCTTAATCTAGGTTACTTCCGGTCTCTCAAATTTCTCACTCAGACGTAACCGGGTGGATCCGAGCCAAATTTGGGTAATTCAAAATTCTCTCCTAGATTACTTCCGGTCTCTCCCATTTAGTTCTGTGTCACTATATTCATCCCTGGGTCGTTTCCAGAAGTACCTATGGGCCTTCTGGGATCTCATGATAGACCGGAAGTGAACATTTCATAAATAATTAGCGATTAGCTCCCTGCCGTCGCTATGCGCTAATTATTAGCGCTGGGTATCTACGGTATCGCTAAATTAGCGGTGAGGTGTCAGCTTTTAGCGCTGGCTAATTTTTGCCCAACTCTGCAGCTAACGATTAAACGAGTTAACCACTAAAATCGGTCCACGGGGAGGGAGGTTTTACCCCGGATACAAAGTAGTTAATTGCACATCCCGGCCGTCATTTTTATGTATTACAATCAAACTCGGTATTCGTTGTGATAATCTTATTAGAATAATGTTTTGCAAAAATAAACATAAAAAATCGGGTTATTATGAGGTGGGTGGGGGGGGGGGGTTACTGCAGACCTAAATTGCTAATTTTCCACTACCAGCCCTAATGTTTGTTATATTTCATCGAAACTCGGTATTCGTTGTGGTCATATGTAGAGAAAAAAGTGCTATAAAAATAACCTAAATCGTTCACTAGAAGGGGGGGGGGGTTACTAGTTTGCTTATACCGGTCGTAATTTCTGCTGTATTGTAAGTAAACGCGGTATATGTCGTGTGTATCGAATGAGAATGAAGTTTTGTAAAATTGAACTACATCGGTCTATCGAAAGGGGGGGGGGGGTGGTTACTTTGTTTGAATAGAATTCACCCGCTACAACGTTGGTTCGTAAAGCTACCGCTAGGGGCGCCTCTGTTTTATTAAGACTTTGTGGATTTCAGGGTTCATACTTCTGCCACTAAGAACGCTCTATCTCTTTCCTGCTTTATAAGTTATCTTTTTAGATAGAGACACTTTCATTATTCAAAAAGATCAATAGACGCAAATCTTAAGTTTCGTATATTTAATAAGTAGTGTAGTTCCTCTTGAAGTAAACTGATTACAAAATTAATAATTGACACAGTTGCTCAATACAAATGTACAAGAAAGATATGATTGATTATTTAGGATTGCCTTAATCCAAATTTTATTTTATTTTTTCCAGGGTAATTCACTTCCTGGAACTGCTTCAACATGTTTCCTGACATGCTTTGTTGAAATCGGTTTCATTGCTTTGATTTCCCTATTTGCACAAAGAACTGTAGATTTGGTCAGTATTAGCCTTATACCAATAAATATTCATTTTATCTCCATAATTATAATAGTGATTCATATTCTTTTTAGCACTTTCCAAAGGAATATAGCTATTATGGTTGCACTCATGACACAATTTTTGAAACATTTCTTGAAATCTTCGTTAATCCAACCAACTGGTGACTGAAAATTACCCTCCTTAAAATTCACCAATCTAAATCGTCTTGTTAACGATTTTTTTCAAGGAACACAGTCATACTTGTACAACATCTTCACATCATAGCATATTTATTTACAAAAAATAACCTGCAATAGCTCTAGGTCATAATACCAATGTGTGTGTTATAAATTGAGTTTCTCTGGTTTTTTTATACTTCTGCCAGATCGGGATGTTTGAAGCCTTTGTTCAGGAGAGGCTTGAGCTGTGGATTCCATCTGAGGTGAGCGATGCTGGGATTGATTTGAATGGATACCTTGACTTGGTTGCTCTTCTCGATTTGAATGGCTGCCTCGACTGGGTTGCTCTTCTTGATCCTTCAACTCAAGATCAGAAATTATTCTATTTCGGATGTGAATGGAAGATCCCCGATACTCCTTCCCACTAGTATCTCTAATTGTGCAGGATCGAGGCTGAGGGAGCTTCTCTGTTATCCATCCTGGCTTTCAAGCTTCTTTCCCCTGGATATAAATTGGCTGGTTAGGAACGAAGTTGCTTTCCATAGTTGCGCTGGAGTCATAGTAAGCTCTAATCTTCAATTCTTCCATACGGCTGCGGATGTCTTCTGAGGGTGCTTGAGGTAAAAGCAGCTCAGTTGTTGCTGGTGCATTTGTTCTAAGCAATCGTCCCATCATGAGTTGACTTGGAGAGAAAGAAAGAGCAGTAAGAGGGGTAGCTCTATACTCCAGTAAAGCTAAACGAATGTTATTATCAGACTGGATAGATTTCTTAATTAGTTTTTTTTTGCGATTCCTACCCCTTTTTCGGAGAGACCATTTGACTTACTATGATATGGACTAGATGTAATAATCTTGAAACCCCATGACTTGCTAAAACTTTGTAGTTCCAAGCTTGAAAATGGGTTATTTTCACAGCGAACAATTTCGGGAATACCAAAGTTACTGAAAAGTATTTTTAAGTTCTTAATTATTTCATTGGAAGTCTTATTTTTCAAGAGTAGTATATCGAGCCAGCGGTAATAATAGTCTTCCACTACCAGAAATATTTGGCCCTTATATTCCCCTATGTCCATTCCTAATGTTTGAAAAGGATATTGGGGAACTTTTGTTGGAATAAGTGGCTCCTTATCATTGTTGTTCCACGGCATAATTAACAGCAGCCACCCAATATTTGTCAAAAGCTTCTAATGTTTTATCAAGAGTGCTCTTCTTATCATCAGGAAATGTATTATAAACATCCACTGCTTCTTTTCCCATATTCATTAACAGAATTGCAATCTTCAAATCCTCATCCATCATTTTAGCGCGGTTCCTCCCTCCCCCATAGGGAGGAACCCCGCTTATAGGGTTGATACAATGAAACAATCCGGAAGTGCCGACTAGAAAATTTCGCGTTTCAGAACCCCTAGAGACCGAAAATAACGGTGGTTCAAATTTGTATATATATATATATATATGTATATATTTATATATATATATATATATATATATATATATATATATATATATATATATATATATTTGTCTGTTCGCTCTCTAGATAGAAGACGAATGGTCCGATTTTGATGAAATTTGGTACAAAAATCCTTCGTCCAATTTGAAAGGTCAAGTTCGTTAACCAGCAAAATCCGCCTACTGGAAGATGGCGTTTGGGGCGAAATTCGCGCAAAAAAAATCGTAACGCTTACGTTTTTGAGTTCATAAGCTTGTAAGTACTCGTTTTATATGATTCCTGGGCTAGGAAAACGAATGAAACCATTTTGAAGGCGATCGCTTTAACCGTTTTCGAGAAAATTGGAAAAATAGTTTTTGAATACCGTTTTTGGTTTGGGTACTTAGAATTACGGGATTCAGTTGAAACTTTATCTGCATGTTCTACATTCATTAAAACTAATATGTTGAAAGTTTTGTTACGTTTGGAGTTAAGGAAGGGTTAGAATAAAATATTTTATGAACAGACATGAAAAGTTTTGGGAAGTTCGTATACTTTCATTAATATCTCGAACACGGTTGGGAAATCGTGGTAAGTGGATAGTAACTATTTGAAAGCTTACTAAATTTTCTACAAAAAAGATTCTAAAACTATTTTTGATTAGGTTATGTCAATCGGAGAAATAAGTGCTTAAAACTTCAAATACGTCTGTTTTGTTCTTATGAACGGGTTTTTGTCGTTCTTGTTGTAATTTTTGTCTCTTTCCCTTCGTTTTTTATTGCTTTTTATTTTTGTAATTTCTTATGTTGCGAAAATTTTGTGTGTAAAACAGGATATGAAAAATGAGGCCAATTTTCTGTTGCTAGAAATAATATAAATTTTGGGAACTTTCATTAATATCTCGAAAACTGTTGAGAATTTTGGTAAACGGAAGAATACCATTAGAAAGCTTATTAAATGCTCTACATAAAAGGTTCTAATGAAAGTTTTGATTAGGCAATGTCAATCGGAGAAATAAGAGCTTAAAGCTTTAAAGTAATTGATTTCGCTTATTCGAAGTGTTCTTTTTGTCTGTATTTTATTCCTTGTTATTTTTTAATTGCTTATAGTAGGATAATGTATTCGAAAATAAAACAGGTTAAGTAAAATAACAAAAACAATTTATTGTTAGAAATATAGAGTTCCAAGATTCCAAGACCTTGTAACTAGCGGGACGGTTTCTAGTGTTGCCGACCCTTCCAGGTAAGATTGTAAATCCTACCTTTCAAGACTGGTGGAACCAAAATATAACTGTCAGGGTTCGGTCACTGCTACTTAATAAAACTACATTTTATCGTAAAAATGGTTTTATTGTGCCGACGTTTCGGCTTGAACTTCAAGCCTTCATCAGGGCTGTAAATACAAGTAGGACATATTTAACACTAATATATGCACATATCTATGTAAATATACCTAACATATATATATATATACATATATAATATATATATATATTTATATATATGCATATACACATACACATATACACGCACACATATGTACATATATATGCCCACATACATACACATATGGGGTATGTATTATTAAGTAGCAGTGACCTAACCCGGACAATCCCTACCTTGCATCATCAACGGTCAACGATCTCCTCTCAACAAAATAATAACTGCTTCTATTTTAATCTTTCGAAATTAGACTAGGGATAAGAACGGAACCGCGCTAAGATGAGGCAGTTCCTGCGAGTCGGACTTTTTTGATTTACATGTGGCTTTCATGCTAAGGGTAAACATATTTTTCCACTTCGGCCATCTTTCAGGCAACGTAGCATCAAAAGTTAAGGGCTTTATACGGAATAAACAGTTTGCCGCTTCAGTCATGTTTAGAATTTTCCAGATAAGACCTACACAAGTTTGACGACTCTTAGTAAAGACACTAATTATCACCTCAGGAACACCTGACACCATGTATTATTATTAAATTATTGTTTTCGAAATTAATCTATATTAGAAATTATTTTCGTAAACGTGGAGGGTTTCCATGTTGTTATTCTTTGAGAAATTGTTTATTGTAAATGCGAAAATAAGGAATTACTCTTTCAGGAATGGGAATAATTTTGTTAGTAAAGAAACAACTTTCAAAAGTTTAGGACAATTGAAATTTTGAATAAGGCATAGCTTTAAAAATGTGTTTTTCTGTTTTTAAAGAATGAAGATTTGTTTTCTGCGATATACAATACCAAGTGGTATGCCTGCAGTGAGCTTATTAAGTCAAATATAAGAATTTGCATGGAGATTGTTCTCAGACCAATGCAGTTAAATGCTGTAGGTATTATGAATGCAAATTTGGATGCATTTGCAAAAGTAAGTATTGGAGAAACTCCTTTTACTACCTAACATAAATTAAGTACATATTATAAGGTCTTAAATTATGTAAACCTTATAAGAAACCATAATTACTTTATAATTTCTTAAACCAATTATTAAATATATAAAACTATATCTAGTTAGTTTATATTCCTATAGCTTCATTTAGAATTCACATTAGAGATGTGACTGCTCGCTGGATAGACAACAATTTTTAAAGGCAGTCAGCAGCCCTGGCTTGCCGCCCATTTCGAAATTCCCATTCATTTGATAGAATATCATTTATGTTGAGTGATATCCATGCGGAATTGAAACTTGATGATATTTTTGGATTTTTTAAATAAATAGTTTTAGAAGAGGTAAATGCACTAATGGAGGTGACACCTACAGCTCGCCTATCTAAAGTTAATGATTTTTTATTTATTTTGGAAATGTCGATACCGTAACAAGCGACGATTCTCTTACGAAAGCAGAAGTCCAAGTTTGCAGATTTTTGAAAATCAGGAAGAAGAGTATGTTAAATAGTTTTAAATATCTGCGCCAGTTGAAAGACTGTTTTCATTCGCAAGCAAGACAAATACTCCCAAAGCACATAAGCTCAGTTATGAACATTTTGAAAAGTGAGCGACCTTGAAAGCTTATTTGAATAATTAGTTCTCGTGTGATAGTAAAACATAATTAGGCATTATAACTTTTTTTTTTTAAATAATGGCTATTATAAGCCTATCATTATCATTTAGTTTTCATGGCAGCAACGTTACAAACCAAGTAAGTAATATTAAAATCTAATAACACAAATCTGTAACTGTTCGGGTTTACAGTTGCGAACCTGTGACCTCCGAACTGTGAGTCCTAGACAATTTTCACGTTGCCTGTAACACCCCCGGATCACGGCCTGCGCCAAGTTTGGTCAAAATCGGTCAAACGGTGTGGATATGAATAAGGAACAACCAGGCAGACAAACAGATGGTACGCGTTTTTGACCTAGCCTATGACACTCCCCGTATCAAAACCTACCTATGTGTCAAGTTTGATCAAAATCGGTCAAACGGTGTGGATTTATATAAGGAGCAAACATTCAGTCAGACAGCTGATAGACGTTTTTGACCTAACCTATGCCAATCCCCCTATCAAGACCTACCTATGTTCCGAGTTTGGACAAAATCGGTCAAAAGGTGTGGATTTGTATAAGGAACAAACATACACACAGACAGCTGGTAGATTTTTTTGACTTAGCCTATGATACCCCCCTTATCGAGACCTGCCAGTGTACCAAGATTGGTCAAAATCGGTCAAACGGTGTGGATTTGTAGAAGGAATAAACATACAGACAGACAGCTGGTAGATGATTTTGATTTAGCCTACGAGACTTCCCGTATGAAGACCTACCAGTATTCCAAGTTTGGTAAAAATCGGTCAAACGGTGTGGATTTGTACGAGGAACAAACAGACAGACACGTGATTTATATATATATATATATATATATATATATATATATATATATATATATATATATATATAAACAATGTCACTCTTATATATAGTTTTCATTAAAAGAAAGAAAAAATGTGATGTACTTAACGAAAAATTTCAATCAAATAAATCATTTTTATTCAATAAAAATTTTCATTCAAATAAATCATTTTTATTCAATAAATTATTTTTATTCAATAAAAAGTTTCATTCAATAAATCATTTTTATTCAATAAAATCATTTTCAATCAATAAAAATTTTCATTCAATAAATCATTGTTATTCAATAATGAATAAAAATAAAATTTTACGTTATTCATTGATTGACTGAATAATGAATGAAAAATTATTCATTATTCAGAATGAAATATCAAATTTATTTATTATTCATTATTCATTATTCTGAATGATTTTTGCCCAACACTGTTTGGCTGGTAATCACCAGCCTGCTGGCATTCACCAGCCGCTGGTCCTGGGTCAGACTAGGCTGCTTGCTGGTAATTCCCAAGCGGCTGGCTAGTAGCGGTTGGTAACCAGCCTAGTGTGACCGCGGCTTGGCTCCCAGACAGTGATCCGGATCAGGCAATATGGCGACCATTTATGGCACCAAGACCATTTATTAATATTATCAACGAGTTGGATTGACTAGAGTTTCAATATAACATTGAGCGAGCGTAGCGAGCGGAAACGCATAGCAATTATGCCATTAACAGAAGTGCTACTGGGTTCCTAGGTTATATAACATTAGCAATTATGTTAATTGCATAATTAACTCGCTACGCTCGCTCAAGGTTATGTCTAAACTCTAGTTAATCCAACTCGTTGGTAATATAGATCACTGGTTTCTCGGTGGAAAATAGGCCTCTATGCAATTTAACATTGCTTTAAATGAGTACTCTTTCAGTTGTTGGTAAATCCCAAATACTCATTTCCCTAGCCGAAAGAACAGCACAAAGAACACCACAACACAAACAACACTAAGAAGTTTTTTGCCCTTAAACACCAAAAAACAACAACACTAAGAAGTGAAATAAGAAACAATAAATATCACTTGTAAAAACACAAACCTAACAGTAAGCGAACACAAAACGATGACTAGAACGGAAGAAAGAACAGCCAATGAAATTGCCCGTAGGAATAAACCAATTAGTCCAGTCACCTAAGACAAAAAAAAGGGCAAAGTTCGCAAAAAAAAAAAACCCGTAACGCTGATTTTTTGGGGTGTTGTTTGGGGCCACCCCAGTAGTCTGTACCCAATTTGTCAGCTTCGAAAGACTTGCGCTAACTGCGCAACAGTCGAAAAACATTGACATTTTTTTGTTTTTTGCTTATAGCTCCTAAACCGTGCATCGTGCAACAATTTGTATTTTATGCTTCTTAAAAGTAAATAAAATTTAAAAACTTTTGGCTCTAAAACAAACTCTTTAGGTAGAATAACTTCCGAGATACAGCTTTCCAAAGTTTGGCTACTTTTCCCAAAAAGTGTAAAATTTAACTATCGGGCGTGTTTGGAGGGATATGCAGGCCGCAATAATCATCTTACAAAATACTCCTAAAGATAAAAGTTATAGTAAATTTTATTAGCTTCAAAAGAAACGCAATTGGAAGTCTATAGACCCAGTGGGTATCTAGTAATCTTTAAAAACCAAACAACATCCTTGTTGGGTCTGGCTCAGCCTGGCGAATAGCACGAACCATTAGAGCCCGTTTCAAACCTTTTCTGTAACTTTTTGAGTCGACTGGGGGGTTGAGGAAGGGGTAGGCGGGGGGGGGATGTGGTATTGGTGAAATTGGGGGGGGGGGGGGGGTCAAAAACTTCACCATAACTTGTGGCGTCGGGTCCCCTTTGTCGTATATTCTAAATTAATTTTACTGGGTAATGTAATTTAAAAAAATAATTATAAACACTAATAGTTATAATACTTGTAGTTTATTAAAAAAATACAATACTTATCAACATTTACATAAACATTCCTTAAAAAAAAAAAATAGAAACTGAATTGAAATTGAAGATGTGAAAATGAGAACGTTTACAAAATTCAAATTTGTGTAGTTTTATAATGTTCCTTGCACCCACGTGTCGCAAAATGAAAAAAATGTAGTCTTTAGTGGAAGGACAAAAACTATACCTTTTCGTTTTCTTTCTGCTTCATTCAATGAAGATATACTTTTGTTTTTAAGTTTTCGACTTATTCTCCTGGCAATCCTCTTTGGGTCAATTTTTAAATTATAAAATTGTTTTATTTTAGTATTACCACAGATGATACTGTAGTGCTTTCATGTTCCGCCAACCCGCAGCAAGTCTCAGAAGCGCTCCAGAATCATTTCTTGGAGATCGAGAAATGGCTAAAGAAGTGGCAAATGAAAGTTAACGCCGAAAATTGCAAGCACGTCACATTCACACTGCGGCGCAGTGAGTACCCGCCTGTTACCCTTAACGAATCCCTCATTCCCAAATCAGATTTTGATCGATACCTAGGCTTCCACCTCGTCAAGGGACTTACTTGGAACACACACACATAAACAAAACGACAAGAACTAAATAAACGCTACGGCCTAGTTAGACGACTAATATGTCCCAAGTCAAAACTCAGAACTTAAAACAAACTAACAATATACAAAACTATTATTAAACCGATTTGGACATACGGCATTGAACTATGGAGTACAGCAAAACCTGCCAACATAAACCAAATCCAAACCAGTCCAAAGTTCTTCACCGAATCCTTAATGCTTCCTTTTACGTCAACAATAATATCATCCGCCGAGACCTGGAAATTCTCTTTGTCGCTGAATTAGCTAAAACCCGCTTCTCCACTTTTCATCCCAATCCCCTTGCCCAATCCCTTTCCAAAAGATGCGATCCCTTCCAATCCCCCGAGACACCTGAAAAGAAAGTGGCCTAGAGACCAACTGTATCACTTAAAAGCATTATTAGTTCCTTAGGGAGTGTCAGCAATGGCTGCCTTCTCCCCTCTGTTCTTCTATGTGTAATAGCTTAGGAGATATGTATTTACTTATTGTATTATATCGTCGATACAAATGCAAAGTATCGAATGTGAAAAAATGCCTCTTTCATTTTCAATCTTTACTAATTTCTGCTGGACTTATGTACGTCAAATTCTTGAATCTTACATCACTCTATTAAAGGGAAAGTATTCCACTACCAACAGGTCAAATCTGCCGAATATTTGCCTGTCCAAAAAAAATTTATGAATAAATGCTTTTCCACTCTGAAAAGTGGTGATTTTCACATTCGATACTTTGCATTTGTAACGACGATATGTAAACATATGTATACAGATTGTAAATATTCAATAAATAAATATAAATGTATATATATACAATATATATATATAATATATATATATATATATGTACATATATATATATATATATATATATATATATATATATATATATATATATATATATATATACTTGATGACCTTATAAAAATGCAGTATACACATTTCAATAATTATTATTGCCTAAAGTATTTTATTATTGATGCATTATATTAGGCAGTGTGTCGGAAAGGCACAAACAGATGCCTTGTTTAATTGTGCCATTTAACATTATTGTAACTCTTTTTTGTTTACAAATTTTTATTTCTGTTGAACCTCACTCCTTCGAATAAGATGAAAGCATATTTTCAAAAGCTCTACGAACAACGCAATGTTTTTATTTTTATATTTCACAATCTTTGAATTTTGCTGTGTGATGCTCTTAAGATGTTGAAATGCCTTTTAGAGGGCTATGCAAACCATGACAATATTGTGAAATTTTTGCATTAACAGAATTCTTTAGTCCTTTTACTGTTAATTAAACATTATAAAAATTAACAACATGTATGCAATATATTACAATTTTACTGTTCCAAATTTATGTAATAACCCCACGGAGAATTAGCAGATATTGCTTCAATAAATAATTAAAATTCTCAAAAAATAAAGTCTCCCGTATTTTATTGAAAGGTCAAGGATTAGCTTAGCGTAACCGCATGTTTAAATAATTCAGGAGAGAATGACAAACTGCAACTGTTATTAGCTTAATAAATATTCAATAACAATTTGCAATAATAATTAGTATATTTTTCTTAATTGATTTTCCACTTTAATCTTGTTGTTGGTCACAATCACACCTGTTTTCTCGAGCGATATACCATTTAATTTAGTGTAAAACTAAAATTGTTCGTATTTATTCAAACATTAAGAACGAATAATTTTGTTTCAGAATATTATTAAATTTAAATCAATTGAATACGAATATTTTTGTCTTGGATATCGCATTTCATATTTTCTTTGATTAACCAAGTATCAGTTTTTGCTAGTATTTAGGTTACTTCAACTACTTCTTTGGTTAGTGTTTTTTTAATTTCTCCATAAATGTTAACGTCCCTAGTTATGGAGATTTATTTCAAGTTAACAAATTTCTTGAGTAAATATTACGAACGCGATGATGCTACTGACGAACTAATGCTTCGGTTTTACTTCATTCTTCCGTATTTTACCTGTTTTTATCCAAAAATTAACGGAATTTATAAATATCTGACATGTTTGCTGGTCCTCGCTCATCTTACAGTCAATTTGTTTCATTTGGTTGTAGCTTGGCGAACGTGTCTCGTGCTATTACAATTAAATTTTACTCTTTTAACTTACATTATTCAAAATTACCTTTTGATTCAGTTTTGCCTTTTGTTATTGTTCCTATGGAACTTGAAACGGAATAACATCCGAATACTGCACAGGGAAATGATTGGCGGCTTTTACAGCTACGGCGAAGATCACGAGGAAATACTCTCAACTTTGCACAAAGAAATGTGGAAGGAAAAGAAACAGTTGTTATTGCTACCGTTTTGTACGGCGTTTGTAGGCGGAAATGCAATTTTGATAAGACCCATTATCGATGTTTCGTACGGAAGTCTAGATTTCAATGTGTCGGAAACAAATTTGAACTTCGGCGTACCAATTCCCGCTGACTACCCTTTTTCGGTCGATAATAATGGTATGTCTGTTTTCTTACCAATTCTTCAAGGGTGCACAGCAATCTACGTTGTTTCGAGCCTCGCTTTCGCGGCGCTGTTGGTAATAAATGTACTTCAATACTTCAATTTACATCAGAAATATCTTTTGAAAACTATTGAAACCGTTGAATCGAGAGCTGAAATTATCTTCAGGAAATTGGTAACCAAAGAAAGAAGGAGGGGAAGGCATTTGTACCGTGACAAGTTGTATCAAAAATGTTTCGAGAATTGTCTAAACAAATGTTTCCGTCATCACCAGTTAATAATCAAGTAAGAAATATTGTTTTGTTAATTTCTTACATCCATAAATATTTATTTAAACAAGAAACATTCTGACTGAGTGCGAAAATTTTCTCAATATATATAAATATATATATTCTAAAACCTATAATGCAAAGAAACATCAAAATATTCTAAACTCAATTCATGAATTTGTTAATTTATGTTACAATGGATGCACTTTCTTTCTTTGGTAATAGGTCAGGTAATAACTTCAGGGTTAACATAAGGTACAAGTATATGTAAGTCTTTACTTTTATGACAAGGGTGCATGTTCAGGTAATAACTTCAGTGGTAACATAAGGGTACATGCACGGATAAAACATAAGAGGTAACATAAGGGTACATGTACAGGTAAAACATAAGAGGTAACATAAGGGTTCACGTACAGGTAATACTTAAGAGGTAACATAAGGGTATACGTACAGGTAATACTTAAGAGGTAACATAAGGGTACACCTACAGGTAATACTTAAAAAGTAACATAAGGGTACACATACAGGTAATACTTACGAGGTAACATAAGGGTACATGTACAGGTAATACTTATGAGGTAACATAAGGGTACACGTACAGGTAAAACATAAGAGGTAACATAAGGGTACACGTACAGGTAATACTTAAGAGGTAACATAAGGGTACATGTACAGGTAATACTTATGAGATAACATAAGGGTACACGTACAGGTAATACTTAAGAGGTAACATAAGGGTACATGTACAGGTAATACTTATGAGATAACATAAGGGTACACGTACAGGTAATACTTAAGAGGTAACATAAGGGTACATGTACAGGTAATACTTATGAGGTAACATAAGGGTACACGTACAGGATGATCAAAAACAGTGCGCTCTCTGTTGACAAGCAAAGAGGTCAGAGTCCACATTTTTCGCAACAAATAAGTCTAGTTTATTAATAAGCCTCTAAACAGTTGTTTGTGCGATAGTGAAGGGCTACAAGGTAATCTCCAAGCTAGAGCATCGATTTAAATCGTAAGTGTTAATATTATCTTTACTATTAAGTTATAATTAAGACTTTAAAGATAAGAAAATAGTACATGCCTTGCACGTGTCAAATTTAAAAGTATAGAAACGTACATAATTTGCAAGATTATGCTAGATTAAGTACGAATTCAAACAAAACATGTTCTCTGGAATAATGGAAGTTGATGCATAAGTATTTTGTAACCAACCTTATACAACGTTTTAAACAACATTAATTTTTAGGTACATACGTGATTCCACGAAAAGAGCTGTTAGACGTTTGGCGGATAAACTTAATTTGAGGGACAAAAATGCCGGCGTTTTGCAATATGTTTTTAACAAATTGACTGTGGATAGTGAAGAGGGAGGTGATTTTAATCAAATTGCAAAAATTAAAGTTAAGGTTAAAGGCTCCAAACGTTCACTACCTACTTACCTCTTTTTAGTGTTACATTCGATTACAAAAGTAATCATTAGTGATCGGAATTTTCCTCTCCTAAGTACTTACCTCTTTTTAGTGTTACATTCGATTACAAAAGTAATCATTAGTGATCGGAATTTTCCTCTCCTAAGTACTTACCTCTTTTTAGTGCTACATTCGATTACAAAAGTAATCATTAGTGATCGGAATTTTCCTCTCCTAAGTACTTACCTCGTTTTAGTGTTACATTCGATTACAAAAGTAATCATTAGTGATCGGAATTTTCCTCTCCTAAGTACTTACCTCTTTTTAGTGTTACATTCGATTACAAAAGTAATCATTAGTGATCGGAATTTTCCTCTCCTAAGTACTTACCTCTTTTTAGTGTTACATTCGATTACAAAAGTAATCATTAGTGATCGGAATTTTCCTCTCCTAAGTACTTACCTCTTTTTAGTGTTACATTCGATTACAAAAGTAATCATTAGTGATCGGAATTTTCCTCTCCTAAGTACTTACCTCTTTTTAGTGTTACATTCGATTACAAAAGTAATCATTAGTGATCGGAATTTTCCTCTCCTAAGTACTTACCTCTTTTTAGTGTTACATTCGATTACAAAAGTAATCATTAGTGATCGGAATTTTCCTCTCCTAAGTACTTACCTCTTTTTAGTGTTACATTCGATTACAAAAGTAATCATTAGTGATCGGAATTTTCCTCTCCTAAGTACTTACCTCTTTTTAGTGTTACATTCGATTACAAAAGTAATTATTAGTGATCGGAATTTTCCTCTCCTAAGTACTTACCTCTTTTTAGTGTTACATTCGATTACAAAAGTAATCATTAGTGATTGGAATTTTCCTCTCCTAAGTACTTACCTCTTTTTAGTGTTACATTCGATTACAAAAGTAATCATTAGTGATCGAAATTTTCCTCTCCTAAGTACTTACCTCTTTTTAGTGTTACATTCGATTACAAAAGTAATCACTAGTGATCGGAATTTTCCTCTCCTAAGTACTTACCTCTTTTTAGTGTTACATTCGATTACAAAAGTAATCATTAGTGATCGGAATTTTCCTCTCCTAAGTACTTACCTCTTTTTAGTGCTACATTCGATTACAAAAGTAATCATTAGTGATCGGAATTTTCCTCTCCTAAGTACTTACCTCGTTTTAGTGTTACATTCGATTACAAAAGTAATCATTAGTGATCGGAATTTTCCTCTCCTAAGTAGGTCATTTGCCCCACTGTGCGTCGTCGCTCCCACAATGTTCGCTTGGGTCTTCCCAAATATACATAAGATCTAACTACACGTCGGTGTCCAAGTGTTTCCAGTGGCGAGATGCTTCTTCCTGACAATGCCAATCCCTGCAATATGTATGTACTCAGGAATACCTTTTCAATTGTATCTCTGCCGACCTTATTCGAGATGACATTGTCTTCAATATGGTAATTTGGATGATTTTTGTTATCAATAGTTTCCCAACCAAGAAGATTAAACTGCAACAATAATAAATGTAAGAAAATAACAAAGATAATGAATACATGACAAGCACAGGAGACTGAAAAGACAAGACATGCTGCAAATTAGTATTTTGACAAAACATTTTACGTTCCTTTCGAATTATCTGGGAGTGGTATTGAACAGTAATTGCTCTATTTTAATTTGGCGATTTCGATATTTTCTAGCTCATCGCTTATAAATTAACGAACCGTATTGGGAAAATTTAATTGTTAATCCCTTCCTGACGTTTTAGGAGCGTTTACGGACCTTGACCGTATTTTTCTAGAACCTCTGTGTGGGATATCACCGGCGCACCGTGGGGCCAAACGACATTTTGTTTTTCAAAAAAGGCTACGGCCTCTAAATCGTAACTGATTTCAATACATTTTTTTTTTTTTCAAATGAAAGCTAATAAAATTTAGAACTACTTTGTCTACCCAGATTTTGCTTCCCTTGTTTATTAAATTACGTGTAAATAATTCACGAACTTTTACAATTGAACATATAATAATATAACTTAATATCAGCACTAATATCGTTGAAATTAAACATTCAAATTCTAATTAGACTTGGAAAAAAATGAAAACCTATTATAAAATCATATTATTTCAATTAATCTCATTGTTGAATTAAGGTGAATTTATGTTTTGAATATGTGTCAGTCTGATTTTTTCCAAGTTTAATCAACATTTGAATGTTTAATTTGCATGATATTAGTGCTAGATGAAAAATAAAATATTATTTTATATCCAAATGTAGGAGTTCGTGATTTATTTACACGTAATTTAATAAACTATTAAATGCGACCCTGCGGCGGGGTCGGACTAAACATAAAGGAGATGGGCTGAATCTGAGCACAGGAGGAAGTGATGCCCCAAACATCACCCAAACACAAGCGAAGCAGTTTATGTTTCTCGTAGACAGAAAGAGGACGAATACTCATGTTAATCTGGGCAGGACTTAGATAAGACTACTAACAGCTCTCCTTACAGGGCAGTGCAGACTACATCGAATATTCCATGGGACTAACCAGCATTGCATAGTGCAGACAAGGCTTAGGGAATGAAGAAATTCCGTACCTTATTATATGCAGGCATTCGGTGCTTGGAACCAAGAAATATCTGCATTTTGGAACGGGCCTCATTAATTATCCAAGGAGGCTACTTTAGCTGAACCTCACTACCCTTTTAAGGCTCATCGCTGGCACGAGTCCGGTGATGTAAAAGTCCTGAATGTCGGGTGGCACAATAGGCCGCATAGGCCATGGTGCGTTTCATTCTGGTTTGCCTTGGCACTCTTGAGTGTGCGTGCTGATTGAAAACAAATAGATATCTGCTTTAGGATCTTCTAACGCAGATGTCTCAAAAGATGACTGGGTGAAAGTGATGATTGGCATATTGAGGATGTATCTCGCTTGGCTATAAATTAATGCGCGTATGTCTGACTTCTTTTCTTCCAGATGGTTTGACAGGCTGCAAGATTTTTTCTCATATACACTTGGAATATCATATGGCACAGGCACACTTGTTATAGCACTCAGCTTGCTATCTGTAAAAACAGTAAGTATTAATTGATATTGAAAGTTAATAAATCAAGATTGTTGTGATATTGTTTGGGTTCTTTAATAAATTTGATTATTCTTCTATTTGTCAGAAGGTCCCAACACGAAAAATAAGCGTGCTCATAAATAGATCAATTATTTAATAAGAAATGAAGAATACTTAAGTTATATTAAATTAAAGAAATATTTACAAGTGTTCATTAGAGGAATATGGATGCATATATAGATCCTTATGTACAAATATGTATGGTTCGAAATTCACGGAGATAATCGAGTAGTAGTGTACTTACGTATTGTCTGAATTAATCACTCGCGAAGAGGCTGGAACATTCACTCGCGAATTGTCTTAGAAAAATCGCGTTCGCTGCACTTCCTCCATACCCACGACACTCTTAAATGATTGTTTTTATTTTACATTAATTTAGAGCAACAAACTCCAAAAACTCACATCACACTCTATTCTTTTTTCAATGGACTCTAATCATAATGTACATATTTTAAACAGCTGGTTGCTAGGTACCGCTCTTCAAGTGAAGCTTCTTAGCAACCAAGCTTTAACAAACTCTTGTGTCGCTACATCACTCCCCCCTCCCTAGTGACGGAGTGACAGAAACGTACTTTCCAGGTAGTTGGACCACTCGACCCGATCTCGTGGTGTATTCAGCTTTTATAGATCCGGTTTGGCAATCCAGCCTGATGCGGGTCTTCCTTCTTCTGACCCGGTGATTGCGGAGTTCCTCGAGGTGTCTTGTGAGGCGAACTAGTCACACTGGGATCTTCGTCAATTAGATAGGCTGGTTTGACTTGGTCTAAGGATAGGTTCAGCTCCCTGTTATCTGCACCAATGGTGAAGATTTTGTCACTTCTTTTGATCACCTTGTGACGTCCTAAATAAATAAATAAAGTCGTTATAGGGGTTTTCGGACCGCATCCTCGCGTAACAAGATGTGACTGCAGGTTTCCAGATCCTTATGGCGGAATGCCTTCCTGGCGAGGGTACGTGGTTCTGCAGGGTTTTAGCGTGCCAGATCCTCCTTCAGAGCTTATAGTAGTAGGGCTCAGGGGTAGTGTTCGGGTGCTCTAAGAAAATATCCAGGGAGTCGCAAAGGCTAGCTATAATCTGCTTCTGCTATGCTAGCTTCCATGTCTTCTCGGAATCAAGATCTTAGACCTAATAAGACTGTTAGAATTACTTGAATCTATCTTGTGGAAGATAGATGAGCCATAAGTGCAGCGTTGAGAGATTTATGTAATCTCTCAACACATCCGTTGCTTTGGGGTTAGTACGCCGTCATCCGCTGCTTGTTAATTCCTGACAGTGCGTTTAAACTTTAAAACAAATCAGCCGGCCTTGGTAATTATCCGTTGTGGAACTGCGAACCTTGAAATCCACGATAAGTAAAAGTTCTGGAAAATAGTCGACGCGTTTATATCGGGAATGGGCACGGCTTCTGACCAGCTAGTATTCAGGTCAACCATTGTGAGAAGGTATCTAATTCCATCTGATGGCAGCAATAGTCCCACTATGTCTATGTGGACGTGGCAAAAACGGTCCGTATGTTTGAAAGTACCAAGAGGTGGCGATGTACGACGATGTACCTTGGTTCTTTCAAATGCTAACGGCGGTGTTCATATCCGGCCAAAAATAATGCAGGGCGATAAGCTTTCGTGAGGTCCTAATGCCGGGACTTAGGTTGTGCAGCCTGTCGAAGGTGGAGTGGCTGAACTCAGGTGATGCAGTAGCGGTGGAAGTCTCGCAGAGTAGTTTTGTGTCTGTCTTTGGTATGGATAGTAGCTTACGCAAGAGAGAAGTGTTCTTCCTAAAATCCTGGACACTTGTGCTTCTCCGAGGGCTTCCAAGTAGTTGGGTATGTCGACTTCTTCCGCACGCGAGAGGGTAATGGCGACGAAGTTTTAGTTTCCTGGCTGGTACCGAATGTCCGTCGTAAACTAGCTGATAAATCGATCAGCTGATAAGTCGAATGCGACGTGGTGAAGCTGTCTCCGACAAAAGCATACGTGAGATCCTCGTGGTCTGTAACTATGAAGAAGTTGATGCCTTCAATAAGAGGTCGAACATGCTTCACTGCCTCCTAGATTGCCAGAAGCTCATTCGCAAGCCACATAATTTCTGTGTGTTTAGGAAAGGACTTTGGAGAAAAATCCCAAAGGTTGCCAGGAACTACCATTGCGCTGGAGACCTGCAACAATACCTCGGTACGAATACCGTAGTGAATAAGTGGATTTCTTGGAAAAATCGAAATAGCAGCAACAGTGTCTACTAGGAAAGGAAGTCCAGACCACATATCGGTAATGAAAAGGCGGATCAGAGACTAGGCTTCGGTGGGTGCCGCTTGATCCACCGACCCTTTTGGTTTAAATTCTTGGGGGCTTGTGGTGTCCAGCTACAGGGTCAAGCCATAAACATTGTCATGGCTACTCCTGTAGGCATATGCCTAACAGAGGCTTAATCAGTGAAATTAATAGCAATTATCGAAGTGACCTTATTAAAGACACTCACTACATATCAGTCAAAAAATAAAACACATAATGAATAAATATATTTATTAATTATTGCTAAACTAGCTTCAACAGGAGCTTTCATAAAATTATTTCCAGACAGAGTAGGCAAGTAAACCTTCCACTATCAGGGTCACACCATTTCGTTAATACATCACTGTAATAGAGATAACTTTTAGTGTAGTATTTGTTTACCTTCCGTCTAATATACAGGGTGTATCGCATTTAGATATCATAACTTTAGGGGATTATTCTTCACGTCAGTGACGCAAAAATGAGCGTTCTATCTGAACATATAGCAGAGCTACTCAAAACCCTGTGTTTTGGGATTTTTGGTTAATGTATCGTAAATAGGAGAGTGAGTTAATATATGGTTCTTATTTGGGCTTGGGTTATACTGGACATTTAGTGAGGGAAGGATGGGACATTACCATTACCGTGTGAAATTAATGAATGTGTTCAGAATGGCAGCACATTTATTGGTTTTGACTTAGAAATCAGAAAAAATAGATTCAAATAGACTTTTTTTCTAAAACAACGAGGTACCATTTTAAATCTTATTAAATAATGCAACTTTTGAGGCGAAGGCAAACCTCCAAGCCTAAAAATAGCTGATTAAGAAAATATTGAATAATTCAAAAAAATACTAATATCAATAGTTCACATCCATATGGCTTTTAATGTAGCTCTTAATTTACATGGTTTCTATATCGGGTGTTTCTTATTGAAAATTTAATGTAAATTGGTCGTTACTTACAATAAATTAACCCAAAATCTCGAAAACACAGCTTTCAATAAAAAAACAAAACAAAAAAAATAGTTTTGCAAATAAACAAACGTTTGAGTAGCTCTGCTCCGTGTCCAGATAGAACGCTCATGTCTGCGTCACTGAACTACAAATGAGGTGCATGGAAAGATCCCTAAAGTTATGACATCTCAATGCGGGACACCCTGTATAGTAAAATAATAATAATATCTAACTTTCCCCGAGGCTCCATATGTTCAGAGGTCTCAAATATACAAATTAAAAATTGAATCCATTCCAAAAGACTTTTTTTTTCTTTCAGGGAACATCGCTCCCAGGAACTGCTATAACATGCATCATGATGTGTACCCTTGAAGTGTGTTTCATGGCTTTGATATCAGTACTCGGACAAAGGGTTATAGATTTGGTGTGTATTAGTATTAGTTCACTAAAAAAATTAAAGATTGCACCAAACCAAAAAGGCCGTCCTGTAGAACATGCCTAAACTAAAAACAGTTCCCATCAATCGGCGCAATGGACAAGATTTGTAATCTGTATTATGTATACCTAAGTAGACGTTAAAATTTAAATACACCAACACAAAAGTCTAGTCTTTTTAAATTTGTTTTAATCGGCTAAATAAAAAAAAAAGTCCGACTCGAAGGAACTGCGTCATCTTAGCGCGGTTCCGTATATCTCGAAGAAGTGGAGTAGATTAGGCATCACTAACAGGAAACTGACAGTAAACAACTTACACGGAAGCTGATAATTCTTAATCCTCATTCTTGAGGAAGGCTGAATAAGAAATAATGATAACTTCAGTTGTTGCAGGAGGAAAGTTACATAGATAGGAGAATTCAAAACAAACCTATGTATACGCCATCATGGTTAGCCACAGCCATCCTGATTTCCACAGCTATTCCAAACGTATTACGTATACCTTTTACCGTTTCTTAGCTTATTTTACTAAAATACTATTTTACTGATAAATTCAATTTAAAACAAAAAACAACCAATTAAAAAGTGAGAAAACAAATAGAAAAACCCTTTCAAAACAACAAAACAAACTTTTTTTAAGTTTTAAGCGCTTATATCTCTGATTGCCGTTGCCCCATCCAATATTGCTTCAGAACCTTTTTTGTAGAGAATTTAGTAAGCATTCGAATGGTCACCTTCCACTTAGCACGATTTTCCAACCGTTATCGAGATATTTACGAAAAATGTATGAAGATCCGAAAACTTTTCATATCTATTAATAAAATTTTTTTTTTCGCATACTTCCTTAACTCCAAATATAACCAAAATTTAAACATCTCAGTTGGGATTAATTTCTAAGATGTAGAAAAAATTTCAACTGAATCCCGCGATTTTAACCGCGCTGAAAAATAGAGTGATAAGTTTGTTTCTCTACATTAATGTAAAAAAATGACTAACAATTATGAGTCTTGTGAATATCGGTCAAGTGCAGCGAACAGAATTATTCTCCGACAATTCTAAACGATTCGCGAGTGATTTATTCAAACAATTTGCGAGTGATTTATTCAAACAATTCGCGAGTGATTTATTCAAACAATTCGCGAGTGATTTATTAAGAAAATTCGCGAGTCATTTATTCAAACAATTCGCGAGTCATTTATTCAAACAATTCGCGAGCGATTTATTCAAACAATTCGCGAGTGATTTATTCAAACAATTCGCGAGTGATTTATTCAAACAATTCGCGAGTGATTTATTCAAACAATTCGTGAGAGATTTATTCAAACAATTCGCAAGTGATTTATATAAAAAAATCGCGAGTGTATTTTCATACAATCTGAATACACTATTACTCGATTATCTCCGCGACTTTTGAGCGCGGAGGAAACAACATATTCAAGAATCTATATATACGTACATACGTAAACGTACATATTCTCCCAATGAACTTTGTAAGCACGCATATATTTCTTGTTTTCACCTTCTGACAAATAGAAAAATCAGACAAAAAGAACCCCAATAGTTTCATTAAACAATAACTAAATTAATGCCTCGCATTGCTTCATTCATATTTTAGCTTAGAGTGTGGTTCGAGAAAATGTTCATGTAAAATTCTCAGCTTGGTTACGAAAATGAAAATAAATAAAGCACATGTAAATTAATAATTTATATATATATGTATATATATATATATATATATATATATATATATATATATATGGGGGGGGCGAGGTTAGCTCAGTGGTAGAGCACTGGACTAATATACTGGAGGCCTGAGTTCAAATCCCGAGCAAGCACTAAAGATTTTTTCTTCTAGTGTCTTCGTTCATGGGTTGAATTCGGTCTCCCTGACCGTCCCTAGGCCAACCCAGCCTTTAATTAATTTAATTAATAATGGGTACCTTGGGTGCTAATGACTCTAGCAGTCGAAGCAGCCAAGGGGAAAATCAGGCGGCCGGAGCATAGTACTGACCTCAGGGCCCTCGTGGCCTGTTACGGGACTGATTTTTATATATATATATATATATATATATATATATATATATATATATATATATATATATATGTGTGTGTGTCTTTTAGCACATTAGCAGCCACATTTTTGTTTCTAGCCAGAAAACCTGGTATAAAACATTCCCATAACAAAATATTGAACAGGTTTGCTAAACAGCGAAATCAGTTCATCTGGAGATTAGTAGGTATTTACCATAAAATGTTTTTTTAGATTCAATACAGCCTACAAAAAAATTAAAACAGATTAACTTTATATATTTGTTTATCAGTTGGTTATAGCTAATCAGGATTGTTGTTAAATAACTTTCTGAAGAATGTGCTTAATTATTCAGCTCCTCCATGACGGACTTTTGCCCGGATATTTAATTTTGAAGTGTTCTACTTTTTTGAAAAATTCATGCTCCATATTGTGGCTTCCTGAATGATCTGAAAAAGAAAATAAATGAAGATTTGGATTTAAAAACAAATAATCGAGCATAATATGTTCCCATATATTATATGGGTCACTGTTTTATGGGTTTTTTTTTAACCAATCTTAGGTAATTTTGGGGGGGCAATGGTAGAGCAGTCAACTCATGTTATGGACGACCCGAGTTGGAAACTTGAGCTCTCACTAAAAATTTTATCCTCCGGTGTCTTCGTTTTAGGGGCAAAGTCCCAATTCCAGATAGTCCTTACTCATTCAGACTTTTCCTTCATAGAGGAAAATTAGGCGGTTTAAGCATAGTACTGTACTCACCGTATTGTCAAGGAACAGAAAATTCTACCCTCTTGACCTGTTATGGGAGTAATTATTATTATTTTTGTTTTTGATGGGGGGGGGGGGGGGTTACTAAGATTTCACACTTCAAGCAAGTCATTATTATAATCTTTTTTTTTTTTCAGAATGAAGATTTGCGGTTGGCCGCTTATAATATCAAGTGGTACCTTTGTAACAATTCAATAAATTCTTCTATACAAATTTTTCAAGAAATGACATTAAGACCGATGCAACTTAATGGCTTCGGGGTGGTCAAGGTGAATTTGGAAACTTTTTCAAATGTAAGTCTCATGAAAATATTGTCTATTAGAATCAATACATTATAATAATTTCCTAAATGATTATTACATCACTCATTTAATTATCTTGTGACAGGCCCAAGAGTTACAGTTCTTACAAATTACTTTCCTGAATTTGTTGCAGGTAATGAATTCAGCATACTCTTATTACAGTTTGATTATGGCAGTTTAAGCAATTAACTTGTACACGTAAAAAGTCATATTCAAGATTATACAACAACGATGCTTAAGATATTATTTTTCAAATATAAATTGATTTTTTTTAAATTTTTTTGTTAATTGTATGTATTCACCAGAATCTTTCTCTAATTCAGTATTTTGGAGTTCAGCGCATTTTAATTTGAAATGGGACTATTGAAAAATATTTTGTTTTTTATTTTTAAAATTATTACTTTTTTGGAACAGTCAGTCGGGATCCTCTTTACTGTTTCAAAAGACTTTTATTCATCATTTAAATACTTCACTACGGAGGTGTTTGTGTGTTTTTAGCGCGGTTCATCCCTCCCTCCATAGTTAAGAACCCCGCTTATAAGGTTGACCTCATGACGCATTCCGGAAGTGCTGACTGGAAAGTTTTACGTTTCAGAACCCCTAGAGAACGAAAAAAATGTGGTTCAAATTGTATAAATAAATAAATATATATTATTTTTGAGGTTTCTTCGCTGGGGAGAATTATTTGTGTTAATACGGCATTCTCCAGCGGTCTATATATATATATATATATATATATATATATATATATATATGTGTGTGTCTGTATATTCTGCAGAATCCGTCCACCGGAAAATAGTTTTTTGGGGCAAAATTCGCTTACTCCATATGCTTGCAAGTCCTCATTTTATAGGTTTCTTGGCCCAGAAAAACGAATGAAACCATTTTTAAGGCGATAGCATTAATCGTTGGAAATATAGCATTAAAAAATGGAAATATAGTCGCCGAATAAAGTTTTTGGTTAGGGTACTTAGAATCATTTGATTAAGTTAAAGTATGTTCTACATGTTTAAAATTCATATTAACAAAGGTGTTTACATTTTTGTTACGTTTGGTGTTAAGGAAGGTTTAAAATAAAATATGTTATAAATAGACATAAAAAGTTTTGGGAACTTCGTGTATTTTCCTTAATATCTCGAAAAGTGTTGTGAATCTTGGTAAGCGGAAGGTTACCATTCGAAAGCTTGCTAAATGCTGTACAAAAAAAGTTCTGGAGAAAGTTTTGATTGGGCGAAATCAATCGGAGAAATAAGTGCTTAAAACTTTAAGTAAATGGTTTCGATTATTTGAACGGTTCTTTTTGTCAGTTTTTATTTCTTAATTTTTTTTTGTTAATTGCTTCTAGTAGGAGAATGTATTTGTCAATAAAAAAAGTTAATGAGTATTTATGGCAGGCGTTCCACATCGTCAAGTAGAATGCTTGCAGTGATTCTGTTAAACTGAACAGTTTGCAAAGAAATGCTCAAGAGACCGATGCAACTCAGTGCTTAGGGTTTAGCTGATTTCAATTTGAATGCTTCAGCAACTGTAAGTATTTGACGAGTTGATGTTCTTAAGACGAACTCATTCGTCATCTTATATGTAAAGTTTATACGGCCCAATAACCCTTAGTCAGTGGCGTGCTTTTTCTTCCAAAACTAGTGGCGTCGGGTCACTAGTGACCCGAATTCTAAATTGATTTTTTGGGTAATTTAATTTTAAAAAAAATAATTATAAACTCAAATATTTATTGAAATACGGGACATTTATTAATATAATACAATAGTTATCAAAATTTATATAAAAAAATCGTTAAAAAAAAGTAGTGCTGAATGGAAGGTATGAAAACGACGGCGTTGTTTGTTTACAAAATTAAAATTTATGTAGTTTTCATTCAATAACGAAAAATCAAAAAACTTAAGACTTTCGTAAAAACAAGTGAGGCATAGTCCTTATATACACATTTGCCACATTTGGCACAAATTGGAGAATATTTATAGTCTTTAGAGGAAGGACAAAAACCAGACATTTTCCTTTTCTGTCTGCTTAATTAACCTGCTTCATCTTTATTTCCTGGCTGAATAACCATCAAACCTTGTTCTTCCATACATATATTAATCTTTTTGTTTGAGAGGCCTAGGTAAAAAAAGGAATTTGAGTCGAACAGATGCCGTAATTCTTGACTACCTAAGCCTTTCAATAAGCTCTTCCTACCATCTGCTTTCCAGAATCCAGTGACGGTTTTGTAAACAACATATGCATTTATAGCGCTGAGATTGAACAAGTGAAAAAATATAGCGAAACACCATTTCTTGGTTCATAGCCCAACATTATATTTCGCACACATTTGGTTATTTGTGGCTATTCCTCCTTTAGTAGAATTAAAAAGTCATCATAGCTGATTTATTGTTTTCACCCGAGGATTAATTGATACCTTAGACAAACTTTATTGAAGTCCTTTGATAAAAAGGTGTTTTCACATTGATCGTCAATCTCCACCGATAAAGTAGAATTACTATCGTGGTCACTTTGATGAACTACGTCTCCCCCTTCATCTGAACCTGTTTCTACAACATATTCCTCTTCTTACCGTTCCTGCCTCTTGAATAACGCCTATATTTCCTCAAAAGTACTAAATAATTTAAATTTAGCCATTGAAAAGAGTGAAAATACTTTCAAAATAGTAAATTACGTCTTACATATTTTAGGACGTAAACACTGGCGTCGGGTCATAATGGCCTCACGTGATAGTACACAAACACTGGCGTCGGGTCAAATAGTCAAATAGACACAAAAATACTCCTTTGACGATGATGTGACTAATACTGAAACTTGACGAAAGCAAGTACAGATGGAATGGTTGGGATTCGGCTAAATAAACCTCAATATGATTTTTTTTTTAAAAAATCTATATTTCGGACGTTTCGGCTACTCATTGGTAGCCTTCGTCAGCTAAAATGACAAAAAAAGAAATTAATACAGAAACAATCTGTACTTATCACCGATTCCATCTGTACTTATCACCTTCCATCTGTACTTATCGATTCCATCTGTACTTATCACCTCGACGGCTAACTATCTAATCATCTTGACGAAAGCAGTTCTAGAAGATTACAATGGATAGAGAAGACAATTACAATGAGTTAAAAAGCAAAAATCTAATTAATAAATACCTTCGTGTCAATATGACCCGATGCCACTAATTAAGGGTTAATTATTCCATAATTGCTAACTATTCCAATAATTTTCTTAATATGTTTAATTTTATGTTATAAATGAATTAACTGTTATTAGTTTTTTGGACACCACAGTTTTAATCAAAAATAACTCTCTTCAGGTCATGAATTCAGCCTACTCTTACTACAACTAGATCATTGCTTTTTAAGGACTTATACAGTTGTAGAAAGACAAAGTCGTATAACTACATAAAAAGTTTTCAAATTGTATATATGCATATGTACATCGTATTTTTATTCTGTTATTTAGCTTAGGAACAATAAAGTTTTAACTCTCCTGTCAAAAAGGAAACTAAAGTTGTATGTGTTACTTGATTATAATCTCCTTATTCCTTGTTATATTTAACATTATATATATATTTTATCCTATGATATATTTTAATTAAACAGATTATTATTAATATATTAAATTAAAACAGATTAACTTTATATATTTGTTTATCAGTTGGTTATAGCTAATCAGGATTGTTGTTAAATAACTTTCTGAAGAATGTGCTTAATTATTCAGCTCCTCCATGACGGACTTTTGCCCGGATATTTAATTTTGAAGTGTTCTACTTTTTTGAAAAATTCATGCTCCATATTGTGGCTTCCTGAATGATCTGAAAAAGAAATTAAATGAAGATTTGGATTTAAAAACAAATAATCGAGCATAATATGTTCCCATATATTATATGGGTCACTGTTTTATGGGTTTTTTTTTAACCAATCTTAGGTAATTTTGGGGGGGCAATGGTAGAGCAGTCAACTCATGTTATGGACGACCCGAGTTGGAAACTTGAGCTCTCACTAAAAATTGTATCCTCCGGTGTCTTCGTTTTAGGGGCAAAGTCCCAATTCCAGATAGTCCTTACTCATTCAGACTTTTCCTTCATAGAGGAAAATTAGGCGGTTTAAGCATAGTACTGTACTCACCGTATTGTCAAGGAACAGAAAATTCTACCCTCTTGACCTGTTATGGGAGTAATTATTATTATTTTTGTTTTTGATGGGGGGGGGGGTTACTAAGATTTCACACTTCAAGCAAGTCATTATTATAATCTTTTTTTTTTTCAGAATGAAGATTTGCGGTTGGCCGCTTATAATATCAAGTGGTACCTTTGTAACAATTCAATAAATTCTTCTATACAAATTTTTCAAGAAATGACATTAAGACCGATGCAACTTAATGGCTTCGGGGTGGTCAAGGTGAATTTGGAAACTTTTTCAAATGTAAGTCTCATGAAAATATTGTCTATTAGAATCAATACATTATAATAATTTCCTAAATGATTATTACATCACTCATTTAATTATCTTGTGACAGGCCCAAGAGTTACAGTTCTTACAAATTACTTTCCTGAATTTGTTGCAGGTAATGAATTCAGCATACTCTTATTACAGTTTGATTATGGCAGTTTAAGCAATTAACTTGTACACGTAAAAAGTCATATTCAAGATTATACAACAACGATGCTTAAGATATTATTTTTCAAATATAAATTGATTTTTTTTAAATTTTTTTGTTAATTGTATGTATTCACCAGAATCTTTCTCTAATTCAGTATTTTGGAGTTCAGCGCATTTTAATTTGAAATGGGACTATTGAAAAATATTTTGTTTTTTATTTTTAAAATTATTACTTTTTTGGAACAGTCAGTCGGGATCCTCTTTACTGTTTCAAAAGACTTTTATTCATCATTTAAATACTTCACTACGGAGGTGTTTGTGTGTTTTTAGCGCGGTTCATCCCTCCCTCCATAGTTAAGAACCCCGCTTATAAGGTTGACCTCATGACGCATTCCGGAAGTGCTGACTGGAAAGTTTTACGTTTCAGAACCCCTAGAGAACGAAAAAAATGTGGTTCAAATTGTATAAATAAATAAATATATATTATTTTTGAGGTTTCTTCGCTGGGGAGAATTATTTGTGTTAATACGGCATTCTCCAGCGGTCTATATATATATATATATATATATATATATATATATATATATATATATATATATATATATATATTTATGTGTGTGTCTGTATATTCTGCAGAATCCGTCCACCGGAAAATAGTTTTTTGGGGCAAAATTCGCTTACTCCATATGCTTGCAAGTCCTCATTTTATAGGTTTCTTGGCCCAGAAAAACGAATGAAACCATTTTTAAGGCGATAGCATTAATCGTTGGAAATATAGCATTAAAAAATGGAAATATAGTCGCCGAATAAAGTTTTTGGTTAGGGTACTTAGAATCATTTGATTAAGTTAAAGTATGTTCTACATGTTTAAAATTCATATTAACAAAGGTGTTTACATTTTTGTTACGTTTGGTGTTAAGGAAGGTTTAAAATAAAATATGTTATAAATAGACATAAAAAGTTTTGGGAACTTCGTGTATTTTCCTTAATATCTCGAAAAGTGTTGTGAATCTTGGTAAGCGGAAGGTTACCATTCGAAAGCTTGCTAAATGCTGTACAAAAAAAGTTCTGGAGAAAGTTTTGATTGGGCGAAATCAATCGGAGAAATAAGTGCTTAAAACTTTAAGTAAATGGTTTCGATTATTTGAACGGTTCTTTTTGTCAGTTTTTATTTCTTAATTTTTTTTTGTTAATTGCTTCTAGTAGGAGAATGTATTTGTCAATAAAAAAAGTTAATGAGTATTTATGGCAGGCGTTCCACATCGTCAAGTAGAATGCTTGCAGTGATTCTGTTAAACTGAACAGTTTGCAAAGAAATGCTCAAGAGACCGATGCAACTCAGTGCTTAGGGTTTAGCTGATTTCAATTTGAATGCTTCAGCAACTGTAAGTATTTGACGAGTTGATGTTCTTAAGACGAACTCATTCGTCATCTTATATGTAAAGTTTATACGGCCCAATAACCCTTAGTCAGTGGCGTGCTTTTTCTTCCAAAACTAGTGGCGTCGGGTCACTAGTGACCCGAATTCTAAATTGATTTTTTGGGTAATTTAATTTTAAAAAAAATAATTATAAACTCAAATATTTATTGAAATACGGGACATTTATTAATATAATACAATAGTTATCAAAATTTATATAAAAAAATCGTTAAAAAAAAGTAGTGCTGAATGGAAGGTATGAAAACGACGGCGTTGTTTGTTTACAAAATTAAAATTTATGTAGTTTTCATTCAATAACGAAAAATCAAAAAACTTAAGACTTTCGTAAAAACAAGTGAGGCATAGTCCTTATATACACATTTGCCACATTTGGCACAAATTGGAGAATATTTATAGTCTTTAGAGGAAGGACAAAAACCAGACATTTTCCTTTTCTGTCTGCTTAATTAACCTGCTTCATCTTTATTTCCTGGCTGAATAACCATCAAACCTTGTTCTTCCATACATATATTAATCTTTTTGTTTGAGAGGCCTAGGTAAAAAAAGGAATTTGAGTCGAACAGATGCCGTAATTCTTGACTACCTAAGCCTTTCAATAAGCTCTTCCTACCATCTGCTTTCCAGAATCCAGTGACGGTTTTGTAAACAACATATGCATTTATAGCGCTGAGATTGAACAAGTGAAAAAATATAGCGAAACACCATTTCTTGGTTCATAGCCCAACATTATATTTCGCACACATTTGGTTATTTGTGGCTATTCCTCCTTTAGTAGAATTAAAAAGTCATCATAGCTGATTTATTGTTTTCACCCGAGGATTAATTGATACCTTAGACAAACTTTATTGAAGTCCTTTGATAAAAAGGTGTTTTCACATTGATCGTCAATCTCCACCGATAAAGTAGAATTACTATCGTGGTCACTTTGATGAACTACGTCTCCCCCTTCATCTGAACCTGTTTCTACAACATATTCCTCTTCTTACCGTTTCTGCCTCTTGAATAACGCCTATATTTCCTCAAAAGTACTAAATAATTTAAATTTAGCCATTGAAAAGAGTGAAAATACTTTCAAAATAGTAAATTACGTCTTACATATTTTAGGACGTAAACACTGGCGTCGGGTCATAATGGCCTCACGTGATAGTACACAAACACTGGCGTCGGGTCAAATAGTCAAATAGACACAAAAATACTCCTTTGACGATGATGTGACTAATACTGAAACTTGACGAAAGCAAGTACAGATGGAATGGTTGGGATTCGGCTAAATAAACCTCAATATGATTTTTTTTTTAAAAAATCTATATTTCGGACGTTTCGGCTACTCATTGGTAGCCTTCGTCAGCTAAAATGACAAAAAAAGAAATTAATACAGAAACAATCTGTACTTATCACCGATTCCATCTGTACTTATCACCTTCCATCTGTACTTATCGATTCCATCTGTACTTATCACCTCGACGGCTAACTATCTAATCATCTTGACGAAAGCAGTTCTAGAAGATTACAATGGATAGAGAAGACAATTACAATGAGTTAAAAAGCAAAAATCTAATTAATAAATACCTTCGTGTCAATATGACCCGATGCCACTAATTAAGGGTTAATTATTCCATAATTGCTAACTATTCCAATAATTTTCTTAATATGTTTAATTTTATGTTATAAATGAATTAACTGTTATTAGTTTTTTGGACACCACAGTTTTAATCAAAAATAACTCTCTTCAGGTCATGAATTCAGCCTACTCTTACTACAACTAGATCATTGCTTTTTAAGGACTTATACAGTTGTAGAAAGACAAAGTCGTATAACTACATAAAAAGTTTTCAAATTGTATATATGCATATGTACATCGTATTTTTATTCTGTTATTTAGCTTAGGAACAATAAAGTTTTAACTCTCCTGTCAAAAAGGAAACTAAAGTTGTATGTGTTACTTGATTATAATCTCCTTATTCCTTGTTATATTTA
Source organism: Gonocerus acuteangulatus (assembly GCA_946811695.1). Classification (NCBI taxonomy): domain Eukaryota; kingdom Metazoa; phylum Arthropoda; class Insecta; order Hemiptera; family Coreidae; genus Gonocerus; species Gonocerus acuteangulatus. Next base: position 75,772,635 of record OX328126.1, on the reverse strand, counting down.
ACATTATATATATATTTTATCCTATGATATATTTTAATTAGACTTAATGCACATTCGTTAGCTTCATTTTCTGTAACTGATAATTATTTTCCTTCAATTTTGCCACAACGTAAATCAGTCCAACAGCAATCAGAAGAAAAATTTCATTTAGAGCCTTCTGCTCAAATTCAGGAACATAAATATGCTTTAGGTCCACCCGACAAACCTATGTAATGTACTGTATAACATATCCCCAAAAAAACATAAATGTGAAATAGAGGCCAAGTTCCTGTCCCCACAAAGAAACGCTCCCTTCCTCAAAAATATCCCCCCCCTAAAACCCCCCAAAAACGCCTTACCATTCTACACTCCAAAAAAGTAGTATGAGTTGGTGTTGTTATTCAACCAAAAATATTTGCCAATACAAGTGATGATACAAGAAGGAAATGTCCAAGTTCATTACTTAGAAGCTCTCATAGTTACTTACTAACAACAGTAAAGACACTTCAACTGACCTTTAAAAACAACAATAAAAATACTTATATCCAGTTACTAAAATCTCACTTTCCTCAACCAGGTATATTCTTAAACTTGGCAATGTTTAGTTTTTCTCTAAAGATAATTTCGGCACAAAAAAAACATTGCCAAGTTTAAGAATATACCTGGTTGAGGAAGGTGAGATTTTAGTAACTGGATATAAGTATTTTTATTGTTGTTTTTAAAGGTCAGTTGAAGTGTCTTTACTGTTGTTAGTAAGTAACTATGAGGGCTTCTAAGTAATGAACTTGGACATTTCTTTCTTGTATCATCACTTGTATTGGCAAATATTTTTGGTTGAATAACAACACCAACTCATACTACTTTTTTGGAGTGTAGAATGGTAAGGCGTTTTTGGGGGGTTTTAGGGGGGGGGATATTTTTGAGGAAGGGAGCGTTTCTTTGTGGGGACAGGAACTTGGCCTCTATTTCACATTTATGTTTTTTTGGGGATCTCATTTCTTTTTTCTAAGTATTAAATAGAATTTAGTTGCCGCATACCTACTGGCTTTTGTACTTCATATAAAACCAGGGTCTTTGGATTCTGCATAAGGTTCTCCTTACTGCTTGATATTTGATACCAAAAATCAACCTACATACATCTAATCACTAGACTAGAAAAGTTAGAAGCTCTTCCAGATGACATTACTCTAGAGGACAAATTGATTGCTCTCTTAACTAAACTATTACACTGTAAAACACAGGAACCTTATCCCGAGGATAAAGATCACAATAGGGAAAGTGCAGAAGGCCTTCAAGAAAAATATAAAAACAAAGACGATACATTTTGGGTTTGTGATCCTAAACTTTGTAATTTAGATGGCTCGAATTTGAAAAAACTTAGTATCTGCTTTGAAGTATATTATTCAGTGAACCACTACGACTTTATTTACTACATTTAAGAAAGAAGTCACAACTGTTTTTGTTAAGATGCGTCGAAATGTTTTTTTAAAACATCAAATATAGGTTCTCCTTACCAAGACGATTCATTTGATACCACACATGATGGGTTTCAGAAGGAATGATGACATTTCGATGGAGCAAAAAGTAGGAAACGTCATAGGTAATATGACACTCCCGTATCAAGACCTGCCTGCGTGCCAAGTTTGGTCAAAATAGGCCAAACGGTGTGAATTTGTATAAGGAACAAACATACATACAGACAGCTAAAAGACCTTTTTTACCTAGCCTAGTGCATTCCCCGGACCAAGGCCTACCTGTGTGCCAAGTTTGGTCAAAATCGGTTAAATGGTGTGAATTTGTGTAAGGAACAAACATGCAGACAGACAGCTGATAGAAGATTTTGATCAGTCTATGACACTACCCCGATAAAGACCGACATGTGTGACAAATTTTGTCAAAATCGGTCAAACGGTGTGTATTTGTATAAGGAACGAACAGACAGACAGACAGCTGATAGACAATTTAACCTAGCCTATGATTCTACCCGTATCAAGACCCATCTGTGTCCCAAGTTTGGTCAAAATCGGTCAAATGGTACGGATTTGTAAGAGGAACAAACATACAGACAGACAGCTGGTATAAGATTTTTACCGAGCCTATATGCGTCTAATTGTTTCTTAAAACATCAAATATAGGTTCTTCATACCGAGACAATTCATTTGATACCCCACATCATGGGTTTCGGACGGAATGATGGGGTTCCGAAGGATGTACGAAACTGGCACGCCCCCGCCCCGGAAGCGGAGTCAAACACAACTTTTCGCGATTTTTCGATTTTTTCCTTTAATAACGTCTTCATATCTATCTTTATGCAAAATTTCAAGTCTCTAGCATCATGGGAAGTGCCTAATAATTTTGATGAGTCAGTGAGTGAGTGAGTCCTATAAATCCCAATTTTCGATCGCTTATATCTCAGAAACTATTCGATGTAGAATTATGAAAATTTCCAGTTTCACTCACATCTAGTAGTATAATACCTGTGTAAAATTTCATAACTTTATCTTTACCTGGATGAAAGTTATGAGAGGGTAAAAATCGGCTCTAAGACCGCCTGTAATATACACACAGTATGCTTAGGCCGGAACTTGGCCTGGCGCACTACCGTGCGCCTAGATAGTCTTCTTTTTCGTACATTGCTACCGTCCTTGCGCGAGCGCCAGTGGTCACATTTTTGTAACACTTTTTTGTTACGCTTAGATCCACCCGACAAACCTATGTAATGAACTCTATAACATACAGTCTTATTTTTCTCAAATGGTCACTGCACTTGCGCGAACGCCATTGCGCTTTACGATCGCCGCTGCGCATGCGGGAACCCCACTGCGCATGCGCGAACGCTACTGCACGTTTTTTCCAGTTTTGTCTCCGCTAAAGCATAATTATGCTAAAAATTGGAAAGGAAAAATGGATTTTTTCACATTCGATACTTTGCATTTGTATCAACGATATGTCAACCAGAATGTGAGTAGGTTATAGACATTCAGAGCTGTAGTTAATAAATTCTTTGCAGAATGTATTATTCTGGAAAGAATATGTTGATCTATTTTAGTAAATAAAATAACAATAATAATTGTTTTCTTCAATTAAACTTTGTAAAAAAAAAGGTTCATTTACATGACAATAAGCAGACGAATATGGACTTATGGTTTAGAACTCTCAGGATTCACAAAGCCCTCCAACTACTACAAAATTCAGTCTGAAATCGTCCGTAAAATAACCGACGCTCCATTCTATGTCTTCAATTAGATTCCTCATGACAACCTCAATATTACATTTATCCAACGCTTATCCAAAACCGACGCTCCATTCTATGTCTTCTATTAGATTCCTCATGACAATCTCAATATTACATTTATCCAACGCTTATCCAAAACCGACGCTCCATTCTATGTCTTCAATTAGATTCCTCATGACAATCTCAATATTACATTTATCCAACGCTTATCCAAAACCGACGCTCCATTCTATGTCTTCAATTAGATTCCTCATGACAATCTCAATATTACATTTATCCAACGCTTATCCAAAACCGACGCTCCATTCTATGTCTTCTATTAGATTCCTCATGACAATCTCAATATTACATTTATCCAACGCTTATCCAAAACCGACGCTCCATTCTATGTCTTCAATTAGATTCCTCATGACAACCTCAATATTACATTTATCCAACGCTTATCCAAAACCGACGCTCCATTCTATGTCTTCTATTAGATTCCTCATGACAATCTCAATATTACATTTATCCAACGCTTATCCAAAACCGACGCTCCATTCTATGTCTTCAATTAGATTCCTCATGACAACCTCAATATTACATTTATCCAACGCTTATCCAAAACCGACGCTGCATTCTATGTCTTCAATTAGATTCCTCATGACAACCTCAATATTACATTTATCCAACGCTTATCCAAAACATTCTATCAAAAATGTCATTCAAAATTACTCACCCATCAGAATTCTTCAATAAACTCCCTATCATCACACCTAATCCCAAATAACCCCGTTCGCCGACTGAAGCGCAACTGCCTAGAGATCAGCTCCAGGAATAAATCATGCGGATTGTAATCTCACCTTGCCTTCAGGAGCACCAAGACACAATTACATTGAACAATTTAGTAGAAATAAATTTTTACATTGTTATAAATTCTGAATAAAGATTTCTATAGATAAAAATTGTTTTCTTCAAGATATTTAGTTTGATTAATCTAGAGTGGCTTTATAAACTCCCAGTCCTGAAGCTCCTTGGAAGAAAAACATGTCATCTGACCATAAGCTTAAACTTATAATATATATATATATATATATATATATATATATATATATATATATATATATATATATATATATATTGGTTATACATTGGAGTTGGTTGCCTGGTGAAGGTTCATCGCACTGAGTTAGGATGAAGAAAAATTGGTCACAACAATGTAAACTTTTTGAACTTTTACATATCTATCCAACCTTCCTCGAAAATGAGGAATGAGTAGCAGTCTACAACTGCAGTTATCATTATTTCTTATTTTATAGCAAAGATTTTGACTTTAACAGTAAAATGAATTTTCTGGTAAAACAAGATACATAAAATTACAACGAATTTTTGGTACGTTTTCAGAACCAAACAACAGCCTTCCTTAAGAATGACGGAGGAAAAGGATTAAAAATTATCCGGTTCTGTGTAAGTTGGTTACTGTCAGTTTCCTGTCCTTTGTGATGCCTGATCTATCCCACTTCTTCGAGATGTTGACATTTTTCACGAAATAATTAAAAAAAAAAAAAAAAAAAAAAAGAAAAGAAAAAAGAAAAAGAAAAAGCTTTTCATTTCTATTCTATGCTTTTCCAATATTCAAATAGGAATAAGTACGGAACTGCGCTAAGATGACACAGTTCCTGCGAGTTGGCGCTCGTCCAATGTATTCATGGCAACTACGATGAAAACAATCACTTTCGTGAAGTCATATCGTTTTATAATAAGCTCCTAAATTATAAATAAATGTTGATATTCTTGTCACGAATATCAACTTGTTTATTACATCCAATTGGTAAATATTATATTAATTTTTACCTTTCTTTGTTTACTTTTCATGTCGCTTTTAAATTAAGAGAATTAAATTTTCAAGAGTATTTTTATTCCTCGCTATATTCCAATTTCGTCTGTTTTAAATTTTATAGTTCTGTGACATCTTGTAAGTAAAGAATTTAGGATTGCGTGTGGTAAGATTAACTTGACAAAAGGTTTATCGTTATTTGGTCGTTGGTACAAACGTTACTCTACTAGTGAAGTTCTGGAAAATTTCTCAAAATATCACTGAACTCTTTATTTTAGTTTGGAAGTATATGTTATCCAAATATGCGGATACTTAACAATATCTACAAGTCTTTTATAGAGTTTTGTGAGTCAGATGATGTCACAGAAGAAATAATCAAACGTGAATATTGGCATCTAACATCTCTTTCAGGAATTTATCCTGTTTTGAAGAGAAAACATAAATTTTTGACAATATTGATTCTCATAATACACATTATTTCGAGCACATATCATATATTTGTAGCGGTGACGCGCTCGCGGACTATTGCTTGAAGTCAGCGGAAGTTGACATTGAGCTCATTGGTTGACAGTTCGCGAGCGAGTCATTCGCTAGTTACATATCCATCTGGTAATCTGACTTAGGTTATTCAGATGGTAACGAGAGTGGGTTATGAGTTGGTTGCTAAGAGTTTTTATGAAGTGCCATTTTGTTATCTAAAAATTGTGATTTTTTGTGAAAGACGTAATATACATATAACTAAAATATATTTGTGTATTTATTGATCATTGTGTGCGTAAATACGCAAAAGTGGTGACCCCGACGTGATCGTCTTTCACGTGAGTAGAAAATCATATATTTTGATATGGACTTGAATGTAGATTATGATTTGATCACTATGGACGATGAAAATCCAGAGGATCTTCCTCAAGAGCCAGTCTTAGTCCCTCAGACGATTGAATCAGCGTCCATGCTTACTGTGAGAGCTCAATTACCATCATTTTGCAGATCGGATCCCGAAATTTTTTTCTTGCAAGCTGAAGCGATTTTTAACCTTCACAAAATCAGAAATTCGCTACGTAAATTTATGTTAACGGTAGCCCAGCTTGATAGAGCAGCCGTAAGGGATGCTATCGATTTAATTAGAACTCCCCCTGCAGATAACCCTTACGAGTGTCTTAAGGCGCGTATTATTAAATGTTATGGACAATCGGAAAGAGTACGCGTCCGGAAACTTTTGGAAGACCAGCAGCTAGGCGATAGGCGCCCTTCTCAGTTTCTAAGAGAACTTAGAGGGTTAGGTGGAACCGAATTGTCCGAAGATTTACTTAAGTCAATCTGGACTAGGGCCTTACCTGATGGCATGCAGGCAGCGTTAGCGGCAACTGACCACACAAATTTAACCAAACTGAGTGAGATAGCTGACCGGATCGCGGAGCTGACCGTCCCAAAGGCTTATGACGTGGCATCTGTGAGGCATAGCAAGGATGCCGATCGAGATGACCGTATCTTAGCAACCTTGGACCGACTCACCCAGCGAATCGCGGCTTTAGAGACCCGAAAGAGTAGATCTGTAGAACCGAAAGACTACAGGCAGCGGAGTGGCAGTCGAAGCAGAAGTCAAAATCGCCGATTTTGCTTCTATCATGACCGGTTTGATAAGAAGGCCACTAAATGCAGATCTCCCTGTGATTGGAAGTCTGCTAGCCCTCCTAAGTCTCAGGGAAACTAGGAGTAGTGACGGCAGAGGCGGAACCCGCCGCTAATACTCCCCAGCGCCGCCTATTTCTTACTGATCGGAAGTCCCAGATGCGATATCTAGTCGACACCGGTGCAGCTGTGTCTGTCCTCCCCGTGAAGAACACAAAGCGAGCTGTGGCTAGCGAATTCGTTTTATTTGCTGCCAACGGAACTCCCATCCCCACCTATGGAGATCAGCTGGTTGAGTTAGACCTTGGCCTTCGAAGGAAATTCAACTGGCGATTCATCATAGCAGACGTAGGACAGCCGATTATCGGAGCAGATCTTCTTTACCATTACAAGATCATGGTGGATCTGGCCGGAAGCCAACTAGTGGATCGGATTACTGGTTTGACGTCTCGCGGGAGACCAGCTGATGTCCCTGTACCAACCATCTACTCTGTTCCCCGAGGCGAATGGTACATGGATCTTCTTCAGAAGTACGTAAGCATCACCCGGCCGACAGTCTACACCAAGAACCCCATCCATTCCGTTGTCCATCATATTGAGACCCGCGGACCACCAGTGACGGCGAAGGCGAGAAGGCTTGCACCTGAGCGTTATGCAGCTGCCAAGAAGGAATTTGAGCAGATGATGGAAGAAGGTATCTGCCGCCCTTCGAAGAGCTCATGGGCGAGCCCGTTACATGTGGTGCCTAAGAAAGATGGTGGAATCAGGCCTTGTGGAGATTATCGACGACTCAATGAGAAGACCATTCCCGACCGCTACGCAGTCCCAAATATAGCGGACTTCAACATCAATCTCCATGAAAAGAAGATCTTCACCAAGCTCGACCTCACTAGAGCGTATTATAAAATCCCCGAATCCGCCGAAGAGGACATTCCAAAGACAGCGGTCATAACTCCCTTCGGCCTTTTTGAATTCACTCGCATGTGTTTCGGCCTACGTAAAGCGGCGCAGACCTTTCAACGATTTCTAGACGACGTACTCCGAGGCCTGGACTATGTATTCCCCTTTATCGACGACATATGCATCGGATCTAAGAACGAAGAAGAACACAAAATCCACCTTGAAGAAGTCTTCCGCCGCCTTCAAGAACATGGCCTTACCATCAACCTGGCTAAATGTGTGTTTGCCAAGGAAGAAGTTGAATTTCTCGGGCACAAGGTCAACCAGCATGGAATCAACGCTATGCCTGAGAAGGTTGAGGCTATTACCACCTATCCTCGCCCGGCAACCGTAAGTGACCTCCGAAGATTTCTAGGTATGGTGAATTTCTACAGGCGTTGTATTCCCCATGCGTCATCCCTTCAAGCAGCACTCAACGTCTACCTTTCCGGAGCGAAGAAGAAAGACAAGACTCCGATCGCATGGAATGAAGATAGCATAAAGGCTTTCGAAGCATGCAAAGAAGCTATCAGGAAAGCTGCCATCCTTGCTCACCCTGTCCCTAATGCGGAGTTAATGCTGGCCTGCGACGCGTCGAACACCGCGATGGGTGCAGTGATTCAGCAGAAGGATGCGTATTCTTGGAAGCCCTTAGGATTTTTTTCTCGGAATCTCAACAAAGCGAAACGTGAATATTCCACGTACGACCGAGAGCTCCTCGCCATTCACCGGGCAATAAAGCACTTTCGTCCCTACATTGAAGGCCGGAATTTCTGCATTTGGACGGACCATAAACCTCTCACTTTCGCATTCCAGCAGAAACCCGAATCCACACCCATGCGAATCCGGTTGGTAAACTATATCAGCCAGTTCACCACCGACATCCGCTATGTAGCTGGTTCGGAGAACGAAGTAGCCGACGCTTTTTCGAGAATTGAGGAGATCACCGGTCCCGATGACATGGAAGCGATAGCGGAAGAACAGGCCAAGGATACTACTATTCCTGAACTATTAAAGAACCCACGGTTGCAGTTGAAGTGGATCGAACTTCTTCACGTCAACAAGCCTATATTGTGCGAGACTTCAACTCAGAAGGCCCGACCGTATGTTCCAGAACGCGCGCGTCACGGTGTGTTCGAGAGCCTCCATGGGCTGAGTCACCCAGGTGTTCGCGGATCGCGATGGCTTATCGGACAACGATTTTTCTGGCCGAATCAAAACATCGACATAGGAAAGTGGGCACGATCTTGCCTAGCGTGCCAGCGTTCCAAAGTCCAGCGGCACACAGTCTCACCTCCAGGAAAGTTCCCACTTGCATCAAGGTTTGAGGATGTCCACATCGACATTATTGGCCCTCTGCCTTCTTCGTGCGGTAATCGGTACTGCCTGACTATGGTTGACAGGTTTACTAGATGGCCAGAAGCTCAGCCGATTGAGGATATATCTGCGTCTACTTGTGCTGAGGCCCTCATGTCCACTTGGATTCCGCGCTTTGGAGTTCCGGTTCGAATAACGACCGATCAAGGGAGGCAATTCGAATACGATCTTTTCTTCCAGCTTTCAAGAACCCTTGGTTTCAAACGCGTCAGAACTACCCCCACCGTCACCCGCAAGCCAACGGTTGCGTCGAACGGTGGCACCGCACCTTGAAGACCGCCTTGACTACCCAACTCGATAGTGACAACTGGACCCTCAGGCTACCATTGGTGTTGCTTGGACTCCGTTCCGCTGTCCGCGATGACAACGTCACCAGCGCAGCCGAGATGACTTATGGACAACCACTTCGCCTACCTGGTGAACTTCTAGAAAAGTCCAGGCAGCCCCAGACTACAGAGGTTTTTGTCAACCAACTTAGAGAGCATATGGAGCAACTACGTCCAGCAGCTCACAGACAGTCTACAAAGAAGACCTTTGTGCATCGTGACCTGCAGAACTGCTCTCATGTCTTCCTGAGAGACGATACCGTCCACCGACCATTGACCCCGCCTTACACTGGTCCTCATACAGTCATCAGCCGAAGCGACAAGAACTTCACCATCCAGCTGCCTAGAGGACCTCGCACGGTGACAATTGACCGACTGAAACCGGCTTATCTTCTGCAGGACGACGGAGACAACAGTTTCAGCTTCCAAGGCGCAACACCATCTACTGTAACGACTGCGCCAATTCCTAATGACTCTGCCGCGGGAGAGCACCATACCACGGTGGAGCGACGAACTCATCTGGGTCGTTTGATTCGTCCTCCTGTTCGCTTCCGCGACTGAGTCATTGGGAGGAGGTGTTGTAGCGGCGACTCGCTCGCGTACTCATGCTTTGTGCCGACGGAAGTTGACACTTAGTTCCTTGGGCATCGTTCACGAGCGAGTCATACGCTAGTTATAAATCCATCTGGTAATCTGAATTAGGTTACTCAGATGGTAACGAGAGTGGGTTATGAGTTGGTTGCTAAGAGTTTTTATGGAGTGCCATTTTGTTATCTAAAAATTGTGATTTTCTGTGAAAGACGTAATATACATATAACTAAAATATATTTGTGTATTTATTAAGTTTAATGTGCATAAATACGCAAAATATTCATAACCTTACGTACAGCTTGGACATTGTACAGTTTGAACTCCACAATGTTCACATATTTAGTGCAACTTTACCTCTTGATGCAATTTTGCGTTCTGATGATCATAGCTTTCAACATGAAACGGAAAGCATTCTGTATATTGCATAAAGAGATGGTTGGCGATTCGTTCCACTACGAAGAAGATCACTCTGAAATACTTGCAGGTCTCGGAAAGGCAAGATTGAAAGAAAAGAAAATATTGCTCACTTTGTCTTTCGTTATGGGAATAGTGGGAGCAAACGGTGTTATCATCAGTCCAATACTTGATAACAATTTCGGTGATTTAGGGTTCAACGTTACAGAAACTACTCTTCTCATGGAATTACCTTTCCCTTCAGACATTCCGTTCCCTACGACAAATCAAGTCCTCGTCCATTTCCTCATGTTGTTTCAGGGGCTCGAAACGATATTCCTCTTGTTGACTATAAGCTCTTTCTTTCATGAATATCTTACAGCATTTTAATATGCACCAAAAATATCTCTTAGAGACTTTGACTACTATTGAATCTAGGGCAAACAACTTGTTTGCAAATACATATGGTCATATAGAATGGATGAATTGGAGTAAGGTCTATCAAGACAAGAGATATCAAAAATGTTATGAACATTGCTTGAAAAAATGCTTCAGCCACCATCAGCGTCTATTAAGGTAAATAATTTAATAATATTTTGGAATATTTATTAAAACATTTTTTATTATAATGCTCTGTGTATGTGTATCTATTCATATATATATATATACAGGTTGGCCAAAATCAATTATAACAATTAAAATATCCGATTATCCATAAAGGTTATAGTAGTGTAATTTACAATGGGCCGGGTGAATAAAAACGAGTAGGACGAGTATTTACTAACAAGTAAAGTGTTTAGAGGGCAAGTAAACAGAAGTGAATAAAGTGAAGAGTTTACTCGCGACCGTTTACTACCGTTTACTTGCCATTTCGAGAGTATACTTGCAAGTATTTACTCGAGTCGAACGAGTTCACTAGAAATGCGAGTAAATACTCGTAGCGGCCCATGGCAACACATCTTTCCTGTTGTACCTTTCCGTCCGTTTTATCCTATTATCCTTAAAGTTCTTTTTTAACTTCTTGCCAAATCGACTCATATCCTTTTTTCTGAGTAGTCAGCAGTTGTGCCTGATTGTGTTTGTCATTTTGCAGCTCTGAATGAAAGCGATACGATTGCTGGTTGTGACAGTAGGGCTATTTTTGTAGCGTTATTGTAAGACTGTAGTGTATTAAATAAACCAATGTTGCCGAAAATTACATCGGACAAAGAAATGGCATGGGCATGTTTAGCCGATCAATTTTTGATACCCTACACCACTTTGATGTCCTGAATCACTGCTATATCTGAGAAAAAGTTCCATTTTAGCACTTTCCTCCGAAGGAAAGTAGCTATTGAGGTTGGACTCATGACGGAATTTTTGAAAAATTTCTTCAAATCTTTATCGATCCTACCTAGTAGACACCGAAAATGACCCCCGTTAAAATTTATATATATATATATATATATATATATATATATATATATATATATATGTGTGTGTGTGTGTGTGTGTGTGTCTGTTAACACGATAGCGGCCAGAGTTTTTGTTTTTTCGTCACGAAACTTGGTATATAGCATTCAATTAGCAAACGATTGAACGAGTTCGTTAACCACCGAAATCGGTCCACCGGAAGGGGGGTTTTACCCCGAACCCAAAACACTAATTTGACCATTTCAGCCGTAATATTTGTTATATTTCAACGAAACTTGGTATTCGTAGTGGTAATATAGAGAGAAAAGTGAGATATAAAAATGAACTAAATCGGTTCATAAGGAGGGGGGGTTTACTCCGGACCAACAATACCAATTCGCCACTACCAGCCGTGATTTTAGGTATATTTCGACGAAACTCGGTATTCATAGTGGTAATCTACACGTAAATATGTGTTGTAAAAATAAACTAAATCGGTTCATTAGGAGGGGGGGTTTACTCCAGACCCACAATACCAATTCGCCACTACCAACCGTGATTTTTGGTATATTTCGACGAAACTCGGTATTCGTAGTGGTAATCTACAGGTAAATATGTGATGTAAAAATAAACTAAATCGGTTCATTAGGTCGTAATTTCTGCTGTATTGTAACGAAACGCGGTATACGTCGTGGGTAACTCATGAGAAAGAAGTGTTATAAAAATGAGCTGAATCGGTTAATCGGAAAGGGGGGTTTACTTTGTAATATATTTCAATAGAAAAGCCAGCCAGACATAGGTCCACAAAGGCGCCGCAAGGAACGCTAGAGGGACTGTATCCGGTTCCTGCGTTAGATCAAAATACGATAGTATGAGGTTTATTGTATTTATTAAGTAGTGTAATATGTACCATGTGTAAACATAACTCTGGAAGCAAATTAATAATTTATCATTTACTCATTACAAAATTAAAAGAGAACTATTCATGTTTTTATTTTATTTATGTAGGATATTTTAAGCAAATTGTTCTGGAAATCAGTCTACACTACCCAAATTCTGAGGAAAGTGCTTAGTTATGCAGCTCCTGCGTGACGGACTTTTTTTTGTTCTTGCCGCTAACAATCCGCCTCGAGCTTAGGTGTTTTCTTCGGGAAAGTAGCTTCTAATAAAATTGACACTCTCGCTCTCGAACCCTACTAGTCTCTTGTTAGATAGATCGGGACTTATATTTCGCCGGTTTTTGACCCCACGCAGCACAGTGGGACGGAATGCCTAAAATGCGGCCAAAAGTCGAAAAAAAAGTTTCTATAAAAAAGAGGGTTTTTTTTTAGATAGGGGTTTTTCATCATTGAGTTGGCATTTTTGATAAATTTGTAATCACAGACCATAATAATCACAAAACAGTAAGTGTAAGATCAATGGCTAAATTTTTATTTCATTTTTACGAAGTGTTTTCTTATAATACGACGCCATATTGCATTTCGCTATTTTGATGTTTTTGATTTTTGATAAATTTGTAATCAAAGACCCTAATAATCACAAAAAAGTAAGTTTAAGGTCAATGGATAAATTTTTATTTAATTTTTAGCAAGTTTTTTTCGTATAGCTCGTCGCCATATTTCATTCCGCAATTTTGAATTTTTGTTATTTTCGATAAATTTGTAATCACAGACCCTAATAACCACAAAAAAATAAGTTTTAGACTAAATGCTAATTTTTTTCATTTTGTTCACGTTTTTTTTTTTTTTTTTTTTTTTTTTTTATAAAAAGACGCCATATTAGATCCGCAATTTTGATTTTTTTAATTCTGATAACGAATTCGTAATCAGCGACCCCAAAAACCCCTGGATACGTAATTGGAGATCATTTCCTTAACTATGCAGCCATCTCGAAACGCAAGTACGGGCTGGCGAGTCTGGGGTCAGGCGAACTTGCAAATCTACAAGTATTTACTCGCCACGGAAGTATTTACTTTCGCTTATTCACACCAATTCAGGGGGTTTACTTAGTATATACTTGCCGTACAAGTATTTACTTGCAAGTAATAGTAAATACTTGTTTTATTCACTTCAATTTAAATATTTACTTGTTTTTCGAGACTCCACGAGTATTTACTCGTCCTACTTGTTTTTATTCACCCGGCCCTATAACTTTTTTCATCTTTAAATCAAGCCATACAATCTACATGTATTTATTTTATTTTAATGTTTCTGTGTCTTCTCGTGGACGAGTGACTAGAACACCGAGTTCTAAACTTAAGAGATTCGGGTTTGTGCCCCTCCTTGTGTCCCCCCTTGTGCCCCCTGGTTGTCTTCTTCCAATGATGGGCTGCTCATAAACTCCCTGCTCGGAATGTATCGAAAAGGTTGCAAGCTGTTGACGGTCTGGCGCTATTAGTCTAGATGCAGATTCACCATAAAAAATAAACTTAACCTCCCTTTTTAAATAGAAACAATTTTTGGTATGTATGATTTAATGGTTTCCACCCTTTTCTTGCCCGAATAGAGCTGATGCCTTTACTTTTTACGATATAAAACCATTTATCGCCTATAGGAATCAAACGCATAACCCTAGGCACGGCTTGTGTTAATTATAATTGGTTCTTTGAAGCTAGTGAATATAAGAAGTGACAAATAACAAGAATCTAACTAAATACTATATCAGTCAATTATTTTGACCACATTAAATTAGTTGTAGTATGTACAAAACTTGACAGTGCTTACCGTGGCAATCATACAAAAATCTCCCATTGATATACACCCTAGACTAAACCAAGAAACTACCGTAAAATGGGGCCACATTTGTACAGTGTGCTGAAATTGGTACAAACCTATACTGCCAGGATATTTTCATTAAACTGATACCAAAGGTCGAACTTTGCCCGAACAGTGTAGTGAAATTGGTACAAACCTACACTGCCAGGATATTTTCATTAAACTGATACCAAAGGTCGAACTTTGCCCGAACAGTGTAGTGAAATTGGTACAAACCTACACTGCCAGGATATTTTCATTAAACTGATACCAAAGGTCGAACTTTGCCCGAACAGTGTAGTGAAATTGGTACAAACCTACACTGCCAGGATATTTTCATTAAACTGATACCAAAGGTCGAACTTTGCCCGAACAGTGTAGTGAAATTGGTACAAACCTACACTGCCAGGATATTTTCATTAAACTGATACCAAAGGTCGAACTTTGCCCGAACAGTGTAGTGAAATTGGTACAAACCTACACTGCCAGGATATTTTCATTAAACTGATACCAAAGGTCGAACTTTGCCCGAACAGTGTAGTGAAATTGGTACAAACCTATACTGCCAGGATATTTTCATTAAACTGATACCAAAGGTCGAACTTTGCCCGAACAGTGTAGTGAAATTGGTACAAACCTATACTGCCAGGATATTTTCATTAAACTGATACCAAAGGTCGAACTTTGCCCGAACAGTGTAGTGAAATTGGTACAAACCTATACTGCCAGGATATTTTCATTAAACTGATACCAAAGGTCGAACTTTGCCCGAACAGTGTAGTGAAATTGGTACAAACCTATACTGCCAGGATATTTTCATTAAACTGATACCAAAGGTCGAACTTTGCCCGAACAGTGTAGTGAAATTGGTACAAACCTACACTGCCAGGATATTTTCATTAAACTGATACCAAAGAGTCGAAGTAAAATGTTCAGTACTTGCGGGAAATCCCAGTGCACCAAGATGTTGAGCTGGTTTCAGTGGTTTTCTAGGAGCAGGTAGCAGAACACAAA
The DNA here is from genome assembly GCA_946811695.1 of Gonocerus acuteangulatus. Classification (NCBI taxonomy): domain Eukaryota; kingdom Metazoa; phylum Arthropoda; class Insecta; order Hemiptera; family Coreidae; genus Gonocerus; species Gonocerus acuteangulatus. Next base: position 75,757,191 of record OX328126.1, on the reverse strand, counting down.
ATGCAAGGTGGACGACACTTGGCTTGATCTGCTGAGATGCCGAATCCATGGGCGTATATAGAAAACAATTTCGGTGGGGGCTGGGAAAATTTGGGGGGGGGGGCTGACACCATTTCCGGTGTATGGAATACTAACAATTTAGATCTGGGAAGTTTCAGCCAACTTAAACGCTATTACACCCATAATAGAATATGTTTTATGAACTAAATGATCTTATTTAATTTATTTTTAAGGGTTTTATGACATTTTTACCGATCAATCAAAATTTCGGGGGGACGGGGCTGCAGCCCCCTCAGTCCCCCCCCCCTTATATATGCCCATGGCCGAGTCCTCCGGTTATATGCCCACTATCTGGACACTTACTCACTAACGGTAAAAACTATTCCCGCAGGAAAGCTCCATTAAAACTATATATAAATATAATTTAAAATAAGCTCCGCTACAGGTTCAATCAGCTTCTTCTGGTTAGCTGTTTAAAAAATCAATATAGTCCGAAATATGCATAGCATTTTTCAAAAAGAATGGACTTGTTATCAATTTTATTGTACTTCCGTCTATATAGGAAAAGTATTTAACTGCATTATTTAGAAAAGAACTGAGATAGGGTATTTTATTGTACTACCGTCTATATAGGGAAAGTGTTAAACTGCATTATTTAGAAAAGAACTGAGATAGGGTATTTTATTGTACTACCGTCTATATAGGAAAAGTATTTAACTGCATTATTTAGAAAAGAACTGAGATAGGGTATTTTATTGTACTACCGTCTATATAGGAAAAGTGTTAAACTGCATTATTTAGAAAAGAACTGAGATAGGGTATTTTATTGTACTACCGTCTATATAGGGAAAGTGTTAAACTGCATTATTTAGAAAAGAACTGAGATAGGGTATTTTATTGTACTACCGTCTATATAGGGAAAGTGTTAAACTGCATTATTTAGAAAAGAACTGAGATAGGGTATTTTATTGTACTACCGTCTATATAGGGAAAGTGTTAAACTGCATTATTTAGAAAAAAACTGAGATAGGGTATTTTATTGTACTACCGTCTATATAGGAAAAGTATTTAACTGCATTATTTAGAAAAGAACTGAGATAGGGTATTTTATTGTACTACCGTCTATATAGGAAAAGTGTTAAACTGCATTATTTAGAAAAGAACTGAGATAGGGTATTTTATTGTACTACCGTCTATATAGGGAAAGTGTTAAACTGCATTATTTAGAAAAGAACTGAGATAGGGTATTTTATTGTACTACCGTCTATATAGGAAAAGTGTTAAACTGCATTATTTAGAAAAGAACTGAGATAGGGTATTTTATTGTACTTCCGTCTATATAGGAAAAGTGTTAAACTGCATTATTTAGAAAAGAACTGAGATTGGGTATTTTTTACTAATTTAATAAAAATAATAATTGTTTATAATAAATAATATTAATTTATTTAAGTTGTTAATCTTTGAATTTACATATTTTGACAAATTAATATATTGGTGACATTCTTTTTCTAGATGGTTTGATCTTGTGGATGATTTGTTTTCACTTCCAATGCTCTTTTCGTATGGAACAGGCACTCTGGTTATAGCTCTCAGCTTGTTCTCAGTTAAAACAGTATGTACTCTATTATAATTTAAAATGAAGAATATTCTACATTTAATTTTATGTGCCCACCCTAATTACTCTCTACTTCTTAATCTACATTTTTATCTAATTATTGAATTAATATTGGATTGGGGGAAAATAATTTTGGTGAATATTGGATTTGGGAGTGACATAAAAGTGGCGGTGTTGCCATGGGGAGTCCACAATGGACGCAAACATATTTATGGATGATTAGGAAAAACTGAAAATGGAGAAAAACGGGTTGAGACCAAAGCTTTGGCTTAGATACGTTGACAAAGTTTTTGCTATTTGACTGCATAAATGTAAAGCCTTAGAAGAATTTTTGGCTAACCTTATAGGTTTCCACCCACTATTATGCTTAATGTTGAGGCGGAAATTGATTGGGAGGCTTCCTTTTAGCACTTTCCTCCGAAGGAAAGTAGCTATTGAGGTTGGACTCATGACGGAATTTTTGAAAAATTTCTTCAAATCTTTATCGATCCTACCTAGTAGACACCGAAAATGACCCCCGTTAAAATTTATATATATATATATATATATATATATATATATATATATATATATATATATATATATATATGTATGTATATATATATATATATATATATGTCTGTTAACACGATAGCGGCCAGAGTTTTTGTTTTTTCGTCACGAAACTTGGTATATAGCATTCAATTAGCAAACGATTGAACGAGTTCGTTAACCACCAAAGTTGGTCCACCGGAAGGGGGGGTTTACCCCGAACCCAAAACACTAATTTGACTATGTCAGCCGTAATATTTGTTATATTTCAACGAAACATGGTATTCGTAGTGGTAATATAGAGAGAAAAGTGAGATATAAAAATGAACTAAATCGGTTCATTAGAAGGGGGGGGGGTTTACTCCGGACCCACAATACCAATTCGCCACTACCAGCCGTGATTTTTGGTATATTTCAACGGAACTCGGTATTCGTAGTGGTAATCCACAGGTAAATAACTGTTGTAAAAATAAACTAAATCGGTTCATTAGGAGGGGGGGTTTACTCCGGACCCACAATACCAATTCGCCACTACCAGCAGTGATTTTTGGTATATTTCGACGAAACTCGGCATTCGTAGTGGTAATCTACAGGTAAATATGTGTTGTAAAAATAAACTAAATCGGTTCATTAGAAGGGGGGGTTTACTCCTGACCCAAATTCTTAATATACTCATACCGGTCGTAATTTCTGCTGTATTGTAACGAAACGCGGTATACGTCGTGGGTAACTCATGAGAAAGAAGTATTGTAGAAATGAGCTGAATCGGTCAATCGGAAAGCGGGGGTTCAATTTGTAATATATTTCAATAGAAAAGCCCGTCAGACGTAGGTTCACAAAGCCGCCGCAAGGAGCGCTTTCTACCACTAGAGTGACTGTATCCTGTTCCTGCGTTAGATCAAAATACGATAATATGAGGTTTTTTGTATTTATTACGAAGTGTAATAGGTACCATGTGTAAACATAACTCTGGAAGCAAATTATTAATTGATCAGTTACTCATTACAAATTTAAAAGAGAACTCTTCATGTTTTTATTTTATTTATGTAGGATATTTTAAGCAAATGGTTCTGGAAAGCAATCTACACTACCCAAATTCTGAGGAAAGTGCTTAGTTATGCAGCTCCTGCGTGACGGACTTTTTGATGTTTTGATCATCAGGGAGGCAGTCGGTATGCCGATGGAAACTGGGCTTTCCCTGAATCTAATCATCACCAACCTGAAAAGTGGTTGCTCTTGAGGTCTTTATTGCTATGTACCACGAGGTTGTGCACCAGGGAGAGTTATTTGAAGAAGAAACAGGAGCATTTGAGGAAGGCTTTCCTGAGGAATGGCAATGGAGAGGAGGAAATAAAGGCTGCCTTGATGGAAGTGTCTAGGGATCGTCCGTAGGAAGCGGGGAAGCAACCTCGTCAACCAACGGTTGTAGGCGTTTTGCCAGATGTGCTTACAAGATTATTGATAAGGTTGGCAAGATCCTGGGCTCTACGAAGAATAGGCAGTGGCTGAAGAGCTACTATCTACTCTAATGTGTCTGTGGTAAGGTGTACGTGAAATTAACTGGAATGAAAGCGTGCACTGGGATGGTTCAACAATTTTTCGAATACAGGCATAGGTTTAATATAATCCATACGTTAGAAATTAAATTTGCTTAACTGCAGAAAATCATTTCCTCACTGGGCATTTCATTGCCTGTGAACCTGCATTCGATATGCAACACTCTGTCGATGCAGGCATAAGTTGAATATAATCTGTACATTAGAGATTATATTCCCTCACTGGACAGTTCATTGCCTGTGAACCTGCATTCGATATGCAACACTCTGTCGATGCAGGCATAAGTTGAATATAATCTGTACATTAGAGATTATATTCCCTCACTGGACAGTTCATTGCCTGTGAACCTGCATTCGATATGCAACACTCTGTCGATGCAGGCATAAGTTGAATATAATCTGTACATTAGAGATTATATTCCCTCACTGGACAGTTCATTGCCTGTGAACCTGCATTCGATATGCAACACTCTGTCGATGCAGGCATAAGTTGAATATAATCTGTACATTAGAGATTATATTCCCTCACTGGACAGTTCATTGCCTGTGAACCTGCATTCGATATGCAACACTGTCGATGCAGGCATAAGTTGAATATAATCTGTACATTAGAGATTATATTCCCTCACTGGACAGTTCATTGCCTGTGAACCTGCATTCGATATGCAACACTCTGTCGATGCAGGCATAAGTTGAATATAATCTGTACATTAGAGATTATATTCCCTCACTGGACAGTTCATTGCCTGTGAACCTGCATTCGATATGCAACACTCTGTCGATGCAGGCATAAGTTGAATATAATCTGTACATTAGAGATTATATTCCCTCACTGGACAGTTCATTGCCTGTGAACCTGCATTCGATATGCAACACTCTGTCGATGCAGGCATAAGTTGAATATAATCTGTACATTAGAGATTATATTCCCTCACTGGACAGTTCATTGCCTGTGAACCTGCATTCGATATGCAACACTCTGTCGATGCAGGCATAAGTTGAATATAATCTGTACATTAGAGATTATATTCCCTCACTGGACAGTTCATTGCCCGTGAACCTACATCCAGTACACTCATTATTCGATCTACAAACAACTTTAAATTCATTAGACCAGTCATATAAAAGAATAAAAGAATAGTTCTGGTCACCACTTGCATCACTTTCCAAATACTAATGTTAGCATCTGTAGCCATTCTCAGGCTGTTGGTTATATGTGAAACTATAGGGTGTAAGGAAAACTAGAAATATTATTTATTTGTAGATTGAAAACTGCTTTCTTCTTTTAAGGGTATCTCTCTCCCTGGGACTGCTTCGACATGTTTCATGGTGTGCTTCATCGAAATATTGTTCATGGGGCTTATATCCGGATATGGACAAAGAGTTGCAGATTTGGTAAGTATTACCTCCTTAGGAGGCCCAGTGGCCGTGAGTGCTAAGGTATGGCCGTGAGCCTTAGGTCATGGGTTCGATTACAAATAGGGGTGGTGGCTTTTCTTTCAAAAAATGAAAAGGCATCAGCCCTATCCTGGCTAGAACCTATAGATAACCCGTCCTAAAATTTGTTATCAATAATAAATGGACTTGGGCCAAAGCAAAGACTAAAACGTTTCGAACCTCCTTGGGATAAGGTTACCACCAACTTCCTGCACGGCGAATATATGCCTCGCCCTTTTCCCTCTGACTAAACCATCTATTTGAACAGGCTACAGCTTAAATTGTTTTTAGCCTTAGCTTTGGCTAAGTAATGATAAATATTAAACACTATTTCCCTTGCCTGACCTCTGGAAGCCTTCCTTGCTCCTAAAAGACAATCAGTTTTTATTGAATAGCAAGTTGTTCATTGTAATTATTGGAAATGCAAATGGCGGAACCGTCGGAAATGTTTCCCTCAGAATTTCGCACATGCGGGATAATAACTATTCCATCTAACTGAACGGACTATTATAGGGACATCCTGCACTTCGTGTCATTATATTAGCTATTTTATTTTTAATGGTTTATTTTTTTATTTTTTTATTTAATATTATTTATTTTATTTTTTTTTAATTTACGGTTTATCAACTGCTGTGGTATTAGTGCTGAGCTATCTACAGGTTACTCAGCATGCTTAACTTCGGCGAAGCCAAGAGAGTGGGTATGTCCAATGTTTTTTAGCCATTGGCCTCTTATGTTTCATGAAAAAATGTTTGCTCGCCGAAGAAGTCTGATATCCTGAATGAAATTATATTATTTAAAACATTTTTGCTGTTTGAAACACTTATTCTAGAAATTCTTCCTTTGAAAGTAATTATTAAGAATTTTTATTTGAGCTTGTTTGACCTCTGGTGTGTAGCTTGTTTGAGGTCTGGTGTGTATAAAGTGTCTGACTGACTCGAGGGAAATTTTAGTATGGCAGGAGTCATTATCCAGAAGCTCACTGCTGCCAACATACTTCACTGAAATTTCCCTAGTGTCTATCAGACACAATAAACACCAATGGTAAGGAAATAGTTTCCATGGAATACGATTTTAAGAAAAGGAAAATATTCAATTATAACTCTTCTTTAATATGTTGTCTTTATTTCGTTATTTATTTATTTTATTTGTTATAAGAATGAGGATTTACGGAAGGCGATCTACAGTATCAAGTGGTATGACTGCAGTGATTCTGTTAAGGTGCACATAAAAATCTGTCTTGAGATGCTGAAGAAACCAATGCAACTGAGTGCTATGGGCTTAGCAGATTTAAATTTAAATTCATTCGCTGCTGTAAGAATTTCTACATCTCTCTAATTATTTTACATTTTAAATTAATTAACCGTATTATTAGTTATTTGGATGACAGTTTAAATTAATATTTAATTAAATTTTAAATCTCTACAGGTCATGAATTCTGCCTACTCCTACTACAACCTGATCATGGCTCTTTAAGGATTTACTCATACAGCTGTATTTAATTATTTAAATTTTAGCGTCCATTTATTATTGGCAGTGAATTATAGAACGGTATCACCCCTATCCTGCCTTTTCTAGGCAGGATAGGGGTGATACCTTTTTGTTTTCCGAAGAAAAGCCAGAACCACAAGAGAGAATAAAATCACAACCTTAGGCACAGAGATAGACAGTTTTTGAACACAAAGATAGTTAAACGCATGATTATTAATTATTACTATTATAGAATTGTACTTTTTAACTAATAGTTATAATAATTTTAAGAATATTTCTTTTTTTACTTTTGTGTCAAATAAAAATGAATATTGTATTTTTTACTTAACATAATCTCCAACGCCCTGTGAATATGATAAATAGTTACAAATCGTACAATATCGTCGATAAAAATACAAACTATCGAATGTGAAAAGTGATTTGGTACCTTATAAGTGATTCTATATATATTTTATCTTATGATATATTTTAATTAGACTTAATGCGCATTCATTAGTTTGATTTTCTGTAACTGATAATTAGTTTTCTTTAATTTTCGAGAGTTTACTGCAATGTACACCAGTCCAACAACAATCAGAAAAATAGTAAATGAAAAAATGTTTTTTTCTCATTCAATACTTTACATTTGTATCGACGATATCTTCAGCAAGATGTTTAGTATGTTTAATCCGGAGAGCCTTGGCAGATTAAAAAAAAAAAAATCAGTCCCGTAACTGGCCACGAGGGCCCTGAGGGGCAGATTCTATAGAGATATCTGATTCATGACCATACGGCACACTAGGGAGATAGTGTGGTCAGTACTATGCTCCGGCCGCTTGATTTTCCCCTTGGCTGCTTCGACTGCAAGCAGTCATTGGCACTACAAGGTACCCATTACTAAATTAATTAAAGGCTGGGTTGGCCTAGGGACGGCCAAGGAGGCCGAATTCAACCCATGAACGTAGACAATAGAAGAAAAAATCTTTAGTGCTAGTTCGGGATTTGAACTCAGGTCCTCCAACTTATTATTCCAGTGCTCTACCACTGAGCTAACGTCGCCCCCAGCTTGGCAGATATAAAATGAAATGAAAAATAAATAAATAAATACTTTATTCTACGACTTTGTCCCTTAAGAATGACATATAAGTACATTTGGTTGATTATATACATTTAAAATAAAACTCCTCCTCGTAGAAAAAAACAACAACAACAAAAAAAACAAACCCTAATACTATTTACAAAATCTTAAACAATAGAATTAAACATATGTACATATTAATAAAAAGAAGAGAGTGAGTATGAGAATATAAAACTAGTATTTTAGTAAAAGAAACTTATTGGTAATATTCTTTTCCTAGGGCGAACGTTAAGACGGCAGGGAAGTTATTTCCGCTTAGGAAACTCTCAGTTTCCTGTTGTGGTAACTTAAACTCTCTTCCCATTGAGATTTTATATAAAATTTTCACGAAATATCAAACCCTACCAATAACTGCTTCTATTCCTTTACTAAGATATATGAACGGAACCGCGCTAAGATGAGGCAGTTCCTGCTAGTTAGATTTTTTAAAGAAGTAACGTCTCTTTGTCCTCGTCTTGCGCTTTCGTGAGTTTCGTAAATCCTAACTTCGTATAGAAGAAACAAGAAATTCTGGAAAGGAACTCAGGGGTCGTAAATTATTATCTTTTTTTTTTCGTAAGTAATGCCAAAAGTAGATGGTAACAACCTCAGTTTAAATCTCCGCAATCGCGCCGACAAACTCGCAATAGGTTTCAGCCCTAAAATGAACTGCGAGAACTTTTCACAGCCTCAAGTTAGTGCTAATACTTACTTTTCTATTTGATCATATCGCATCTCAAGTGAACTCTCACTCAAGTTCCCGACATAAATTGAACTGGTATAACAAACTTCTGTTCTAGAGTTAGATGCATCATCGCAGACACTTGTTTTTGCCTGTAAGACGAATGTTACCAATGAGACGGCCTCAGTAACAAGAGTTTTTAGCACTTTCCTCCGAAGGGTTGGGTTGGGTTGGGTTGGTAGTTTAAGGGCAGAAAACTGCTTGGTCATCTCCGCCCTTGTTGTGTTTAATTGTGCAAGATTAATGTTAGGATGGAGAGTGTTTTCAGTATTATGTGTTTGAGATAGAGTTGTGTTACTAAAGTTGTATTTGGGAGAATCTAAGTTTGGAAAAAAAGAGAAATTATTGTTGTTATAAAATTGCATGGATATTGATAAGAACCAGATTCACACACAGACATAAATATATTTGCACTTATATAAATATAGTATACATATATATGTATAGTGCACAGTACATATATAAATACAGTACAAATAATAAAAAATATATATAATGTAAACATATATTTTGTTTTATTTTATTATTTTTTTATTCATTTTATTTTTTTTTATTTTTTTTTTATTATTATTTTTTTTTTTTTTTATTTTTTTTTTTTTAAATATTTTCTTCTTCTTTTTCCATTTTTTTTCCTTCTTTTGTTTTAACTTTTTTTTTTGTATATATATTTTTATTTTCCTCATTTATTTATTTTGATATATACTAGTGATTACACTGTACAACTAACAACTTTCTTATATTATACTAATGCTTACTATTACTATTATACTAATACTTACTATTACTATTATTTATTATTATTGTTCATAAAAAAAAAAAATAAAAAAAAAAAAAAAATAAAAACATACACATACATATACACACATACCTACAAATATTTATCAATTAATTAATATTATATATTTTATAGTAAAAGATATAGCTGCGCCCTTTTTAAAAATTCTACAACAACATCAACTGCTTCACAATCATCCCGCAGAGCTTCCGCCAAGTTTCTTGGTATTCCCAGCTGTTGAAGCAGTATCGTGGAGCGAGAGCAGTCTTCGAATATGTGTTTTACAGTGATCGGCTGATTGCATCTCCCGCAGGCTGGTGGGATTCCTCTAGACATCAAGTAGCCGTGAGTCAGTCTGGAGTGGCCAAGTCTGAGCCGAGCTATAACAACCTCCTCTCTTCTCCATGTTCTGTTTGAGGAGGACCAGGGTCTCGAATCGTGCTTGACGTATTTAAGTTTTTGCTCCCCGCATTCGGCCCACGTGTTTCTCCATCCTTCTTCGATTATGCTTATGGCTGGCGCTACGAGTTCACTGCCAGATAACGGAGCCCTTGTAATCTCGCTCAAACTGTGTGCAGCCCGAGCGGCTTGATCGGCTTTCTCATTGCCAGGAATCCCACGATGTCCGGGAATCCAGATTAGATGGACAACTTTTCCATTATCTCTGAGAGTTCTGGTGTACTGTAGAATTTTTGAGATAAGGGAGTTTGTCGTGAAAATGTCATCAACACTTTCTAGGGCACTACTTTCCTCCGAAGGAAAGTAGCTATTGAGGTTGGACTCATGACGGAATTTTTGAAAAATTTCTTCAAATCTTAATTGATCCTACCTAGTAGACACCGAAAATGACCCCCGTTAAAATTTATATATATATATATATATATATATATATATATATATATATATATATATGTGTGTGTGTGTGTGTGTGTGTGTGTGTGTCTGTTAACACGATAGCGGCCAGAGTTTTTGTTTTTTCGTCACGAAACTTGGTATATAGCATTCAATTAGCAATCGATTGAACGAGTTCGTTAACCACCGAAGTTCGTTAACCCACCCGTCCACCGGAAGGGTGGGTTTACCCCGAACCCAAAACACTAATTTGACTATGTCAGCCGTAATATTTGTTATATTTCAATGAAACTTGGTATTCGTAGTGGTAATATAGAGAGAAAAGTGAGATATAAAAATGAACTAAATCGGTTCATTAGGAGGGGGGTTTACTCCGGACACACAATACCAATTCGCCACTACCAGCCGTGATTTTTGGTATTCGTACCAGCCGACGAAACTCGGTATTCGTAGTGGTAATTTACAGGTAAATGTGTGTTGTAAAAATAAACTAAATCGGTTACCAAAATTCCTAATATACTTATACCGGTCTTAATTTCTGCTGTATTGTAACGAAACGCGGTATACGTCGTGGGTAACTCATGAGAAAGAAGTGTTGTAAAAATGAGCTGAATCGGTCAATGGGAAAGCGGGGGTTTAATTTGTAATATATTTCAATAGAAAAGCCCGCCAGACGTAGGTTCAAAGCCGTCGCAAGGAGCGCTTTCTACCACTAGAGTGACTGTATCATGTTCCTGCGTTAGATCAAAATACGATAATATGAGGTTTTTTGTATTTATTATGTAGTGTAATAGGTACCATGTGTAAACATAACTCTGGAAGCAAATTAATAATTGATCAGTTACACATTACAAATTTAAAAGAGAACTATTCATGTTTTTATTTTATTTATTTAGGATATTTTAAGCAAATTGTTCTGGAAAGCAGTCTACACTACCCAAATTCTGAGAAAAGTGCTTAGTAATGCAGCTCCTGCGTGACGGACTTTTAATTTATTCAAATTCGCATCGTGTGCGTTGGTCCATATCCAAGTTTTTTTTTTGCTTCTCGATAATTCTCATAAGGGGTTGGCATGTTCGGAGAGTGAGGGATGAACTTCACCAAGTAATTAATCATGTGCAAAAAAATTTTATGTCTTTCTGATCCTTTGGTAGAGGCATTGACGAGACCTTTCTTTCTAAACTTTTCTGGTTCAGGTTTGATGCTGCCATTTATCAGAACCATTCCTAAAACATTTAGTGTTAGTTTTAAACATACACTGTTCTTTATTTAGTTTGTTCCCATTTCATTAGTGCAGTGGTTCGTCCATCATGCGTGGGCTTGCGAAGTTCATCGGCATCTTTGTGTCAGTGGCAGATGTTGGAGGCTCAAAAAGCAGATGTGAGTACCTGCGACATTAACAGATGTGGGAACTTAAAGGAAAAAGTAAACAATTGCAGAGGTCTGTTCGTTTTCACAACATATTTAGCAATTTTCTGTCGCTACTGTGCGTTTTATCGACTCAGCAAGCTCACGCCCTGGTCTAATGTATTCATAGGAACGACATAGAACCCAATCACTTAGTTTCTTGAAGACAAATCTCTTTATAATGAGCTCTTAAATAATATATCAATCTGTCATATTAGTGACACGAATATCAGTCGGTTGATGACATCTGACTGTTTAATGTTATATTTATTTTTCTCCTTCTTATGTTTACATTTCAAATCGCTTTTAAATTAGAAGAGTTAAAGTTTCAAGGGTATTTATATTCTACTTTCGCCCTTTGTAAATATTTTAACACAGTAAATTCTTGTATGTAAAGCCTTTATTTGTTCGTCAGTCCAACAGTTAAACTACTTGTGAAATTACTCAAAGTGCCACTGAAATCTTTATCTTAGTTTGGTGATATATCATATTCAAATATGCGAATACTTAACAATATCTACAAATCATTTATAGAGTTTTGTGAGTCGGATGATGCCACAGAAGAAATAATCAAACGTGAATATTGGTATTTCCCTACTCTTTCAGGAATTTATCCTGTTTTGAAGAGAAAGTATAGATATTGGACAATATTGCTTCTAATAATACACATTATGTCAAGTACATTTCAGATATTCATAGATCTACGCACAGCTTGGGCCTTACATCATCTGAATTTTACACTCCTCACGTATTTGGTGCAAATTTACCTTCTGGTACAATTTAGCGTTCTGATGGTCATAACATTTAACATGAAACGGAAAGCTTTCTATATATTGCATAAAGAGATGATTGGCGATTCTTTCTCATACGAAGAAGATCACTCTGAAGTACTGGGAGGTCTCGAAAAGGCAAGATTAAAAGAGAAGAAAATATTTCTCAGTTTACTTTTCGTAATGGGACTAACAGGCACGAACGCTGTTCTCATCAGTCCAATATTTGACACCAATTACGGTAATTTAGGGTTCAACGTTACTGAAACTTCTCTACTAATGGAAACGCCGGTTCCAGCAGACATTCCGTTCCCTACGACAAATGTATTTCTTGTCTATTTCCTCACATTTTTACAGGGGCTTGAAACAATGTTTCTCCTGTTGACGATAGGCTCGGCTGCTCTTTCCTTCGTGAATATCGTACAGTATTTTAACATGCACCAAAAATATCTCTTAGAGACTTTGAATACGATTGAATCAAGGGCGAAGAACTTGTTTACAAAGACTTATGGTCACATAGAATGGAAGAATTGGAATAAGGTCTATAAAGACAAGAGGTATCAAAAATGTTATGAACATTGCTTGAAAACCTGCTTCAGCCACCATCAGCTTCTCTTAAGGTAATTTTTTTTTTATATCTTGAATTACTTAAAGTGGTTCATCATAATATATAAACATACATAAATCGTTTGATAGATAGTAGGCTGGACGGGGTACACCTCAATCATCACTGAATTGTGCCTGAGTTCTGAAGAATTACTGATTTCATCCACTTTCCAAAGCATAGGAAGTTCTTATTTCTAAAGTAACATGCTTCGGTGTCTCATTCTTGTCTCTACATCATCCGCAGTCTGGTCTTCATAATGTACACATGTTTATTTAGGGTACAGTGGCCAGAGGTAATTGCTACTCTTTCCCTTAAGTCTGTTGAGGCCTTTCTCATGATCATTTCCTTCTTAACCTTATGAGGTCTACGAAAGACTCCTTATGGATCTTTTTTTGTCTTCTCTAAAGCTTACCACACTTTTCTTCAGCAAGTCTAACAAAGGACAGCGGGCCCGAAGGTGTCCTTACCGAAGCTTCTATGCTTGTTTGTTTGCCAGAATACCGCAATATCCCATGACCCATTATTTCTTTGTGCCAGATACTTTAGTCTCATATAATACAGAAATTACTGAATAGTACGTTTAGTGCCATACGATTGGTGCTAAAAATTTCTGCCTGGAATCCTGTGAGGGCGTTCATTAATCTAATGCCGTTCCTTCTCACACTCCAAACTTGCTCGATAACATTTTATTAAAAAAAAAAAAAAAAAAAAAAAAAAAAAAAAAAAAAAAAAAAAAAAAAAAAAAAAAAAAAAAAAAAAGGGGGGGGGGTTATATTGGATTTTTTTTAGAATATTTATTTATTTGAAATCTGTACAATTATCAAGTATGTTGATACAGATATGTATGTACAAATTGACAAAAATGAGAAAAATAAAATACAATACAAAATGTGAAAGAAGCCAACCATTGTTGTCTAAATAAATATTTTAATGATCCGGTATGTCGGGGCCACTGTCTCTTAAGCCGCCTGGGAGGATTGTCTGGGTGGGATTGGGAAGATAAGGATAGACCTTCAGGATTAGGATGGAGAGACAATTTGGAATGGAACATTTGGAAAGGGGTTTTAGCGAGGTCGACGACAAATGGGATGTTTAGGTCAGATGTGAAGGGTTTTGTTGGAGACGTAGAACGGGGAATTAACAATTTTTCGGAGAACTTTTGACTGGAATGCCTGTATTCTGTTGATGTTTGATGGTTTTGCAGATCCCCAGAGTTCAAGTCCGTATGCCCATATTGGTCATTGCGGTCCATATTGGTTGTTCTGTATCGATAATTTAGATGAGGGTCCAAGGAGTCGTCTAAGTAGTCCGTATCCTCTGTTCAGTTCCTGTCTTTTCAGTCTCGTATGAGGGTTCCATGTCAGTCGGCTGTGTCGTTGATATATACAGAAGGGCATGATCTCCCTGTTGAGAATGTAACAGAAGAGTGAATGTAACCTGTTACATTTTTCTGCGTTGATTTGTATTCTCCACCTTTCACTCCGTTGTATGGCAGAAAGATGTTCCTGAAGGTGTTTGGATGCTACTGAAGGATCAGGGGAAGTTGATAGGATGGCTGTGTCGTCTGCATATGTGGTAAGTAGGGTTTGAGGGTGAGTGGGAATATCCGCAGTGTAAAGAAGGAAAATGAGAGGGCCAATAATACTCCCTTGGGGGACTCCAGCATTTATGGAGCAGGACGGGGAAAGAGTTGTGCCTTGTTTTACTTGGAAGGATCTATTTGACAGGTAGGATTTCAGGACAAGGAAATAGGAGTGTGGAAGTATTAGCTTTACTTTGTAAAGTAATCCCGAGTGCCAAACCCGATCGAATGCTTGAGCAAAGTCGAGAAAGGCACTCGTGCAAAAACTCTTACGTTCAAGCGAGGAGGATATTGTGTCTACGACACGGAAGGACTGTTGAATAGTGGAAGCGGAAACCAAATTGATGGTTGGGAATTTTCTTTGATGATTCTATGATAGGGAGGATTCTTTTGTAAAGGAGTTTTTCGAATATTTTGGACATTAATGGAGAAGGCTGATAGGTCGATAGGAAGATGTGGAATCGGGAGGTTTGAAAGGTTTGGGGATAACAATGACGACTGAATGTTTGCAGAGATTCGGGAAATGGGTTGATATTGGACATACGGCTATATTTTTACATGTAGGTTAATTAACTTAATTCGCTTCCCGTTCAGGCTGGTCTCCCTGGGAAGTGTAGACCATTACTCCTCAAAGGAGGGAGGCTTTTACAAGCAAAAATTATCAATCAGTTATTTAAAAAAGTTTTTTAAAACATGTAAATAATTGTTTATGAGTATGATTATGTAGGAAAATATCAAAGATGTTTTATTTGTTTCTTTTTTTTTTTTTTTTTTTTTTTTTTTTTTTTTTTTTTTTTTTAATTGTACAATAAAGGCTATTTCGTTCATTCATTCTAATTAAGGTTAGAAGGTAAATTGGGGATAGGGCTATATGTTTGAATATAGGTTAATTATCTTTAGATTAGTTAGTATGGTGTTAATAATATTAACACATATTATGTAGAATATTTTCAGCTAGTAAGTCGTGTACGTCGTGAGCAATTGCTAGGTGGTCTCGTAATCTGCAGTCTGTAAGTATGTGTTTATCTGTTAATGTCTCGTTACAACTTGCGCAACCGGTCTGTCTTGTTGTTCCATTAGATAGGAGTGCGTTAGTAAACTGTGTCCTAAGAGAAGTGTCTACATAATAACTTGGTCTCGTCTTGTTAGGTTTTCTCTTGACCAGGTTCTTATTGTATTTTTTATTTGCCGAAGTTTGCTTTAAGAATTAGTCCATGCTGTCTGCCAGTCGTTTAATGTCTTATTTTCTGCCAATTTGCATAAGTCTTCTTTTAGATGCATCAGTCAAACCACCAAACGGCAGTAATGTATTTATTCACTGCCGTTTGGTGGTTTGAATGCTTCTTTCTTACTTGAGCAGATATCATGTACATTAATCTTATACCTCTTTGCAGAATTCGTTTTAATTATTTCCCTGTCTGACCTCATGCTTAGACCACCTATAGAGTTCTGTGACGAAAAGCATAGGACAGGAAGGAACGCATACTCGTGTCAGCAGAATTGAACATCAGCAGTAAGAGACCTGCATTGCTCTAGAATTTCCACGATTCCCCAATCCAACCTGCCTATTTAGGCTGGGCTAAATCCTAGCTACACTCTACTCTCTACTAGACTCCACGCAGCTCCACGCTCTCCGCTCTTCTGTAGTTAAATCAATGACCACCTTAAGACACCAGACCACACATCTGTAGGTGATCTGTAGTTAAATCATTGCGGTTTTCATCCAATGGATTATTCGAAGTTATATGCCTCAATTTCTCCCACAAAGATTTCCACAGGTCCACAATAGCTTTGAGGCTCCGCTTGTTACCACTGTAATGAGTGCCTTCCTGTCAAGAATAGTTTCTCCTTCCTTTTACAGTTAAGGCTTCTCAGTCCTTCCGATTTACTTCTGTTTGTGAAGAAACGAAGACTGCGTTCTAAGCATTTATATTTAGTCCCTTCTCATTGCAAACATTCGGTAAACCTGAAGGAGAGCGTCCTCAACACCGATTTTCTTCAAAGTTTGCACTATAACGTATTTTCATGCACTAAACACGAATCCGTTGAAAAAAATTGTTGTTCTCAACCAGGAAAGAAGTTATTTAAAAAAAAAGTTCACTGTTAGCGGGTTACAAACGACCAAAGGTGCTGAGGACACTCCTCAGCACCGATTTTCTTCAAAATTTGCACTATAACGTATTTTGATGCACTAAACACGAATCCGTTGAAAAAAAAAGTTGCTCGCAACTAGGAAAGAAGTTATTAAGCACTAAAGTTCACTGTTATGGAGGTTATAAAAGACGGGGTAAACAGCTTATATGTAAACACGCGCCTGCGCAATAGTCCTTAATGACGAAGTGTAATTGAAATTTAGACTCACCTTGTGGTAGCTGACTTGGTCGTAAACTGTCGCTTTTGGGCATACGTGCTATGCGTTTCCGCTCGCTCCGCTACGCTCCGCTCGCTCAAGAAAACATCAAAACCCCTAGTCAATCCAACTCGCAGAAATAAAAAGAATTCTATGCCCAAAAGTCGTCCAAGGCAGTCTTCCCTAACCTTCATAACAGTGAACTTTTTTTTTAAATAACTTCTTTCCTGGTTGGGAACAACAATTTTTTTCAACGGATTCGTGTTTAGTGCATGAAAATACGTTATAGTGCAAACTTTGAAGAAAATCGGTGTTGAGGACGCTCTCCTTCAGGTTTACCGAACATTCTTTCATAATCTTCGGTGCATTTTCCTTTAGTCCTGACAGTACCTATTGAAACTTATCTCTGGTAATTATTACTAAATCACCAGCATACCGTATGGCTTTATACCCTGATGCACTACCGTAACGCCCGATCTTGTCCATCCGAACTTTATATTCCTTCCCACCGTACTGCATTATTCAAATTAAATTAATATTTTTTTATTTAAATTTTAACGTCCATTATTCTTAACTTAGAATTTTGGGGTTAAATTAATATACATTCTTTTTCCAGGTGGTTTGACCTTATAGATGATTTGTTTTCCCTTCCGATGCTCTTTTCATATGGAACAGGCACATTGGTTATAGCTCTCAGTTTGTTCTCATTCAAGACAGTAAGTACTCTTCGGTGCTCATGGCCCTAGTAGTCGATGCACCCAAAAAAAAAAAAAAAAAAAAAAAAAAAAAAAAAAAAAAAAAAAAAAAAAAAAAAGTAAGTACTCTATTATTATTAAATGTTAACGTCCATTTACTATTAACTACGAATTTTAGGACGGGTTATCTATAGGTTACCACCCTTTTCTAGCCAGGATAGGGCTGATGCATTTTATTTTTTCTAAAGAAAAGCCACCATCCCTACTGGGAATCGAACCTACGACCCTTTGGCACGGAATGTTACCTGCTTACGTCTTAACCTTAAACGCCTTTTTCCATAAATTTCCAATTACATTATCAAATTGAGAGATGATCTCAGCTCTTAGAATACTACAGGTATAATTAAATTTTACAATTTTTATGATATTCCACAGGTTACAAAATGTTTTTGAAAGAGAAGAGATTCTTCAATATTTATTGCTATCTAGACATTTTCATTAGAATCAACTTTTTGGACAGTTATTGCAGTCCCAAAAAACAATTTTTGAGCATTGAAAGTGTATTATCCCTAAAGCAAATGTAATGCTGATTTACAAAAAAAAAAAAAAAAAAAAAAAAGGTAATGAATAATGTTAACAAGCAGAGAAAAGTGGGGTATTCCTACAAAAACAAAGCACGAGTTTTCTGAATAACCATTAGAATGGCACATGTCTGGAACAGAACGAGATAGGAACTTGTGGTGGGCAGCTTTAGGCACCTACATTGGACTCGTGTTTCTCCCGTTCCGATCCAATATAGTTTGAACAACAAAGGCCGACCGTGAGGGCCTACATTGGATCCGATCCGGTAGCCTCCGACTGTCGGAAGAAAAACAAACACAAGCATCTCAATGGAGGTGCCTGCATTGGTCCCGACCCGACCCGATTATCGGTCGTTTAAATTTGTTTGTTTCTAGACCAATATCGGACGACCAATGCAAAATGGTGTCAAACAACATATTACGTTTCAGAAGTCTACGGCCTCTACATCGTAACCGATTTCCATTTTTTTTTTTTTTTTTTTTTTTTTTTTTTTTTTTTTTTTTTTTTTTTTTTTACATGAAAGACAATACAATTCAAGACAACTTTGTCTAGCCATATTTTTGTTTTTTGTTCCTCTAGTTTATTAAATTACGTGGAAAGATTTCTATAATCTTATGATGTTTATAACTTTCTAGTGTAGTTAAAAAGTAACTGTTACACTAGGATTTTTTTTCGGGCACTGATATACTTCCGGAAGATTGATTGGCCACTCAACTCCATATTTATATCCCCAACAAGGTAATCGAAGGTTTCTAAACTAGATGGTCTTTCTTAAATTAATCACTCATTTCCCCTTCACAACGAGTTCATTACTGACGTGCTGAGATCAGATCGGATTGGATCGGGTCGTGACCAATGTAGGCACTCACGTCGGCCGTTGTCGGTTGTGGTGTACTTTCACCACCTTCAGTATTGTCAACTACTTGTTATAAACCCTGTTCAATATAATTTATACATTATATATTAAATTTTCATAACTTACGACAATCATTTATTCACTGGGAAGTTCATTTCATATGAGCCTGTATCACATTACATCCTGCATTCGATCTACACAAAACTTCAAATGCATTAGTCCAGAATAAAGTCATGTCTTCCCCTCCACACGTACCCATTAATGTTTTCTTATGAGTCCCTTAATTTTATCATTAATCTCCAACGGAATGAAGTATTCCAAGCATAGCATTTGTCACTTATGTTCTTTTTCAAACACATCTGATCTTATTAGGTTTTATCCTCAGGGCTTTCAAGCTGGTTTAAATATTGTTGAGACTATAAGGTGTTGGAGAAACTTAAAAACTTATTTATGCAATGTTTCATATCCTTAGACTTAAATAAGTTTCCTTCTTTTGAGGGTATCTCTCTCCCTGGGACTGCTTCGACCTGTTTCATGGCGTGCTTCATCGAAATATGTTTCATGGGGCTTATATCCGGATATGGACAAAGAGTTGCAGATTTAGTAAGTATTAAATCCTTATCTATAATTTTGGAATGGTTTAGGCTTTTTTGAAATCCAGTTTTCCGACCTTTTTAACGAGTTTATTCGGAGTTCTTATTATTAATACTAAAACTGGTACTGCTTTTACAGTTCCAAATATCAGAGGATCTCCTCTCACTCCTACTCTTCTTCTTCTTTCGACATTCATGGTTCAAAACAGTTTTGTGTGTGGCTGTGTAATTATTATAACCAATGTGTCCCTTTTTACTAAAG
Organism: Gonocerus acuteangulatus; assembly: GCA_946811695.1. Lineage (NCBI taxonomy): Eukaryota > Metazoa > Arthropoda > Insecta > Hemiptera > Coreidae > Gonocerus > Gonocerus acuteangulatus. The sequence continues at coordinate 75,737,392 of OX328126.1, read as the reverse complement.
AAATTTCAGCTGGACGTAGTATTATTATTATAGTATCCTAAATGGAATTCTGTTAATGTATAAATTCTTTCAATAAAATTAAGGTTTTCAGAAACACTCATTGTACAAATTCTTCTTTCAAAAGAATATTAGAATTAATTATTTTAGCATGTTTAATCATAACAGAGGTGTGGACATGTTTAAAATTTTCAATTATGCCCTTTTTTTTCATCAATTTCCTTAATTTGGTTGATGTTTTTTTTTTTAAGAATGAGGATTTACGGAAGGCGATCTACAGTATCAAGTGGTATGACTGCAGTGATTCTGTGAAGGTGCACATAAGAATCTGTCATGAGATGCTCAAGAAACCAATGCAACTGAGTGCTATGGGTTTAGCAGATTTGAATTTGAATTCATTCGCAGCTGTAAGTATTCCACGATTCCTATATTTTTTTTATATTATAAATTTATTAGATTTTTGGATACCATAGTTTTAAACACAAATAAATCTGTACAGGTCATGAATTCAGCGTACTCCTACTACAACTTGATCATGGCTTTTTAAGGATTTACTTATACAATCGTATAAACACAAAGATAGTTTAAGTTGTATTACTATGTGGGTAGATTTAATGGTTATTTATGATTAATATGTATAATTATAAAAATGTAATTATAATATTTCTATTTTGTTATTAAAGTCAGGAATGTTTTTTTTTTCACTCTTCCTTCAAATAAAAATGAAAATTTTATTCGTTACTTGAAGATAATCTCCTACTTCCTTGTGAATAAGTGAAATTGTTGAAAGCGAGATTTTGGGACCTACAATGCTCGGAAAACTGAAATTAACAAGCTCTCACAAAAGCGGAAATAACTCACTCCAGTCTCTTTAATATTTGTAGCGCGGTTACTCCCTACCTCCATAGGGAGAACCCGCTTATGAGGTTGACCTCACGGCGCAATCCGGACGTGCCGACTAGAAACTTCCTCATTTCAGACCCCATAGATGACGAAAATATAGGTGGTTCAAGTTTGTATGTATATATATTTTTATTTATTAGGAGATACAATACATACAATCAAGTGTTACTATTATTCTAGAATGCAATAAGTCAATTAACAATTTGGTGTCCCCTTCACCCTCGTTATTTAGGCTTGAAAACAACACAAGCCTAGTTGCTGGAAGACCTAAATCAATAATATGTCCTCATCAGTCTTCAGAGTACCTCATAACGAACATAAGAAGGCACAAAAATAATTAAATAAATAAAGTAAAATAAAATACAAAAAAATAACACTAAAAAAAGCCTTACAAATCAGTATATCGGATAATATAACAATATATAATAGTATAAATTAATATAATTATTACAAATATAACCAAATAGATAAAAAAACAATAAATAAAATAAAACTAAATAAAATAAAGCAAAAAAGAAAAAAAGATATTAATAAATAAAAAATAAAAAGAAAGACTAACAATAACAAGGTCAATATAATAATAATAAGATAATACCACGTTTTGAACCCAAACCCTTCACCCGCTAGACCAGAGCACTCGATGGAGATTTAACGTGGTGCAGTCACATCTAACAACCACAGACATACCCACACCCCAAATTAAAATATAAACAAGTAAAACACATAAATAAATTAAAAAAAAAGAAAAAAAAAAAAAAGAAAAAAAAGAAAAAAAAAAAAGAAACTTGGCGATCCTCAACGGCCCGCACCGGCGAGGAGTGTCCTCCATCGACTGAAGATGATGCACGAGCCCTTTAATACCCGCAATGTAATTCTTCTCAGCGCCCCCATCGGGACACCAAGCTGCCTTAAACTCTTGGCAGAAGCACCGCTCCACACACCCCTCCAGCTCAATGTACAGGACGTTACCTCCACGTCGGTGACAGGCACGCCAAACATTCGTCCCACTGCCAAACGCACACCAAGTCTCCCATACTTCCGAAACTTCGCCCGGTGCAGCGAGTTCAGATCAGAGGAATTCCCATTTACAATCTGTGCGTCCAGAATACCGGGGTATACTATACGGGGTAGGCCGCTTAAGCGGTCCTTGCCCGTTCCAGGCATCGGGAACCCCCGATTTGAAATGCCGCGATACGTCGTAAAGCCGATTCCAAGTCGCAAAGATCCCGAAAATGAAAATGGTTCATTCGATGGCGTTACTCACTCGCGTCATTTTTTAATTTCAGCGAGCAGCGGCTGCTTAATCGGCCCTTGCTCGTTAAGGGGTTAAGGAAAACTCAGTTGCAAATTAAATCATATTGCTCATATACTTAACTCGTTTTACTGAAATGTAATTTCAGAATAAATTCTTGAAATAGGATAGGATAGGATATGGGTTTAGGGGCGATAATCATATAGGTTATTACGCTCTTGAAATAAGTGAAAATCATATCCGCGAGAACCTCTTGTGATTATATTTGCTTCTTAACAATGGAAATGTTCTGTTCTCGAAAATAGTCAATTAACATGTATTTCCATCTGTTGAATTCGAAAATGGTCATAAAAATGACAGCTCTTGCTTTGGAGATAAAGTGACATTTTATTTTTTAGATTCAACATATTCAATTTGGGAAATTTTTTCTTTATGGGGAGTTCGTAAACCTGTCAAATATCGAAAGAAAAATACTCTTCAGCTGTCGGTGAGTCAAAAATAGACAAACAAATATAGTTGCTGTTGCTGTGGCTGCGAGTTTCATAGGTTGCTGTAATTAATGCAGATTTCTGATTTCAGAGTGATTGTTTAGTTTAAAATTCGTAAAAATGTCACGAAAACAAGTTCAAAAACTTGTGAAGAATCCTGTATTTGACCGGAAGTCTCGGAAGGGAAACAAAAGGAAGCTTAGGAACCTTTAAGCTTAGTGGATGGTCACGTCCCCTAGTCATCCTCCTACAGCCAAACTTTGGCGGTCAACTCTAAAATCACATACAAAAGTATTGATATCCCCCAAAAAAACTAAGGATAAAAAAAAAGGCAAAGTTCAAGGCTCCTCCGAAACAAATAATCAATGTATTTGGTCCAATACAAGAAACGTATTATACACATTTTTTTTTTCAAGTGAAATTTATAGATTTAAAATGTCTTGATATAGTATTTTAATTCGAGCCATTTTTATTTGTCCCAGTTGATAAGAGACGCAACTGCTGGTGGCTGGAAGTGTTAGATGATATTTTCGCACCATCTTTTCTATGTGAGTGAAAAATGGATCAACCTCTAATTCTCTATGGATCTGGTTGTTCCTTACGAACCAGGGAGCATTGGACACTATTCGGAGTACCCTGGTTTGAAATGTTTGTAGACGTTTTATGTGTGTGGTTCTGTCACCAAGCCACACCTGGCTTGCGTACGTTAGTATGGGTAGTGCTGCCGATTTGTATAGTAATGTATTTTTCTTGGAATTAATTAAGAAGACAAAGATTTATTGGCCCATATTTGTCTTTAAGTGGCATAAAATTACCATTGGTAAGCAAGAAGTCAATTTATTGTATCTTACTGGACCGAAAAAGTTAAATTTTTAATATAATGGAATCATAGTTCAACCTAACCTAAGAGGTTCAAATTCCACCAACAAAAGATGCTTTAAAGCAATCTGATAAATAAAACCTACACGGGCGGATCATTGTGTCCCAGCGAAAATGCTATAGTTTTAAAGACTGTGAATGGAATAAAACAGGAAGATTATGTGCTGGGTTTGATTGATTTTGTTGATTCTAAATCTATAACATTTGCTTCCTATATTTATAGAGGTAGATTCTGTATACACTTCAACAGTAAGGATGAAGTTGATCGATTAATAAACCAATATCCTATTGTAAATAATGGTGGCCATGATATTGTAATAAAACGTCTCCTTGAGCCAGCTATTCGAGTAATAGTATCCAATATGTTTCCTGTGATATCTAACCAAGCCATTGAAGATGCCTGTTAGGTATTGCCATAGTAACGCCCTTGGTTTGTCTAAAAGCTTGTCTTCATGATCCACGCTTAGCCCATGTGCTTAGTCATAGAAGACAGCTGTTCATTAAACCAGAGCACAATAACAAGTTACCTTCCTCTTTGGTTATAAGAGTTGAGAATGAATCATTTAACACATTTTTTACCACTGAAGGCCTCAGCTGTTTCATACGTAAAGGAAATCATTTAGCTTCACAATGTTCTGTAACTCATAAAAACAAAGTTGATACAAATCATGTAGTTATTACTAATAAAGACCTACCTATAAATACAGAAACTCCTACTACAACAGCCTTAGATGTCATTAAAGAATCTCATGAAACTACAAACTATTCTAATAATGATGGTGGTCGTATAAAAGATCCTAAAATACCACGATTAAAAGAAAAGAACGTATATAATCCATCAATTTTAGGAGGTGAGTTCTCTGGTGTTCCGACCTCGCAGGAATATCCTGATATAGAAGAAAAGATACTAAGAGAACCAAAGCATGCAAGGGAAGGTAATTATGAACATGCTGATTTAAAGTCAACATTGGAAATGTTAACCCAGGAAAGCACTGAGCGTCTGGAATTCATGGAAAAATGCCTGAGAATGATGGGGCCTTCGAAAGGAATCTGGTAGTAGTATCAACCGACAAGTGGATAGCCTTCAGAATTAAGATGAAGATATGGAAAGAATGGAAAGCTCTGGAAGTAAAGGAAATATTAACTGTCTTCAGCAGAAGCAACCTCGAAAAACAAAGAGAACGAAGAAGAATGCGGCCAGAGAAAAGTAAATAGACAATATGAATGTAATTTTTCCCATGGATATTTCGTTATAGTAGGCACTAGTTTAATTAGAACAGCTGTTTTAAAAATGATAGATCAGATTCATTAAAAAATGTCTGGTATTTAAAGAATCAGAATGTAACTTGTTTCTTGCAAAGAAACGTTTGTCAGATTTGCCAGCTATATTTTGAAGATCTTACAACTAAGGTCAGAAATACTGAAAGATTAAAACGTAAATAAAGAATAATTTAGTAATAATTGTAGTATAATAAATAAAAAAAGTCCGACTCGCAGGAACTGCGTCATCTTAGCGCGGTTCCATTCATATCCCTAGTGTTATTTTGTAGCCTTAGAATTGAAACAGTTATTACTTTGTTTGGATCATTCCTAATGTAAACAAATATGAAAAAAAAAAACATGATTTTCGGCTAGGGATGAAACTATCCTAAGCAGAAATTACTCTTTCTGCCGTCCCAAGTTTCGGTCTACGAAGACTCTTCTACGAATATATTTCTAATTCACTTAACTTGCAGTGCAAACATATCCATTTTACTTTTAAATGCAATTAAACAAAATAAAATTGTACATGAAAATGAGAAAGTAGTGTTATTTTTTATTGAACTACGGCCACATTCAACCACAAAATATAATTATATTTCTAGTATAGAATTTAGCTGCATGACTTCCTACAGGTAAAGATAACTGTCAGCTGTCCTAGAATGCTTGATGAGAACAATGAATCTTGATTTATGAAGTGCAATAAAAGCCTACCTGAACCGGCCTACTACCTCGACCCGGACTGACTCTACACAGAGAATATTTACGTTTTCAGTTCTGTTACAGGTTCAAAGAATTTGTATTTATTCCCCTGTTTTATTGAGAAATACATCCTCCTCCTAGAAGCAATAACAAAATAACAAGAAATAAAAACAGACAAAAAGAACCGTATAAATAAACGAAATCAATTATCGTTTATCAAACTTCTAAGTTATATGTACTTATTTCTCCGTTTGACATTGTCTAATCAAAACTTTCTTCAGAACCTGTTTTCTAGAGCATTTAGTAAGCTTTCGAATAGAAACCATCCGTTTACCAAGATTCTCAACCGTTTTCGAGATATTAAGGAAAGTATACGAAGTTTCCAAAGCTTTTCATCTCTATTAATTAATTATTTTAATTTAACCCTTCCTTAACTCCAAACGTAAGTAAATGTTCAGCATACTAGTTTTGATGAAATTAGAACATGCAGAAAATGTTTCAACTGAATCCCATAATTCGAAGTACCAAAATCAAAGACAAAAAGAACCGTTCGAATAAACGAAATCAATTACTTCAAAGTTTAAGCACTTATTTATCCGATTGACATCGCTTATTCAAAACTTTCTTTAGAACCTTTTTTGAAGGACATTTAGTAAGCTTTTGAATGGTAACCTTTCGCTTCCCAAGATTGTCAACGGTTTTTGAGATACTAACGAAAGTATAAAAGGTTACCAAAACTTTTCTTGTCTGTTAATAAAATATTTTATTCTAACCCTTCCTTTACTCCAAACGTAACTAAAATTTCAACATATTAGTGTTGATAAAATTCGAACATGCAGAAAATGTTTCAACTGAATCCCATAATTCTAAGTACCAAAATCAAAGACAAAAAGAACAGTTCGAATAAGCGAAATCAATTACTTTAAAGTTTTAAGCACTTATTTCTCCGATTGACATCGCCTAATCAAAACTTTCATCAGAACCATTTTTGAAGAGCATTAAGTGAGCTTTCTAATGGTCATCTTCCGTTTCCCAAGATTCTCAACCATATTCGAGATATTAAGGAAAGTATACAAAGTTACCAAAACTTTTTAGTCTGTTAATAAAATATTTTATTCTAACCCTTCCTAAACTCCAAACGTAACAAAAATTTCAACATATTAGATTTAATGAAAGTAGAACATGCAGAAAATGTTTCAACTGAATCCCATAATTCTAAGTACCAAAATCAAAGACAAAAAGAACAGTTCGAATTAGCGAAATCAATTACTTTCGTTTTCCTAGCCCAAGAAGCCTATAAAACGAGTACTTACAAGCTTATGAACTCAAAAACGTAAGCGTTACGATTTTTTTGCGTGAATTTCGCCCCAAACGCCATCTTCCAGTGGGCGGATTCTGCTGGCTAACGAACTTGACCTTTCAAATTAGACGACGGATTTTTGTACCAAATTTCATCACAATCGGACCATTCGTCTTCTACCTAGAGAGCGAACAGACAAATATATATATATATATATATATATATATATATATATATATATATATATAAATAAATAAATAAATAAATATATACATATATATATATATATATATATATATATATATATATATATATATATATACAAATTTGAACCACCGTTATTTTCGGTTTCTAGGGGTTCTGAAACGCGAAATTTTCTAGTTGGCACTTCCGGATTGTTTCATTGTATCAACCTTACAAGCGGGGTTCCTCCCTATGGGGGAGGGAGGAACCGCGCTAAAAACTATTACTATTAAATATTATTTAATTTAAATAAGAGCTAAGAAGAGATATATATTTTATTTCAATTACTTCATGTATATTTTTTTTTTTTTTTTATTTCACATAATTATATTTAAGAAAAGAAAAGAAGAAAAGAAATTATATTTAAGAATAATTATATTATATAAGAAAAGAACTTACATTGTGCTAATGTTTTATATTAGTGTTTTATTTTTGTAACCTCACCTATGAATAATTTAATATTACTAACGTAGTAACTAACGGAATTATATAAGTGCTATGAGTTGTAACTCAAAAGCATATAAATAAATTGAATTGAATTGAAAGATTCAGGTCCTTAGGGTAACGATTTAGGGCTGCTGCTATCTGACTTAAAGCGGTCGGATTTCTATCAACTCTATGTACTTAAGTTAAATCGTTACCATTCAACGAAAACTGGACAAGAAGTATATTTGTATATGCACATACATTATTCTATTCCACGTATTTCTGACCATTAATTACTTATATTTATTTTTTGTATATATATGGCACAGGTCAATAAAATAGTACTCCTTTTTCTTATAATAGTAATAAAGGGAGTCTCCTGTGGTCTAGTGGCTAGCGCGCTGGATTCATAAGCGGAGATGGTGGGTTCAGTCCCCACCGGCGACAGGAATTTTCTCATCTAAAGGCTCGCTGAGAAAATTCCTGGTTGCACCCTGGAGGCCCGGTGCTAATGGCCAAGATTTGTCGATGCGCCGTAAAAAAAAAAAAAAATAAAAACAAATAATAAAAAAAATAAAGTAGTACATAAGAAAAATGAGTACTATTTTTTTTACCTGTGCCATATATATCTACATTTATATATACAGCACATATATTAGTATATTCATACAAATTTGAACGACCGTCATTTTCGTGAACCATGAGTTCTGAAATGTGAAACTTTCTAGTGATATTTCCGGATTGCGTTTCCCATTTATGAAAATTAATATTGTTAAATACATTTTAAAAGCCGACATTTGCTCTTTGAATAATTTAGGTTGAACCCTTCCTTAATATCGCGAAATGATAAATAGAAGCATCCTTTCTTAAACGTTTGTTTATTTTGAGCTAATTAATTATTTAAAATCTTGTAGTAAGGCCTTCCTACTAACATTCCCATATTTTTTCTTCGATTGTTCTTGACATTGAAAACCTCTTTAAAAGGGTTGAAGTTTTATATACATTTATCCTACTAAGTCTATGATGTTCATTAGTTATACGAGTGTTTTACCAAACAAAAGCTACAAACTATTTTCAGTGTGTTGTCATTCATTTGATTCAATTTTTTTGATTATTTGGTTATAATTTTAGTTATAAAGTAATTTTGTTAATTACTGAAAAAGTCGCTGAGATCTGAATGAAAGTTTCTAATTAAACGTTAAGGAAATATGGAAGCATTTAAGAATTTATACAAATTATTCTTAGAGTTTTATGATTCTGATGAAGTTACTGATAGAATCATCATGAATGACTATTTCTATACCACAGCATTTTCAGGATTATACCCTATTTTGAAGGGAAAATATAGATTTTGGTCAATATTATGGTTAATACTGAACCTTTCTCTAAGTCTCTTACAGATGATAGCTTACATACGAGGGGCTATAGTACTCATAGGTTTGAACTTCACACTACTCACGTTTCTTTTACAACTTTATCTTATAGTACAATTTTGTGTTTTGATCGTTATTATCTTCAACATGAAACGAAAAGCTTTTCGTGCAGTCCATAAAGAAATGATTGGTGATTTTTTCTATTACGGTGAAGATCACACTGAGCTATTGGAAGGATTTAAAAAGGCGATGACAAAAGAGAGGAAACAGTTGCTGAGTTTGCCCATCATGCTGTTATTTTGTGGAGGCAGTGCTATTATCGTCGGGCCGATACTTGACAGCAAATATGGAACCTTAGGGTTCAATGTTAATGAAACATCGCTCTACATGAAAACACCGATTCCTTCAGACTATCCTTTTCCTACGACACACCCATTAATTCCCTACGTCCTTTTACTTGAACAAGTAATTGTTACAACGTTTGTCATTTCCTCAATTGGCTCCCTCGCTCTAGCCTTCATCAATATAATGCAACATTTTATCATGCATCAGAAATATCTTTTAGCGACAATGAATACCGTAGAATCTAGGGCCAGTATCCTATTTAAAAGCACTTATGGACACATGGCATGGAGGAAAAAAATTATGGCATTGTTAAGTTAAATACTTTCGAACTAAATTAAATTAAAGTTAAATAAGCATTTTCAGTCAACAAGCCAGATAGCATTCATTTATTTTTTTTTCTTCTTTAAACAATATAAGCTCCAAAACATATGATCGAACATATGATCTAATTACATTTAACAACATATGATCTAAATACAATTAAATATATTCCTAACATCTCCCTCTTCATTGATAACGTCCAAAGATAAAGTTTAGGCCCTAATAAATCTTCTATTCCTTAGATATAGCCTTCCATTCACTTCTACTTGATACCTTCTTATTCCTTCCTTCTTCACTACCTTTCCTTCAATCCAAGGATCGCCTTGGTTCTGCGGATGCAGCTTTACCCAGACCTCCTGTCCTTCAACTAGCTCTGGTAGAACTTGGGATCCATGATCGTAGGTAGTCTTGTAATTCTTCTTTCTTCGGTCCCACTTCTCAGTAACATTCTGCGGAACCTTCGGCTTCAACAAGTCTTCTTTGATAGGCAAAACACTCTTAGTTCTCCTCGACATGAGAAGCTGGGAGGGGCTGTAACCAATATCTTGAAGGGGAGTATTTCTCCACTCCAGCAAGGCTACATAGAAGTCACCTCCATCTTCTCTTACTTTCCTTCTCATATTTTTGAAAATTTTTACCGCTGACTCTGCTTTGCTATTGGATTGATGATTATACGGCGACGATAAGATAGTCTGAAATTCCCATTCTTTTGCAAAGTCTTGAAATTTCTTTGAAGACAGCTGTGTTCCATGATCTGATACAATGACATCTGGAATGCCGTGTCGTGCGAATTGTTCTTTACAAAAATCAGTTAGGGTTTCAGCCGTGCATGACCGAGTCTTTTTCACTTCAAAAAAAGATGAGTAATAGTCGGTCAAAATCGTATAGTGATTTGGCCCCTCCTGCAAGAAATCAAAGCCGACCCTCTGCCATGGTCGCTGTGGTGTTTCCTGCAGTATCAGGGGTTCTTTCTTTAAAGCAGTGGCAAATTTCTTGCATGCCCTACAGTTCATGACTAGATCCTTGATATCAGCTTTCATAGTTAGCCAAAAGAATCCATCCTTTGCCCTTCTTAAGCAGGCCTCAACTCCTTGATGCGAGGAATGAACTTTCTGTAAAACATCCTTCTTCATCGAGTCTGGTACAACAATTCTGTCACCTTTCAATATCACTCCGTCTTCAACAGTTAATTCATCCCGAAAACTCCAGAATGGTCGAACGGAACCTGGGAGCTGTGTATTTTTTTCTGGCCAACCATACTGAATTGTTTGGGCTAATATCTTTAGTCCCTTATCATTTTTTGTTGCTTCACGTAAATCATGAAGGCGTTGATCTGTGATGTCCAAATACTCAAAAGACTTGCATGTTTCAAATCCATGAAATAGATTATTTCCAGATGTCTTAAAAATCAAGACATCATTCTTATTTCGATTCATATCAGCTGGTGCTGGTGCACGTGATAAAAAGTCAGCAACGACAATTGATTTTCCTGGCTTAAAGTGAACTTGAAAGGAATATTTTTGTAGCCTGAGGAGCATGCGCTGCAATCTTCTTGGTGCCTTGGTGAGTGGTTTCTTAAAAATAGCTTCAAGTGGCTTATGGTCAGTTTCGACTGTTACATCTGCTTTACCAAAGAGATATTGCTCCAAACGCTCAAATGCAAAAACCACTGCCAAACACTCTTTCTCGATTTGAGCATATGACGATTCGGTAGGAGTGAGAACTCTAGAAATATATAATACAGGAGCTCCATCTTGCATTAGCGTTGCACCTAAACCATACTGACTTGCATCACATTGGAGTTTAGCTGGTTTCATGGGATCAAAATATTTTAAGACTGGAGCGGAGGTAACAAGGCTAACAAGCCGCCTAAATGCTCTTTCATGAACTGGCTCCCAAATCCAGGATGCTTCTTCTTTGAGGAGGGTCATGAGTGGAGCAGCTTCGTCTGATAAGCGAGGAACAAATTTTCCAAGATAGGTGACAAATCCAAGAAAGCGTTGAAGCTCTTCTTTGTTTTCCGGTGATTTCATTTCTTGGACTGCAGCTACTTTTGATGGATCAGGCTTAAATCCATCCTTTGATATTATATGCCCCATATATTTCACCTGGTCCAGACCAATTCTGCACTATTGGTAATTAAATTTCAAGTTGAGATCTCTCGCTCGATTCAATAATGCAACTAAATTCCTGTTGTGGTCCTGTATGCAAGAAGTAAAGCTTGTTCGTCTGTATCTCCTGATCCAAAAAGCAGGATATCGTCTGCTATGCTACATATACCACCAAGGCCATCCAGAGCTTCATGTATTCTTCTTTGAAATTCTTCTGGCGCAGACTTTATTCCAAAAGGCAATCGTTTCCATCGATACCTTCCGAGAGGGGTCCAAAATGTGGTTTTCTTGCTTGATTCTTCAGTGAGTTGAACATGCCAGAAGCCATCTTTCAGATCCAGCACACTGAAAATCCTTGCTTTGGCGAGCGTTGGTGCTATCTCCTCGATCGTCGGTGCTTGATAATGAGGACGCTGGATCGCTTTATTAAGGTGATAGGGATCTAAGCATATCCTCAGCTTATTGGGCGTCTTCACTACTACCATGGCACTGACCCAATCGGACGGCTCAATCATCCTTTCAATAACCCCAAGCTTTTCAAGGCGATGGATTTCCGAGCATATCTCTTCTTTCAAGGCGACAGGATATCTTCTTGGTGGCACTACTGTTGGCGAGATAGATTGATCCAATTTAAAATCATACAGCCTTTGTAGACTACCGAGTCCTTTACCAACTTCGGGAAATGAAGACAGTATAGATTTCGGATCTTGCGCGTTTTTCACCAGAAACACATCTTTGTCCAGTGTGATGAGGCCTAGCCTTAAAGCATCTGCAGCTCCTATGAGTGGGTTATGTCTCGTATCAATAACCTCAAACTTCAGTCGAAATCTTTTGGTCTTCCAAGTTGTATGTAGGCTTATTCTACCCCTAGATATTTGAGAATCTCCGCCATAAAAAGTCAAAATAGTAGAGCTTGGTTCTAACCTTAAATTAGATGTGCCTAAGAGATGTTTTAAATCATTTATCCCAATAACATTGCAGGAGGCACCACTGTCTACCTGGCATTTTAGCATTTTAGAGCCGGTTTGCATGGGCACTGTTAGGTTCACATAAAGTCTTTTTTTATAGGCCGCATTTTCAATTTTAAAAACGTCATTGTCTTCATCAGACGGACTCTCCGATGCCATGTCTTTTCCGATTGAATCAGATTGCTTGACCGATGCTCTCTTCTGCATACATACTTTGCTAAAATGGTTCTTTTTTTTGCATTTCATACAAGTCTTCCCAAAAGCCGGACAGTTACCAGCGCCACGTATGTGCTGGCCCCCGCAAAATTTACATTTGGGCCACCTTTTATTGCTAACTGCAAAACCAGAATCAGATGGGCTTGATTCATCGCGCATTTTTGAAGCTAATCAAGCCGATTGTTCCTCAGCAATACAAAGTTCCCTTGCCTGGTCTAGTGTTAAGGATTTTCTAGCTAATAGACCTTTGCGCAATCTTAAATCAGATAGTCCCGCAACTAAACGATCGCAAATGAGGTTTTCTTCAATTTCAAGCTTTGATAAATTAGCTAATGTTTCAAACTCGCACCTACTGGCCTGTTCGTGAAGGCGGTTAATGAAATCCTTGCAGGTTTCATCAGGCATTTGAACAGCACTATTCAATATAAAGCGTTCATATGTTACATTCTTCCTATCAGTAAAGTATCTATCAAGACGAGCAATTATGTCATCTAACGTGGCCTCATGATTGCATATCTTTCTTATTAATTGCAGGCCTCTTTTACCAATTAAGGAACTAAATAAAGCTAGCTTTACCTCTTCACAAGAGAGCTTCGCCGATTTCGTGCCAAGGATTCAGATAAAGTGATGTAATTTTTCCACTGAGCTTTAAAGATTTCCCAGTTTTCAGCAGCATCTTCTTTGCTTGAAAAATCAAGGGGTTCTGGCTGTGGGATATTACTAGACATTTTCTATACACCTGACACCATGTTAAGTTAAATACTTTCGAACTAAATTAAATTAAAGTTAAATAAGCATTTTCAGTCAACAAGCCAGATAGCATTCATTTATTTATTTTTCTTCTTTAAACAATATAAGCTCCAAAACATACGATCGAACATATGATCTAATTACATTTAACAACATATGATCTAAATACAATTAAATATATTCCTAACAGGCATACCAAGATAAGAGGTACCAAAAATGTTTTGAGGACTGCTTGAAGAAATGCTTCTGCCACCATCAGCTTCTAGTGAGGTAAATATTTTTTTCCATTAAAATAATGTTATAATCATAATGTAATTTGAATTGTAAATAACTATCTTGTAAACATAGATAAATGCACCATGTCCAATGCACAACCAAAGTTTGGTTACCAAACGCACTTACATATAGATCCATAACTCTCTCTGAAATCGCCAATTTTTATAGGACGTTTTTCTATAGCTGCAGGTACTTCCAAGACTTCTCTCTCCAACTTCGCTATACGTAAGCTTGTCATACGCCCCGGGACAGTCCAGGAATTTTGCTCTTGTCCCGGTGTACCACCCGGTTTCAACAATGACCCGGAAACTGCTGCGAGGTGTAAAAAGTAGTCAATTTATGTTTTTAAGAATCTTTTATGAATCGGTTACTTTTCTACAAGTTTGTTTGTCTTTGAGTTTTTTTTTGTTTTTTTTTTTTTGTTTTTTTTTTTTTTTTTTAACGGTGCATCGACGCCTGGGCCATTAGCGCCAAACTTTCCTACAATTAAAATGTTTGACTACCGTGCACGGTGTCAATGAAGTAAGTAGTATTTTAACCGTAATCTGTTAGCAAACGCTGGAACTACTAGCATTCATTTAACAAAATATGCATTGAAATCGGTTAAGATGTAGAAGCTGTAGGCGTTTTTGAAACAAAATATGTCCATTGGCGCCATTTTGCGTCGCCAGTCCGAAATCGGTCTAGAATCAAACAAGTTTCCACCATAGCATCGGATCGGATTGAGTCGGGTCGGGACCAATGTAGGCACCTGCATTGAGATGCATGTGCTTGTTTTTCTTCCGACAGTCGGTGGCTATGGGATCGGATCGGGTCCAATGTAGGTGCCCCCTTAAGGTTCCAAATTCCCCACTTCCGTTCTGTGAGACTAAAAACTCACTATTTTGCTTCTAATTTGTTTAACATTTTCCAGGGGAGGGCTACCCCCTCACCCCGGTATGCTCATCCCATATTAATATGTCCCGATTTTAATCGCCGAAAATATGGCAATCCTACCTTTAGGCACACTACGACCTAAAATTAACATTTTTTTATTTTGTGCGTTGGCTGCTGATGCCATTAGCACATTTGATAATAATTTATTTGACTTTTTTAGACGTTAGTACAATCAAATTTCCAAGTTTTTATTAAAATTGCTTGTATTTATAATCTTATTACAGCTAAACTATTTATAACAGTTTTTTAATTGTCTTTGCATACGTACAAAATCATACTGACCTTCTGGAAGGATTAAAAGAGGGGAAAACATTGCTCAATATGCAGGTTGTATTTGGGAGAGGCGGTTGTATTAACTGCAAAGCATTGCTCAATATGCAGGTTGTATTTGGGAGAGAGGGATGTATTGACTGCAAAGCATTGCTCAATATGCAGGGTGTATTTGGGAGAGGGGGTTGTATTGACTGCAAAGCATTGCTCAGTATGCAGGTTGTATTTGGGAGAGGGGGTTGTATTGACTGCAAAGCATTGCTCACTATGCAGGTTGTATTTGGGAGAGGGGGTTGTATTGACTGCAAAGCATTGCTCAATATGCAGGTTGTGTTTGGGAGAGGGGGTTGTATTGACTGCAAAGCATTGCTCAATATGCAGGTTGTGTTTGGGAGAGGGGGTTGTATTGACTGCAAAGCATTGCTCAATATGCAGGTTGTGTTTGGGAGAGGGGGTTGTATTGACTGCAAAGCATTGCTCAATATGCAGGTTGTGTTTGGGAGAGGGGGTTGTATTGACTGCAAAGCATTGCTCAATATGCAGGTTGTGTTTGGGAGAGGGGGTTGTATTGACTGCAAAGCATTGCTCAATATGCAGGTTGTGTTTGGGAGAGCGGGCTGTATTGACTGTGTGACAGGCCAAATAATAAATAAATAAAATGATAAAAAAATAAATATTCTTCTTTATTAAAATAAAATAGATAATATGCAACTGGCGATAATAAAAATAAATTAATTTAAAAGTCTCCGTGTCCAATTCACCACAATGCACTGATTTCGGGAACAACAACAAAGGAATGCTTCAGAGAAACACGAGGTACTGCTACTCAGCTGTTGATCTAGAAATTCATTACCCGCGCAAGTAATTAATCATTAATTTACTAATTAGTAAGTTGCAGGCCGTGGTTCGAAAATAATAGATTTGCCACGAGCTTGGCGGGTGAGTTTGACAGCTAGTGCAGTGGAAGGTTATAGTGCGGTTGCTACATCACTCCCCCCCGATGAGTCAGTCGCGGAACCTTACGGGCAATTGGATCTTGCGTCCTCTTCGGGCGGTATACCCGTTGGGTTGACGTTCTGCGACTGGGTCATTGCCGGCAGGTTCTTTAGGTGGTGAGGGTGGAGCCGCAGGGAGTTCGGAGGTGGATTGCTGCGTTGCGGTGTCAGGATCCTCTAAGATGTACGCTGGCTTCAGGCGGCCGACTGATACCGTCTTGGTACCAGAAGGCAGCATGTTATCGAAGGTTTTCTCTTCGCGTTTTACGACGGCATGTGGACCAGAAGAGGGTGGCGTCAGCGGTTGGCGAACAGCGTCGTCTCGGAGGAAGACTTGGGTGCACTTCCTTAGGTCTTTGTGGTCGAATGCCGGTTTTGAACTGCTGCGATGGGGGGCTGGGCGTAGCGGCTTCATGTGGTCCCTAAGCTTGTTCAAGAATACTTGGACGTCTTCAGGTCTGGTACAGGCCCCCAGCATCTCTCCCGGAAGTCTAAGGGGTTGTCCCAGTGTCATTTCGGCTGCACGGCCGGAATTGTCGCCTCTGACTGCTGCTGGAAGACCCAGAAGACTTGTTGGTAGTAATTCCGTCCAGTTTCTGGAATCGATGAGATGTGCCTTGAGTGCCGCTTTCAACGTCCGATGCCATCTTTCCACACAGCCGTCAGCCTGCGGGTGGTAGGCGGTCGTCCTGCTGCGTCGAGATCCCAGAATATGAGAGAGAAATCTGAACAGTTCGCTCTCAAATTGTCTCCCCTGGTCCGTAGTTATTCGTGTCAGGACGCCAAAACGACTAATCCAGACACGGTGAAACGCCTTCGAAATTGTTTCCGCAGAGATTTCTTCTAATGGTTCTGCCTCTGGCCACCGTGAGAATCGATCTACCTTCGTGAGGCAGTAACGTTTCCCCTATGAAGCGGGCAGGGGTCCTATGATGTCGGGATGGACGAGTGAAAATCTGCTCACTGGTGTGAAGGTGCCTGGTGGCGTGATCATGTGGCCTTGGACTTTTGATGTTTGGCAAGCGACGCATGACCGGCTCCAAGAAGCAATGTCCACATTCATGCTTGGCCAGAAAAATCTCTGAGCGATCAGGCACCTGGAACCGCGGATTCCTGGGTGACTGAGGCCATGGAGTTTTTGGAAAACATCGGGTGGTGTGATTAAAACGGAGTTGATGCTACCACTTCAGTATTTCGAAGTTGTAACTACCTTTGGTGTGATTAAACCGGTCCTACAACTACCCCCTGTAGATATATCTCGGTTTTCTCGGAGAGGTAGTTACAACTTCATTTTTGGTGCGATAAAAGAGAAGCTACAACTACCTAGGTGTAGTTGCATCTTCGTTTTCTTGAAGTCTAAGGAAGAGCAGACTTCACTTTTGTCAGCTATTCTTCAAGATTAGGATTATTATTATATTTATTATTACTTTGGTTCAGGGGCGTATATAGGAAATAATTTCGGACAAACAGGGGGTTTGGGGAACAAAAATCAATTTTTTAACCGATTAAATCAAATTAAATTTCGGGGTGGGGGCTTTTATATACGCCCATGCTTTAGATTATTATTTTGTATAATTTAATTTACACTATGATCTTAGCAAATAGGCCGAGAAGCGTCGCCCTTTCTCTCTCTCTCTCTCTCTCTCTTTTTTTGTTTTTTTTTTAATCATGACTTATATCAATCTATCATATTAAGATTTATTATTATTATTTAATGATAAAATTATTATTATTATTATTAAAATTATGATAAATAATATCAGGATTTATATATAATGTGTAAATATATTGCATCACCTGTATAATGCATTTATATGCACAATTTGTATAAGGTATTTTTTATCATCACTTTTTTTTTTTTTTTTTTTCTGGTTGCATCTATTGCAGAGGTCATTAACACTAGATAGTTTGTTATAGAATAAATCGCCAACATCTGCAAAACTCTCAATAAATAAATAATTTAATTTATGGAAAGAAAAAGGATTTCAAAGAAAATCACAAGGTTGTAAAAGTACAATAATCTCCAGTTTGTCTGTCGATTTCTCTACAAATGTCATTTATTTTTTTTATTATATTTATTTAATTTTAACGTCCATTTATTATTAAATACGAATATTAAATAATATTAATTTTTTTTTAATTCAGTTTTAATTTTCTATGCATTTTACCAATAAAACAAGGGTTTCTGCCACTACACTCCCAAACTAATCTCTGTCAAAAGATTTATTTATATGTACTTCCAGAATTGATATGTGCCTAGCAGGGACTGACAAGGAAGAGTACTAATGAAACCTGTATGGATGGGAAAGGGTCGAGACGTTCCAACATGAAAGGTAGATACTACTACAGGGTAGTTGTATCTTACCCCTAGTTGTAGCTTCAGTTTTTCCAGCTACCACTCCATCCAGGGTAGTTGTATCTACGGAGTGGTAGTTACCTTTCTTTAATCACATCAATCTGAGTTGAAGCTAAAACTACAAAACCGTAGTCTCTACTAGATAGACACTTCGTTTTAATCACACCACCCATCGTGTCTCAGGCTGGATGGCACGTAAGGACGAAGCTTAGGCATCGAAGCCTCACAAAGCAAGGTTTTTTTGTGGATGGTGGTTGCAGCCATTTGAGATGGAGTGCCGGATTCTGCAAGAGTTCAGGAATGGTTGGATCCGCTTCCTGTTTCTCCGCCATGAAGTCCATATCGTCTGGAGTGTCGATACCTTCCTTGCGAGATAATGTGTCAGCGACGATATTCTCCGTACCGGATACATGGCGAATGTCAGTAGTAAACTGACTGATGTAATTGGCTACCCGAATTCGCAGGGGTGTTGCAGTTTGTTGCCGTTGCGTGAACATGTGCAATAGAGGCTTGTGGTCGGTAAAAATAACTACATTACGACCCTCAATAATGGGACGAAAGTGTCGGATTGCACGGTGAACTGCAAGCAATTTGCGATCGTACGTAGATTATTTTTCCTCCGCTCGGGTTAAGGCCTTAGAAAAAAATCCGAGAGGTCTCCAGCGTGACCCTTCTCGCTGCTGTAGTACCGCACCGATTGCTGTGTTTGAGGCGTCGATGGATATGTCCCCATTCTCTTAGTGTACCTAATATTCAGGATATGAATACCAACCTAAGAAACAAGCAGATTTTCACCAAAATAGACCTGAATATTAGGTACACTGTAGCGATCTGGTAGGGTCTGGGCGTTGAGGCGGCGGTAGTCGCCACAAAAGCGCATGCTTCCATCCTTTTTCATTACTATATGTAATGGGCTTGCCCATGGACTCTTCGACGGCCTACATATGCCTTCTTCGACCATCCTTTGGAATTCCTGGCGTGCAGCATTGTACCTGTTTGGAGGAAGTCGTCTGGCCTTACAATGCGTAGGTGGTCCTTTCGTTTCAATATAGTGCCGGATGGAATGCTTTGGTTCCTGTGGGATGGTTGTCGGGCGAGTGATGGACGGGTATTTCCTCAATAGTTTGTTGTACCACTGTCCTGGCGGCACGGCGTATACTGACGGTGTGGAGGTCTTCGCCAGCGTTCCTCGAGTCGTAAGGCCGGTTTTGGAGCCAATCAACTGGCGTCCGCTCAGATCCACTTGAATCTGGTGATAGAAAAGGAGATCAGCTCCTATTATAGGCTGGCTGACGTCGGCTATGATGAATGTCCACGGTAGTGGTCTTCGTAGTCCCAAGTTTAGGATCTTCTTCACCTCTCCAAAAGCCCTTATAGGTGTCCCGTTAGCCGCGTAGAGAGTGAATGAAGACTATTCTCGGCGGTCTCGTCGTCGATGAGGAAAAACAGAGATAGAAGCACCCGTGTCAACTAGATATCTGTCTCCTGTAGTCTGCTCGGTCACGAATAGGCGGCGGTGGGGGACGTCAGCGACGGAGTCCGCCTCCTCGGTCGCTAATATTAGTTTCCCTGTTCCTTGGATTTCCACGAGCAAGGCTGTCAACACTTGCGGGCTCGCTCGCGAAATTTGTCATGGTAAAAACAAAGCTGTCTATCTCAATTAGCAGAGCGGTTCCGTCGTCGGTTCTGCGATTGGCTCCGGTTCCGTCGTGAAATCTGGCTTTTCAGCTCGCTCACTTCTAGGGTCAATTTTTGTATCATCCCTTCTAGATGAGACGTTTGCAGAGCGGCGCGGGTGGTGGTGGTGTGGGAAGGTGAAATTTTGCTAACACTCGGCTCATATATTTCGGCGATCCGGTCGGCAATCTTGTCGAACTGGGTCTCAGTAGTCGCTGCCAGTGTTGCTTGCATTCGCTCCGGCAATGCACGTAGCCAAATCGATCGTAGAAGGTCGGTTGGGAAGGAATGGCCTGCCAATCTTCTTAATTCGATTAAAAAATGGGATGTTCTTTCGCCGTCACTAAGTCACCTACCTTCTAATAGTTTTTTAGGTTGGAGATTCTCCGATTCTGCAAAAATGTTTATTAGGCGCTCTTTCAGCGATTCGTAGGGAGTCTCGTTGGGATTTTTCACTATATCGTCGATACAAATGCAAACTAACGAATGTGAAAATCACCACTTCCAAGAGTGAAAATACTTTTATTTATTACTTTGCTTTTGGGCAGTCAAATAGTAGGCAGATTCGACCTTTTGACAGTGGTAACATCCTCCTTTCACTGTGTTAACTTAGATTCGACAGTTATCCATCAGTCCAATAGCAATCAGTAAAGATTTAAAATTAAAAAGTCCGACTCGCAGGAACTGCATCATCTTAGCGCGGTTCCTGTTCATATCCCTATTGTCATTTAAAAAGCTTAGAATAGAAACAGATAATATTTTCCTCGGCCTTTGTTCAAAGGGTTTTATGACTGGTCGGGTCCGCCAGACCCTAGAATCCTCTTCTACCGATACTTCATTTCATACGTTTCAATGAATTGGAAAATATCAAAATTATTCACATATTCTTGTGTTCTTTTGCTAGAGTTATAATTCTACAAATAAAATCAATTAAAAAGTAAAACAAAAAACCAACAGAATAAAGTCAATTGAAAATATTCAAAAGACGTCATCGAATCTCTTTCTCTTGGCAAGGTATGTTTCTAACAATGAATTGTTTTTCTTATTTTACTTAATCTTTTTTATTGTCAAATACATTATCCAACTTTAAGCAATTAAAAAATAACAAGGAATAAAAACAGACAAATAGAACTGTTCGAATAAACGAAATCAATTACTTCAAAGTTTAGGCACTTATTTCTCCGATTGACATCGCTTATTCAAAACTTTATTCAGAATTTTTTTTTGTAGACCATTTAGTAAGCTTTCGAATGGTAACCTTTCGCTTCCCTAATTTTCAACCGTTTTCGAGATATTATTGAAAGTATACGAAGTGCCCAAAACTTTTCATTATTTTTAGCAACAGAAAATGGGTCTCATTTTACCTATCCTGTTTTACACACAAATACATTTTCGTAACATAAAAAATTACAAAAATAAATAGCAATAAAAAACTAAGGGAAAGAGACAATAATTACAAAAAGAACGACAAAAAACCGTTCATAAGAGCTAAACAGACGTATTTGAAGTTTTAAGCACTTATTTCTTCGATCGATATCACCTAATCAAAAATTGTTTCAGAATCTTTTTTGTAGAGAATTTAGAAAGCTTTCAAATAGTTTCTATCCACTGATCATAATTTCCCAACCGCGTTCGAGATATTGATGAAAGTAAACGAAGTTCCCAAAACTTTTCATGTCTATTCATAAAATATTTTATTCTAACCCTTCCTCAACTCCAAACGTAACCAAAAGTTTAACATGTTAGTTTTGATGAAATTCAAAGATGCAAAAAATGTTATAACTGAATCCCATGATTGTAAGTACCAAAACCAAGCTAGGCTTTGTATTTGTGTCGGCAGATACCTGGGGTATATTTACAACTCTTGAGGATTAACTCGTAGCAGGTATATTTTTTGTGGACCCACAGGCAGTGAACGGACTCTCTATTCCCTCATAGTATCTAACCGGTGTGAAGTTGAATATTGTTTCTAATTATACGTATCCTGTTTTATTGACAAATACATTTGACTACTATAAGATATTACAAACACTAGGGAACATGCCAAAGAACTCGGAGTAGGAGCCTTGACAGTTTCTAGTCATTTGAAGGAAATCGGCAAATCCAAAACTGACATTTCATACGGTACAGCCTGATATATTTCTAGCAATGAATTGTTTTTCTTATTTTTATTAATCTGTTTTATTGTCAAATACATTATCCTACTATAAGAAATGACAAAATAACAAGGAATAAAAACAAAAAAGAAGAACCGTTCAAATAAACGAAATCAATTACTTCAAAGTTTAAGCACGTATTTCTCTGATTGACATCGTCTAATCCAAAATTGTTTCAGAATCTTTTTTGTAGAACATTTAGTAAGCTTTCGCATGGTAACCCTCCGTTTGCCAATATTTCAAACAGTTTTCGAGATATTAGGGAAGGTATACGAAGTTCCCAAAACTTTTCATGTCTGTTAATAAAATATTTTATTTTAATCCTTCCTTAACTCCAAACGTAACCAAAATTTCAACATATTAGTTTTAATGATAGTAGAACATGTAGAAAATGTTTCAACTGAATCCTATGATTCTAAGTACCCAAACCAAAAACGGTATTCGAAAACTATTTTTCTAATTTTCTCGAAAACGGTTAAAGCTATCGCCTTTGAAATGGTTTCATTCGTTTTCCTAGCCGAAGAAGCCTATAAAACGAGTACTCACAAGCTTATGAAGTCAAAAACGTAAGCGTTACGATTTTTTTTGCGCGAATTTCGCCCCAAACGCCATCTTCCAGTGGGCGGATTCTGCTGGTTAACGAACTTGACCTTTCAAATTGGACGACGGATTTTTATACCAAATTTCATCACAATCGGACCATTAGGGAAGCCAGAAATGAGCGAACAGACAAATATATATATATATATATATATATATATATATATATATATATATATATATATATATATATATATAAATAAATATATACATATATATATATATATACAAATTTGAACCACCGTTATTTTCGGTTTCTAGGGGTTCTGAAACGCGAAATTTTCTAGTCGGCACTTTCGGATTGTTTCATTGTATCAACCTTATAAGCGGGGTTCCTCCCTATGGGGAGGGAGGAACCGCGCTAAAATGCGTTTTTTCACATTCGATACTTTGCATTTGTATCGGCGATATCACTAACATGTTTTAACACATCGTAGTCAATATGAGGCAAAACAGTTTGGAATTTCATTCGCGAAGATGTGATCTTGCTCGTCGCAAACACAGATTCCGCTTGACAAAACCAATATTCGGGGTCTGCTCGCCAGAAAGGTGACATTCGAAAAGTCGCTAAGAATCCAGCAGCTTCTGGCATCACATTTTCCTTTTTTTCAGTTTCTTGGTTTTCTCCCCCAGTCATAATGACGTACGAAAAATAATAAAGAAAATAAAGCTTGAAAATGAAATAATAAAATGACTCACCGTCGGTGGTCACCACTGTGACAGGCCAGATAATAAATAAATAAAATGATAAAAAAATATTCTTCTTTATTAAAATAAAATAGATAATATGCAACTGGCGATAGTAAAAATAAATTAATTTAAGTCTCCGTGTCCAATTCACCACAATGCACTGATTTCGGGAACAACAACAAAGGAATGCTTCAGAGAAACACGAGGTACTGCTACACAGCTGTTGATCTAGAAATTCATTACCCGCGCAAGTAATTAATCATTAATTTACTAATTAGTAAGTTGCAGGCCGTGGTTCGAAAATAATAGATTTGCCACGAGCTTGGCGGGTGAGTTTGACAGGTTGTGCAGTGGAAGGTTATAGTGCGGTTGCTACATCTGCAAAGAATTGCTCAATATGCAGGTTATATTTGGGAGAGGGGGTTGTATTGACTGCAAAGCATTGTTTGACAATTGAGAAATCGTGCAAGAAGGAAGGGGGCTTCATCAATGATTTTCCACTGTAAAACAAAGTAATAAAACTCACAGGTGTTATCTTGAACTCATTTTTCTTCCAAATTACATTAAAAAACTTTAACTTATTTCTCTCATTTCCTTTGTGTTTTATAATTGAAACTTTTTTTATTAATTTACTGATTGAGAACTGTGGCACGCTTATCTTCCTCCAGCTCTTAGCCATTCTGATGTCAAGAAGATGATTATGTGGGGGGCATTGAGCTGAGAACCAACCATAATCCATTTTATTACAAAATGTATTAATGTACGGAGAGTAAAACTCAATAAAGAAAAAAAAATTATCTATAAAAAAAATACTTGAATCAAGCTTGTACTTTCTTTTTCCAGATGGTTTGGTTGCATGAATGATATGTTCACATTTCCAATGTTAATATCATATGGAACAGGAACCATAGTTATAGCTCTCAGCTTATACTCTTTGAAAACTGTAAGTCTTTAATTATTTAAAACAATAAGGTAGGTACTCATTAATGGGGTGCACCCATGAAAAATGTTTTTGAAAATTTGTTCAAAATGGTCAAATCATAAATATTCATGTGTGGATCCTCAATTTTTTTTTCTTTACAAAACTCTGTATTAAACACTTAACAAATGAAAGAGTTCAGGCATATCAGTAGTAAAAGTTGTTCTGAGAATCAATGTTTAAATGTGCCTTTTGGACTCCGCAATTATATAGAACCATTTGGAGATATTCTTTTTCATCTATTATTTAGGTTGTAATTTATTGAATTTAATATGTTACAATCGTTTTAAATATTTCATTAAATCACCTCATGTTGCAATATACCTCCCATGAATAGTATATCAAAAGAGGATATAACATATTTCTAAGCACAATTTAATAATAAATAAATATTGTGGAAACAAAATGGATGTAATAACTGGTACATCAATTACCAGGTAACTGGTACAATGGATTTTTACAATGTTTTATTATTATAAATTGCTCCCCAAAGATCATTTCAATTTTTTTTTTCAGGGTAATTCACTTCCTGGCACTGCTATAACATGTTTCCTGACATGTTTTATTGAAGTAGCTTTCATGGCGCTGATATCCGTATATACACAAAGAGCTTTAGATTTTGTCAGTATTTAATTTATATCATTAATATTTACAATATATCTATAATTGATAATCTTTAAATTTTGTTGGATGACACTTATCATGCTATTAAATATATACATGATTGAATTTTGAAGAAAATAGCATATTAGGAAATGAAAGAAAAGAAAATTAAGGAAAATATATACACTATAAAAAATATAAATAAAAATAATAAATTTAAAACTGAAATACTACGCCTGAATAATATATTTTTTTGACAAACAATTAAAAATGTGTATTATTAGAGGAGTGGAAATGGTGCGTTTTAATCTTTAAGACTATATTTCTTCTGGATTTTAATTTTAAACATATGCGATATGAATTGTCGAACAGCTGGCTACTTTCCACCATAGTAGATTCTTTCAATCCATGACCAGTCTCTACATGACCCTGCTAGTGGAAGTTCTCCTCCTCAGGAAGAGGCAGTAATTTTTATTTTATTTATATCACAAGCCCGCGAAGAGTCACCAAAAGAGTGTGAAACGTGTAGGGAGAAATAAAGGTTGTGAATGTGTATATTGAAGTGTTTTTTACATGTTTTGGCCTTCGGCCTATTCCCTTATTTAAGTAAAGTGTCAGCAAATTATTAATTTAAATTCATTACATACAATCCATTAGTGTGTGTTAAAATGTAAGCAAATAAAATATACTTAATCTATTAACATTAATATTTATGTTATACTAGCTGAATACCCGTGCTTCGTCACGGCAGATAAGTAGTTATTTTATTGCGTTAAATAATGTTTCATTAAAATTACGTTACTATACAATTCTGTGCAGTTTATTACAGCACGGTTCCCGTCATACTATATTTTATTCAATGGGCGTTAAAATTTAAAAGTTTTTGTTTCCAAAAAGTCATATGGTAACACCCGATATATTTGCGAGTATTACCAAGGTTATAGGCGAGGAGGCTGTGCAAGGGTTCCGGATATTATTACCTCGCCTGGAAAACCTAAGGATATACCATACATCACGGTTTGACCGGGACTGTCCCGGTATTTTGCTATGGTTTCGTTGTCCCGCCTAGTTTTATCAATGTCCCGGAAAAGGCTGTTAGATGTAAAAAGTAATGAATTCATGTTTATAAGAATCTTTTTTAAATCGGTTACTTTTCTACAATTAACATTTTTACTTCTGCTCACAGAGTCAAAGAAATGAGAAGTAATCTAACTGTAAAACGCTGGAACTACCTGCACAGCGCTGCCAGACACTACTATTTGGCTGAGAAATTGTTTTAAGAAAATCAAGTAGCAAAAAAAGTTCCCTTCTTATTTTCAAGGTTTGGGTAGACTAACACTTTAGGATTCCCCCTTCCCGTTAGTTGCTAGGCTTAAAACTCACCAACCATTTTGCTTATAATTTGTACTCTTTTTATCCCCCCCCCCTGGTATGCCCATCCCATATTAATGTGTCTCGGTTTAACTCTCCAAAAATATGGCAAGCCTATCTGACGGGGACAGGCAGAAAAGAAACGCAATTAAAACTCTATGAGGGACAGTTAATTTCTAGTAATTCAAGGTCTGCCATCATAGTTGAAATTAACCTCAATTAGAAAAAATAAAACTATGAGATAGATAATGTAAGGTAACAGCTGTTCTTTATCGCCCTAGCAACGCAGGCTGCCTAGGCTTGCCTTCTCTAACCAACTCAAACTTTAAACCCCCCTAAAAATGCGAGCGCCTACGTTATATAGGGAGTGTCCATGCAAAATTTCAAAATTTTCTGTCGAGCGGTTTGGGCTGGGCGTTGATAGATGAGTGAGTGTGTGAGTGGTATTTGACAAATATATAGTAGATTAAAATGTTGAAAAAGAATCTAATCATGCAAATAGAATTTTAATTGCCAGATATATGTTGTTATATACTAACTATGAAATTTGACATCATATTACATGTTTTTTTGGTTTATAGAGTAATTTTCCATAAATCTATCTCATATATCAGCAATGCTTTTTTTGACAAATCTGCAGAGCTTTTTTTGACAGCATCTGCTTTTTTGGATTGTTGTAAAAAGAACCCCAGAAGATTTTGTACAGTGACTTGGGCTTCAATATGAACCAACAGTCTTGTCTCATCAGCCATACTGTATAGGAGATGTGAACAGTCTCAGATATTTATAAAGGAAGTAAATGGTAGTTAAGCACTTGGTTTCATCTATAATTAGAAAAATTCTTGCAAACATATATTGAAATTATTAATGTAGCCACAAAGTTTTATTATTCATTGGGGTTGCATATGTTATACCAGCTGTTCATAACCTGTACTTGCTTCATAGCTAATTCTTCTATTTAGCATAATCTAAATGTCTACTACAAAGTAATTTTTGC
Source organism: Gonocerus acuteangulatus (assembly GCA_946811695.1). Taxonomy (NCBI): domain Eukaryota; kingdom Metazoa; phylum Arthropoda; class Insecta; order Hemiptera; family Coreidae; genus Gonocerus; species Gonocerus acuteangulatus. Next base: position 75,709,952 of record OX328126.1, on the reverse strand, counting down.
CTAAACCTATCATTAAATATTCCTGAGGCCATTGGCAAATCATTCCTCTGCTTCTCAGTTCGATTAAAAATCATTAAATGACTGCTTTTCTGATTGCTCATAGAAAAAGAATTTCTATCTATTGAACGATTTGTTGTTATTAAATGATCATCAAATTTATTAAGAATTATTTTAATTCTAATTTAAATTTTTATTTTAATTTAAGTTAATTTATTCTCTTTTTCTTGAGAACTAAAAGTATTATAAATTTTGAGTCCATATTCACCTATGATACACAGTAATAATGTTCTTTATTTGGCTTCAGATAAATTTGAAGCATGGATGAAGAAAATGAAATGCCTCTGTCGGTTTATCCATGATATAGCTAAATCCGCTCATGGGATGAATGCTCTTATACAATTTGTGTATATTTGGCACTGCTGCAACCATGTATAATAATAAACACAACCACATTTCTTGAAGCCTATTTATATTCTAACCTCACCAAGCCAATTTAGAATTAAAACAGCTAGTATAACATTCGTAACAATCAGGAATATTTCACACTAGCATCAAAAACCGGTACACAACCGGACAACTCAAAAATTGGTATTTTTCAGTTATGACTATGAAAGACATGGTAAATATCTCATTATCAACCATCAAAACTGTAAGTACCTAGCTTCAGAACTTGTCCACCAGAGGGCACTTGTGTCACTCTTCCTGTCTTAATGCTACACCCCCTACCTAGACAAGAGTGACGCATTTTCAATTGAGTTTTATTTTGAGTTGTGTCACTTTGAAATAATAGTGAAATTTCTTGCTGGAAATGTCAAAAATATTCTTTGATAATTTGGAATCCCTGAGAGTAGAGGCCTTTTTATTTAATTCCAAAGTTTAAAACATAATTGAATAAAACACAGTTTTGGCAGTTGGCTTTATATGGGTTTTTTTTTTTGTTTTTGAAGAATGAAGATTTCCTCATGGCATTATACAATACCGAGTGGTATGCCTGCAGTGTTTCTATTAAATCAAGTCTAATAATTTGCCAAGAGATGACTCAGACCAATGCAGTTAAATGCTATGGGTATTATGAAAGCAAATTTGGAAGCTTTCGCACAGGTGAGGTGGCCTGTCATAAACTAAGTGAATTTTTTTCTAATACCATAATTACGATTACTAATACGACATGTAATAAAAATGCGTAAAATATATCACAATATTTTTTTGCTGCTTTCTATTCCTATAACTATTTTAAAACATAGAGTAAAAAAATTGAACGATAGTAATTAGCAATTGTTTTCTTGGATCTGTTCCAGGTGATGAATACAGCGTACTCATATTATAACTTGATCATGGCTCTTTAAAGGAGGGGCGGGAGGAACGTTATCATACAAAATAAACAATTTTTTCGTTCTATAATTGAGATCTGAAATAATGTGATATTAATTTTTGTTCAAATAAAAATTGAAATTATATATAGAAATTATTTATGAGAAATCTCCTTACTTCTAGTAATAACAAGTAAAATATTGCTATTATATTACAGAATCTCTAGAGTTTAGACTAATTAGTTGTTACTAACCCATAAAGACACAAGTACAAAATGTATCAACATAATGCAAAGATAAACAAACTTTGTAAAATGTTAATTCCTGATGAAATGACAAAGTAAAGTGAATATTCCAAAATGTATTTATCTATTTAAGAAAAGGCATCAGCCTTATCCTGGCTAGAAAAGGGTGATAACCTCTAGACAACCTGTCCAAAAATTCTTAGTTAATGGACGTTGAAATTTATATAATAAATTTAGTTTTCCTTTTTTTAATAATAAATGCGAAAAGTTAAATGGTAACAACCTCAGTTTAAATCTCTGCAATCTCGCAATAGGTTTTAGCGCGGTTCCTCCCTCCCTTCATAGTGAGGAACCCCGCTTATAAGTTTGATCTCATAAAACAATCCGGAAGTGCCGACTAGAAAATTTCGCGTTTTAGAACCCCTAGAGACTGAAAATAACGGTGGTTCAAATTTGTATATATATATACGTGGGGTGATCAAAAAGTTGCAGGACTGTTTAGATTGCGCGGCAATGGAGTGTCATAGAGCAGTGCGGTTGGCAGCATTGTTTATCGTGACTCTTCCTGAACTCAGCTGTTTATTCAGATTGTTGATAACCTTCTTCATTGTAAAGTTACTGCTGTGTTCGTAAAAAAAGTTTTTTGTGTTCGGCGATTTGTTGAAATGAATGAAAAGGAAGAGCAACGCGTTTGCGTAAAGTTTTGTGTGAAGTTGGGTAAAACGTTTACTGAAACTTTTCAAATGTTGCAAGTGGCTTTCGGTGATGAATGTCTGAGTCGGTCAAGAGTGGTACAAAAGGTTCAAGGAAGGCCGGACATCGTGTGAAGATGATTCTCGTTCAGGGCGCCCATCAACTTCGACTGATGACGATCATGTTGCAAGATTGAACAGTCTCGTGCGTTCTAATCGTCGACTAACCATTCGTGAGATGGCTGAAGAATTGAACATTTCATTTGGTTCGTGTCAACAAATTTTAACAGAAAATTTGCAGATGAGAAGGGTGGCTGCAAAGTTTGTTCCGAGACTGTTGACTGAGGAGCAGAAACAACACAGAGTTCAAGTTTGTCAGGAACTTCTTGAAATGGCAAATGACAATGAAAACTTGTTAAAACAAGTCATTACTGGAGATGAAACGTGGGTTTATGGCTACGACGTCGAAACGAAGGTCCAGTCATCACAATGGAAGACAAAATCCTCCCCAACCCCCAAAAAAGCACGTCAGGTCAAATCAAACGTCAAGGTCATGCTTACTGTTTTTTTCGACTGGAAGGGTGTTGTTTACCATGAATTTCTTCCACGAGGTGAGACCATTAACCGCTTTCGTTATCTTCAAACCCTGAGAAATTTGCGCGAGGCAATAAGGAGGAAGAGACCAGAGTTGTGGCGGAGCGGTGAGTGGTTCCTGCATCATGACAATGCGCCTGTTCATTCCGCACTGCTCATTCGCGACTACTGCACCAAAAATGGAATGACGATCATTCCCCAGCCTCCATATTCACCTGACCTTGCCCCTGCAGACTTTTTCTTGTTTCCAAAACTCAAGAGACCCATGAAGGGAAAGAGATTTGAGTCCGTAGATGACATTCAAGAAAAATCGCTGGAGCAGCTAAACACCATTTCACAAGATGTTTTCTCAAAGTCCTTCACGCAGTGGAAACATCGTTGGGAAAAATGTATAGCTTCCCAAGGAGAGTACTTTGAAGGGGACGACGTCCAATAGCCTGTAGATTTTTTAAATAAATTAATAAAAAATCAGTCCTGGAACTTTTTGATCACCCCACGTATATATATATATATATATATATATATATATATATATATATATATATAATATATAAAATTCTCGTGTCACAGTTTTCGTTGCCATACTCCTCCGAAACGGCTTGACCGATTTTGATGAAATTTTTTGTGCTTATCCGGTATCTATGAGAATCGGCCAACATCTATTTTTCATCCCCCTAAATGTTAGGGGTAGTCCACCCCTAAATTTGTTTTTTTATTTTTTAGACAAAATTTTTAATTTCTATTTTTTTATGATACAACATACAACAATACATACAATCCTCAATTTTCACCCTTCTACGATTAACCCTTATTTTTTAATAGCCATTTTAGTAATTTAATCATTTTTCCTCTCCGGTCGAAAACTGATCAATCGTCATTTAATTAGTTATCCCCGCCAGATGTCTACAGGTGTCACTTCTGACCCAGTAAACAGCACGGAGTAGGGATGAGAACGAAGCCGGTCTCCTTTCTTTCTCACTCCCTACACAGTTGTCGGCCATCATTATTGTTTATGCATCAAGTGTAGTAGTAACGTTGACAATTATTATTTTGCTATCTCAGTGTAACTCTCATATTAACTTTTAATCATTCCTATTTTATCAATAATAATTAAATTATCAATTTTGAGTGTATTTTGCACGATTAGTTAATCAAGTGATTTTATAACCTCAAAAGTACTCGACACGAGCTTCCAATAACAACGGATTTCCTATTATACCTACAGATGTGCCAATTCAATTCAAACGTATTCAGTTTCCCATTAGATTGGCATTTGCAATGACTATCAACAAATCCCAAGGTCAAACGATGTCTGTTTGTGGATTAGATTTGAGAACACCATGTTTTTCACACGGACAATTATACGTGGCATGCTCTCGAGTGGGTAAACCATCCAGTTTGTTTGTGTTAGCTAAAGATGGACTAACAAAAAATATTGTTCACGCTATAGCATTAAGAGATTGATATTGTTTAATAGTGTTACTGTCGTAATTGTTTAATTAATGATATATAATTTTAAGGAATAAATTATAATAACTTAAAAATAATGTTTGCCTTTTGTTATTTTTATATTCCCTCATCGACAACTATTGTTCTATTTTTCTCAACTATGGTTAAAGCTATTGCCTTAAAAATGGGTTCATTCGTTTTTTTAGGCCAATAAACCTATAAAACAAGTACTTACAAGCATATGAAGTAAGCGGAACGATTTTTTTCGCGCGAATGTCACTCCAAATACCATTTTCCGGTTGGCAGATTCTGCTGGTTAACGAACTTGCCCTTTCAAATTAGACGAAAGATTTTTGTACCAAATTTCATCAAAATCGGACCATTATTCGCTGTGCTAGACCGCGAACAGACAATTACACACACACACACACACACATATATATATATATACATACATACATATATATATATACATATATATATACATATATATATGCATATATATATATATATATATATATATATATATATATATATATACAAATTTAAACCACCGTTATTTTCGTTCTCTAGGGGTTCCGAAACGCAAAATTTTCTAGTCGGCACTTCCGGATTGCGTCATGAGGTCAACCCTAAGCGGGGTTCCTCCCTGTGGAGGGAAGGGGGGAGGAACCTCGCTAATTATACCATGAAATAGATACAGTACGGTAACAGCTGATTTGTTATCGTCCTAGTAACGCAATTTGCCTAGGCAAGCTTGCTCTCTTTAAAACTAAAAATTCAGACCCCTCTAAAAGTACTTAAAAATTTGAATATAAAAAAAACAAAAAAACAAAAAAAAAAAAACTTTCTTAGCGAGTGTTTACTCCCCAAAGGAAGTTTCCATGCTTTATATCCTTTAACTTTATTTGCGTTATTATATTTTAATATTACTTATTTGGTTTCTAATTTATTTATTTGTATATTTCGATATAAATAAAGCATTTGATGCGGTCAGGGAAGGATTGTTTCTAGTCTAATTGAATGGGGTGTTGGGGAAAAACATATTAATTTTATAATAGGTTTTCTCTCCAACAGAACATTCAGAGTTAGGAATGGTAACTGCTTTTCAGATGTCTTTAAACAAGAAATTGGCGTACCTCAAGGGGGTGTACAGAGTACAACACTGTTCTTAATTGGCGTACCTCAAGGGGGTGTACAGAGTACAACACTGTTCTTAATTGCAATGGACTCTAGTCGGGATTTCATACCTCTAAACGTTCAGTACTGTCTATATGTCGATGACTTACTAATATTCTATTCGTCAGAGAACATACAAGAAGCACAAAACCAAATACAGGAAACAATAAACTCATTGGAACGTTAGACAGAAATTACAGGACTGAAATTCTCCCCACATAAAACTAAATCAATACTTTTTACTAAGAAAATACGAAACACAAACTATCAACTACTTCTTAATAATACACCAGTTTAACAAACCAACGTTATCAAATTTCTAGGATACTACTTCGACAGACGATTCACATGGGTGCCCCATATAAAGGATCTTGTTAAAAGATGTAAAAAATCATTGCATCTTTTGAGAATTTTAAGCAAATCTTTAGAATTTCATCGGTGATCTTAAAGGATGTGTTTTCCTAGGCAACTTTACGTTTTATTTGTTCCCAAATTAGTCCAATTGGATTGAACTGGCAATGATATGGAGGAAGTCTGATGACTTAATGTCCTTTTCTGCTAGCCAATTCATCCAATTCGTATATTATTTTTCTGGACCTATTTTCTGGTAGAATGCTCAATAATGCGGGCTTCAACTATTTGGGGGACCAATTAATATTATTAAGAGAGCCATTCCTGGATATCAAGTTTTCTCCACCAAGAAGTCGGAGCTTTGTTTTTAATAACAGTGTGATTAGGAGAATTATCCATAACAATTGTACTACCAGGGGTTACGTTATCCAACAACTTCATGAACCAATTTTTGAACACATCTGAGTTCATCTCTTTATGATAATCCCCTGTTGTTTTTGACCTGAACAGTAACATACTGTTATGTATGAAACTGTTCGCGCTACCTGCATGGGCCTGATAAGGCGTCCACCCTTCCCAGTGGGAAGTTTTCAGGAAACCCGAAGTGAGTCATCTGTCCAGGATTTGCTAATCGTGTATCGAGCATTTATCCATGTCTCGTCCAGAAAGACCACTTCTTCTAAATTGCATTCTCTGATTTGGCGTAAAAATACACATCTGGCAAAGACAATATCCCTTCTTTCCATTAAAAATTTCCGGTTGTTTATTTTCTTCCATTTAAAATTTAATTTGTGACGAATAAATGGCAAGGTATTTCCCCCTATGAATAATCCAGCTTCTTTGAGAGAAAATATCAACAATTTCCTGGTGGGCCACTCTTTCCTCTCGTAATGGAGTATAGGTGATTACGAATAGGCCCTGAATCAAACCAATCCAGATGAGTCACTGCTTTCTTCCTCGGTCTCTTCTTCCCAGGTATCGACAGCGGGTCATTTTTCTTTGAGGAACTCACAATTCATGACACTGTAGTTCTGCTTATCTGAAGGGCCTCAGCAACTCGTTCTGTGACTTTCGATGTTGACAACAACGGCCCATTTTTTATTTTTTCCTTCAAAAAATAATAGTGTAAACAAAGAACCAAAATAAGGGACTAGGATTTTAAGGGCTTACTCCGAGGGTCTCTACTACTTCCTGCAGGTGTTTCCATTATAAGCCTCGCAAATCACTTAACAATAACAAGCGGTGTGTAAACACTGAATAACAGAGCAGAAACAGGGTGTAACAACCCCCTGAGAATGTAGGAGGCGGGGTTGGAGAGGGGGTAGGCCTTCCCCTCCTTGAGTACAGGGTGGAGGTAATCCCGTGTAGCACGACTCAGCGGCCGTACAATAGTAATTTATAGAAATAAGAAATAAATATTATTTCCTTTAAAATAAAACTTATTTATTTCGTTCAACTTGAATTCAAATATTTCGACAAATTAATATATAGCAGACATTCTTTTTCTAGATGGTTTTATCTCATGAACGATTCGTTTGCACTTCCAATCCTCTTTTCATATGGAACAGGCATAGTGGTTATAGCTCTCAGCTTGTACTCCAAGACAGTAAGTACTCTATTAAAATTAAAAAAGAAGGATATTCTACATTAAATTATATCCGCCCACCCTAATTAGTCTAAATATTGTTATCTTATAAGTGAATTAATATTGGTTTGGAGAAAAATAATGTTGGTTTACCCAAGTAGATGGCTTAAAAGTCCCATTTCCCTAATTATAATTATTTGTAGCGGTGCCCCCCTAACTGCTCAGTTTTATTTGGTGGCTTCTGTACACCTGCCACGCTCTGTGCCTGTGCAGTGACGACGTCATACGACTCCGTTGTGCTGTGGCGTTTGTTCCTGGTATGTTAGCACCACGCGTGGCCACGCAACTACGGCTCATTTTAAAGGTAAAAATCCATAGAACATCTATACATATAATAAAATTCTAACGTATCGCTGTCTGTACATGGAAGAGATTTGATGCTCTAATTTGAAATTGTGTTTGGAGCGAATTTTGCGCGAAAAAAAATCGTAACAATTTCTTTTTTGAGCTCATATTCTTGCAGGTGCTCGTTTTATAGGTTTGTTAACGTAGAGAAACGAATGAAGCGATATCTTTAACAGTTTTTGAGGAATGTGGAACAAATGTTTTTGTAAATCTTTTTTTTTTGGGTACTTAGAATCGTCGGATTCCATTGAAATTTTTTCTACAACTTTGAAATTTATCTAAACTGAAATGTTTAAATCTTGGATACATTTGGAGTTAAGGAAGTATTCGGAAAAAAATGTTACAAGTAGATATGAAATGTTTTTGGATGTTCGTATATTTTCGTAAATATCTCGAAAACTGTTAGTAAATCGTGGTAAGTGGAAAGTGACCATTCGAATGCTTACTAAATTATCTACAAAAATATGTTCTAAAGCAATTTTTGTTTAAGTGTTTGTTTTGTTCTGTTGAACGGGGTTTTGTATTTGTTTAACTCACTTTTTTATTGGTTGTTTTTTTCTTTATAATTGCATTTACGAGTAACATTAGTATTTCAGTAATAGAAGGCAAGAAAATGAGAAATTTATTAGCAATAGTGGTTTCCTAGAGCGAACATTGAGATGGCGGGCAAGTCATTTCCGCTTAGGATACTGTCAGTTTCCTGTTTTGGCACCTTAAACATCCTTCTATTTAAGATTTAATTTATATTTTTAACGAAAGATCAAACGCTACCTACAACTGCGTTTATTCCTTTGCTAATAGCACTAGGAATATGAACGGAACCGCGCTAAAATAATAGTTCCTGCGAGTCTGACTTTTAGCGCGGTTCCTCCCTCCCCCATAGGGAGGAACCCCGCTTATAAGGTTAATACAATGAAACAATCCGGAAGTGCCGACTAGAAAATTTTGCGTTTCAGAACCCCTAGAAACCGAAAATAACAGTGGTTCAAATTTGTATATATATATATATGTATATATTTATTTATATATATATATATATATATATATATATATATATATATATATATATATAGAAGACGAATGGTCCGATTTTGATGAAATTTGGTACAAAAATCTGTCGTCCAATTTGAAAGGTCAAGTTCGTTAACCAGCAAAATCCGCCCACTGGAAGATGGCGTTTGGGGCGAAATTCGCGCAGAAAAAATCGTAACGCTTACATTTTTGAGTTCATAAGCTTGTAAGTACTCGTTTTATAGGCTTCTTGGGCTAGAAAAACGAATGAAACCATTTTCAAGGCGATAGCTTTAACCGTTGTCGAGAAAATTGGAAAAATATTTTTTGAATTCCGTTTTTGGTTTGGGTACTTAGAATAACGGGATTCAGTTGAAACATTATCTGCATGTTCTACTTTCATTAAAACTAATATGTTGAAAGTTATGTTACGTTTGGAGTTAAGGAAGGGTTAGAATAAAATATTTTATGAACAGATATGAAAAGTTTTGGAAACTTCGTATACTTTCATTAATATCTCGAACACGGTTGGGAAATCGTGGTAAGTGGATTGAAACTATTTGAAAGCTTACTAAATTCTCTACAAAAATGATTCTAAAACTATTTTTGATTAGGTTATGTCAATCGGAGAGATAAATGCTTAAAACTTCAAATACGTCTGTTTTGTTCTTATGAACGGGTTTTTGTCGTTCTTTTTGTAATTTTTGTCTCTTTCCCTTGGTTTTTTATTGCTTTTTAGCGCGGTTCCTCCCTCCCCCATAGGGAGGAACCCCGCTTATAAGGTTGATACAATGAAACAATCCGGAAGTGCCGACAAGAAAATTTCGCGTTTCAGAACCCCTAGAGACCGAAAATAACGGTGGTTCAAATTTGTATATGTATATATATATGTATATATTTATATATATATATATATATATATATATATATATATATATATATATATATATATTTGTCTGTTCGCTCATTTCTGGCTTCCCTGATGGTCCGATTTTGATGAAATTTGGTACAAAAATCAGTCGTCCAGTTTGAAAGGTCAAGTTCGTTAACCAGCAAAATCCGCCCACTGGAAGATGGCGTTTGGGGCGAAATTCGCGCAGAAAAAATCGTAACGCTTACGTTTTTGAGTTCATAAGCTTGTAAGTACTCTTTTTATAGGCTTCTTGGGCTAGGAAAACGAATGAAACCATTTTCAAGGCGATAGCTTTAACAGTTTTCGAGAAAATTGGAAAAATAGTTTTTGAATACCGTTTTTGGTTTGGGTACTTAGAATCACGGGATTCAGTTGAAACATTATCTGCATGTTCTACTTATATTAAAACTAATATGTAGAAAGTTATGTTACGTTTGGAGTTAAGGAAGGGTTAGAATAAAATATTTTATGAACAGACATGAAAAGTTTTGGTAATTTTGTATACTTTCCTTAATATCTCGAAAAAGGTTGAAAATCTTGTTAAACAAAAGATTACCATTAGAATGCTTACTAAATTCTCTACAAAAAAGGTTCTAATGAAAGTTTTGATTAGGCGATGTCAATCGGAGAAATAAGTGCTTAAAACTTTAAAGTAATTGATTTCGCTTATTCGAACTGTTCTATTTGTCTTTGATTTTGGTACTTAGAATCATGGGCTTCAGTTGAAACATTTTCTCCATGTTTGAATTTTATCAGAACTAATATGTTGAAAAGTTGGTTACGTTTGGAGTAAAGGAAGGATTAAAATAAAATATTTCATTTTTAGACATGAAAAGTTTTGGGAACTTCGTATATTTTCATTAATATCACGAAAACGGTTTGGAATCTTGGCAAGCAAAAGATTACCATTCGAAAGGTTACTAAATTTTCTACAAAAAATGTTTTGAAGACATTTGCGATGGGATGGTCATATTTGGAGAAATAAGTGCTTAAAACATAGGTAATTTCGTTCATTTGAACGAATCTTTTTGTGTGTTTCCTACAGTTTTTTTTCACTGCTCGTTATTTTTGTGATTGCTTATAGTAGTCAAATGTATTAGTCAATAAAACAGGATACGTATATATAGAAACAATATTTTGTTTCAACGGTATCTTGGAATTCGAAGATGCCCTATGAATATCTAGATGACTGTACTGGTGTTGATTTCGTTCTTTAGAATTGTTTTTGGTATTCCCTATTTTCAGAAGTTTTTATCTATTTATTATTTTTTTTTTTTAATTCATTGAACGAAATCATATGAATTCGAAGGTGAGGAGCTAGGAGGCTTAGGGTTGGGGGGCGTTTTCCCTGTCCCCAGGTACTCTCGTCTCCCTGTGTACCCTCGTCATCTTCAAGTCTTTGTCTAGAGTCATAAAGATAAGCCTCCAAACAACTTTCGGAATGTAGGATTTCTAATTTTTGCCAGTATCAGAACAGCCGCTCTTTACATACCACAGTGGTACAGACGTACCGGTCTATACTAGTTGCACTCCACACGGTGGTAGTACTTGGTGTATGCCACAGCGGATCGCTCATTATAACCTTATTTTATACGTATTAAATAGGTACCTAAAAAAAGTTTATTTGTGTATAAGTGTTGCGTTATTGGGATTAGAATAAAATATTTTATTAACAGACATGAAATACTTCGGAATCTTTGTATATTGTCCTTAATTTTTTTTTCTTTTATGGTGTATCGAAATCTGAGTCATTAGCACCATTTTTTCCTTATGAGCTTTATAATACTTAGATTTAGCTAGCAACAATATTTTACACCGCAATTAAAGTGATTTGCTCTTCTTATAAACATAATATTTATATTATAATATAAACATAATACATTAATTTGTCTGACAAAAAAAAAGTCCGACCCGCAGGAACTGCTTCATCTTAGCGCGGTTCCGTTCTTATCTCAAGTGCGATTAGTGAAGGAATATAGCAGCTATCGGTAGGTATTAGCACCATTTTCCCCCCTTAATATCTTCAAAACAGTTAAGAAATCGTGGGAAGTACGATTTAACCATTCAAAAGCTTACTAAATTCTCTAAAAAAAAAGATTCTGAAGCAAATTTCGATGGGGCAATGTCAGTCGGAGAAGTAAGTGCTTAAAACTACGAAAGTGTTAGTTTTGTTATTTTAAACGGGTTTTTGTCACTGTTTACCTCACTTTTGTTTTTTAAGTTTATTTAACGGTGGAATGAGTATTTCATTAAAGCTGAGAAAATAAGAATCATATTGGTAATAGAGTTTTCCTAGAGTGAGCGTCGCGATGACGGGAGAGTCCCATCCGTTTAAAAAACTGTCAGTTTCCATACGTGGCTCTTTAAGCTTCCTTCTCTTTGAGATTTTATTTTATATTTTTAACGACAGATCTAAACCTACCGATAGCTGCTACTATTCCTTTACTAATCGCACTTCGGATAAGAACGGAACCGCGCTAAGATGATGCAGTTCCTGCGAGTCGGACTTTTTTTTTGTTATTGAGCTTTTTATAATTTTCGTTTTCACTCTTCTGTCCAATAAAAATGAAAATTGTATTTGTTTCATGAATATAGTCTCCTAATTTCTTCTGATTGTGAGAAATTGTTATTATTTTGAACAAGTTATTTTGTTCATTTAATCCAGAGAGGAAGATATGTCAACCTGGATATTGGAACCAGGTGAATACGACTATGATATAAACATTCAGAACTGAAGAATGTGTAATCCGCCAATAATCATAAAAATTATACATACGTACACACACACACACACGCGCAAATATAGAGGAGAAGGTGGTAATATGAGCCCCCAATTTGTTTTTCCCTTTTTTTGTAATTGCCTATGAAGTTTTTTTAGAATATTCATTCATAGCATTAACTACAATTATTTGTGAACATACTTATAAAATAAGAACTTTTTTCGGTAGTTTTAAGTATATGAAAATAATAAAAAAAATTTTGACAAATGTCAATTTGTTATTAAATCTTTTCGTCCTGGTAATATGAGCCCCTAAGAAAGAGAAATAAAATGACTTATGCATGACATTTTCATTTATTACAAAATCTTCAAAAAGCATTACAAAGTAGAAAATAATTTATAAAGTAATTTGGAAAGCGTTATTAAGGAACCATTTAATTGCTTTATGACTTTCTCTTCTATTTGCAAAAATCACAAACGTAAACATCCTTGTCAAATCCAGCGCAGTCATTTTGTGCCCACATTTCGCAGATTATGCGTTGCACATACAGTTCTCCGAGGTTTTCTGATAAAAATAGGCCCATGTTTTTCCGGGGGAAAATCATGAATGGAGGTACAAAGGTTCTTTTCTCTCAATCCAATGATTCGCGGGATTTTGCTTTGAACTACTGATATTCCAGTCTCGTCCACATTAAACACCCTACCAGCTGGATAGTTGTGTTTGGCGTACTCGGCTTCCTGGATAGCGAAGAAATTGTCGACTGCTTCATTGCTAAATCCATAAGGTTTGGAAAACGATGTTGCAGCTGGTTTCAAAACAGACAAAACAATCTTGTGGCGATTCATGAATGGGTCGAACCAAGCTCTTCCAATGAAACCATCTCCTGTAAATGGGTGCTCAATTCAATTTCTTTCACACTGTTGGTAAGCCACTCTGTGAAAATTACGGAGCCCTTAAGTTCGGGGCTCATATTACAACCCTTGCCATGTTGGAATTCGAATACACATAACGATACATTTTTACTTGAAAAATTACATAGTATCTACAAAGAAATGTCCTCTACACTAGTCAATAAGGAACTAGATGGATTTTGAATGGACATATACTGTAATTATAGGCTAATTACTTACTTCTCAAAGATTTTTAGATCAAGGAAACAAATAAACCATTTTTCCGCACAAACTGGCAGCTGCAACTGAGTGAGAACACTCCAGTGGTGAGGGCCTTTACTGAGCTATCATTTAAAATTATCACCGCCAAAGTGAGCCCGCTGTATGAGTAGATATTGAGGGGGCTCATAATACATGCAGGGCTCATATTACCAACTTTACCTCTCTCACTCTCTCTCTCTCTCACTCTCTCTCTCTCCCTCTCTCTCTCTCTCTATATATATATATATTGGAGCATTTGCATGTATGGAAAGAAACATTGAAATGTTCCATACATAGAAATAAAGGAATAATTTAATGGGTTTCTGGTAGGACACAATCATAGACAATAAGTTTCAGGGGGTCTTCCCTGGTCTAGTGGCTAGCGCGCTAGATTCATAAGCGGGAGATGGTGGGTTCGATTCCCACCGGCGCCAGAAATTTTCTCATCTCAGGGCTCGCTGAGAAAATTCCTGGTTGTACCCTGGATCTCGGCCCTAATGGCCAAGAATTATGTCGATGTGCCGTAAAAAAAAAAAATAATAAAATAAGTTTCAGAAAAAGCTTCTTCTTATGGCAGCAGAAAATACAAATATATAGGGTCTAAGTAGACAAACTCTAGAAGGTGATTCTGGACATAATTTCCAACAAAAAACTTCATTTGAAGTATGGTCCACCTTTTTTCCTCAGCCCCCTAACGGACTACAGATTCAATACTTACAGGAAAACTTTTAAATTTAGTAAGCATTAAATCTCTGCAAATTAACTGGAAATTTATTGAGGGATTAATTGAAAGATTCTCTCCCTTTTGTCAAAAAAAATGTGGTATGTTGTTCTGTTACTTTCAAATACCTATCATAATTCCCGGCAGGTTTGATTCAACTACATTTTTGAACCTCCTGGTATATTTTCCTTAATGTCTCGAAAGCAGTCGTGAAATCGTGGTAAGTACAATGTAAACATTCTAAAGCTTACTAAATTTTCTAAAAAAAATTAATTCTGAAGCAAATTTCGATAGGCGATGTAAGTCGGAGAAATAAACGCTTAAAACTTTGAAATAAAATTCAAAAGCTGATCTAACCATTTAATAAATTCAAAAGTAATAAGAAAATATTTCACCACAAAATATAATAAAACATTCACTCGATGGCGTTAATGACCCTAAGGTTGACACGCCTTAAAAAAAAAAAAAAAAAAAAAAAAAAAAACTTTGAAAGTTATAGTTTGGTCCTTTTGAACGGGGTTTGGTCGCTGTTTTTCTCACATTTTAATTTTTTAAAGTATATTCAGAAGAGAAATGAGTATTTAAGTAAAGGTAGGAAAATATGAAATATATTGGTAATACCGTTTACTAAAACGATCGCTGAGACGGAGTCACTTCCGCTTAGGATACTGTCATTTTCCTGTTGATGTGTATTAAACTTCCTTCAACTCAAGATTTTATTTTATATTTTTCACGAAAGATCAAAACCTACCAATAACTGCCTCTATGCCTTTACTAGTGGCACTAGGAATGTGAACGGAACTGCGCTAGGATGACGCAGTTCGTGCGAATCGGACTTCTTAGCGCGGTTCCTCCCTCCCCCATAGGGAGGAACCCCGCTTATAGGGTTGATACAATGAAACAATCCGGAAGTGCCGACTAGAAAATTTCGCGTTTCAGAACCCCTAGAGACCGAAAATAACGGTGGTTCAAATTTGTGTGTATATATATATATATATATATATATATATATATATATATATATATGTATGTATATATTTGTCTGTTCGCTCATTTCTGGCTTCCCTAATGGTCCGATTGTGATGAAATTTGTTACAAAAATCCGTCGTCCAATTTGAAAGGTCAAGTTCGTTAACCAGCAGAATTCGCCCACTGGAAGATGGCGTTTGGGGCGAAATTCGCGCAAAAAAAATCGTAACGTTTACGTTTTAGCGCGGTTCCTCCCTCCCCCATAGGGAGGAACCCCGCTTATAGGGTTGATACAATGAAACAATCCGGAAGTGCCGACTAGAAAATTTCGCGTTTCAGAACCCCTAGAGACCGAAAATAACGGTGGTTCAAATTTGTATATATATAAGTATATATTTATTTATTATATATATATATATATATATATATATATATATATATATATATATATATATATGTATATATATATATATTTGTCTGTTCGCTCTCTAGATAGAAGACGAATGGTCCGATTTTGATGAAATTTGGTACAAAAATCTTTCGTCTAATTTGAAAGGTCATGTTCGTTAACCAGCCAAATCCGCCTACTGGAAGATGGCGTTTGGGGCGAAATTCGCGCAAAAAAAAATCGTAACGCTTACGTTTTTGAGTTCATAGGCCTGTAAGTACTCGTTTTATATGCTTCCTGTGATAGGAAAACGAATGAAACCATTTTCAAGGCGATAGCTTTTACCGTTTTCAAGAAAATTGGAAAAATAGTTTTTGAATACCGTTTTTGGTTTTGGTACTTAGAATCATGGGATTCAGTTGAACCATTTTCTGCATGTTCTACTTTCATCAAAACTAATATGTTGAAATTTTCGTTACGTTTGGAGTTAAGGAAGGGTTAGAATAAAATGTTTTATTAACAAATTAAAATTAAAAGTTTTAGTAACTTTGTTTACTTTCCTTAATATCTCGAAAAAGGTTGAGTATCTTGTTAAACGGAAGAATACCATTAGAAAGCTTATTAAATGCTCTAAAAAAAAGGTTCTAATGAAAGTTTTCATTAGGCGATGTCAATCGGAGAAATAAGGGCTTAAATCTTTAAAGTAATTGATTTCGCTTATTCGAACTGTTCTTTTTGTCTGTTTTTTATTCCTTGTTATTTTTTAATTGCTTATAGTTGGATAATGTATTTTAAAATAAAACAGGTTAAGAAAAATAAGAAAAACAATTTAATGTTAGAGATATGGATTTCCAAGATATAGCTTTTCAACTGCCTAACGTCCTTCCTTGGGAGGGTCCTTTGTCTTTGATTTTGGTACTTAGAATTATGGGATACAGTTGAAACATTTTCTGCATGTTCGAATTTCATCAACACTAATATGTTGAAGTTTTTGTTACGTTTAGAGTAAAGGAAGGGTTAGAATAAAATATTTTATTAACAGACAAAACAAGTTTTGGTAACTTTGTATAATTTCGTTAGTATCTCGAAAACCGTTGACAATCTTGTGAAGCGGAAGATTACCATTCGGAAGCTTACTAAATGCTCTGCAAAAAAGGTTGTTAAGAAAGTTTTAATTAGGCGATGTCAATCGGAGAAATAAGTGCTTAAAGCTTTATATTAATTGATTTCGTTTATTCCAATGGTTCTTTTTGTTTGTTTTATTTCTTGTTATTTTTTAATTGCTTATAGTTGGATAATGTATTTGACAATAAAACTGGTTAAGTAAAATAACAAAAACAATTTATTGTTAGAAATATAGATTTCCAAGATTCCAACACCTTGTCACTAGCGGGTCCGTTTCTAGTGTTAGCTGACCCTTCCAGGTAAGATTGTAAATCATGACCTTTCAAGACTTTACTACTCACAGGAATGGCGTTAGTTACCTTAAGGGTTGACACGCCATTATAATAATTAATTAAAAAAAAAAGACTGGGGGAACCAAAATAATAACTGCTTCTATTTTAATCTTTCCGAATTAGACTAGGGATATGTACGGAACCGCGCTAAGATGATGGAGTTCCTGCGAGACGGACTTTTGACTCTTCCTGTCACTGCGGCTCCAGCAGAGAGATCTTTTTTAAACTTAAAATGATAAAAAATCATCCGCGAAGCACAATGTCTCAAGAGAGACTCAGCTGACTAACAAAGGGACTACACCGGATCAAGCCGCAAAACAAGATGCTTTAGATGAAACATCTTTTAGTTTCAATAAGGCCCGGTGGAGAACATCACCCATAGGAAGACATGTGTATGAATACTTTCCGACATTGGACAACAGACTACGTATAAACAAACTAACTTTTCCGAAGCCAGAGAGCATCAAAGAACTCCGTTAATTTGTTGGTATGTTTAACTTTCATCGGTCGTCTATCAAGAATGCAACCAAAATCCATCAACCCCTAAATTGGTTTCTACACAATGCCAAAAAAAAAAAACAAAAAAAACTGTCGACCCGTTCCTTGGACTCCTGAAACAGAAGTCGCTTTCGAGAGGTGTAAGAATACATTGTGCACGGCGACTGTCTTGGGACACCCAGCTGAAGGCTAATTTCCCTAGTCTGTGATGCATCTGATACATGTCTGGGCGCCGTGCTAACCAAATTGAGGGGGAGAAATGGGTCCCATTGTGATATTTTTCTCAATGGCTCTTAATCTAGCATAACGGACTTATACAACTTATGGTCGGGAGCTTCTCGCTATTCTGAAAGCTGTGGTACATTTTCGGGGAACTATTGAAGGGAGAAGATTTACTGTCTTCACAGACCATAAACCATCGACCTACGCTTTTAGGGTTAAGTCACCGTCTAGGTCCCCAATGCGCCGCGGTGGTTAAATTTTATATCACAGTTTTCAACTGACATATGGTATGTCGAAGGAAATGCCGAGGTTGTAGCTGATGCTTTATCCCTCATTGACGAGATATCGCTTGACGAAGACTGGAGTCAACTTGCAGAAGAACAGGAGCGCGATATGGAATTGAAGGAGACCATCAAGCAGAAGAATCTACATATGAAGATGTTCCAGATTCCAGGAGTGAGTCGGCCTGTTTGATGTGAATCTTCCAATTTTCGGGTGCAACCATACTTGCCTACCTCTTTCCGTCGGTCTTGTTTCGATCTGTGCCATGCGATGACCCATCCCGGAGTCCGGGCGACTCGCAGGCTTGTAGCAGCCAAGTACTTTTGGCCTTCCATGCATGTGCACGTGAGAACATGGGCCAAGTCTTGCTTAGCTTGTCAGAGAAACAAAGTCGGCCGTCACACTATTGCGCCACATGCCGTATTCTCCCCCAGTGCGAGGTTTAAACATCGAATTGATCGGACCGCTACACACATCCCAAGTTATGAGTTTCTGCGCTACAATGATAGACCGATTTACTCGCTGGCCGGAAGCAGTAGCTAACGGCTGAAATTGTAGCTAATGCTTTCTACTAGGCCTGGGTGGTTCGGTTCGGAGTACCACGCCGTATAACGACTGACCAGGGGCGTCAGTTCAAATCTGCCCTCTTCACCAACCTTAGCAAGATGCTTGTGATAAAGCGCATCCGAACTACCGCCTACCATCCGCAAGCTAATGGCTGCGTGAAGCGTTGGCATCGAGCCTTAAAGAATGCCCTCACCGCTGGGGGCATTGGGTTGCAAATCTATCTACAGTGGAGATGGGCATGCGAACCACGGTGAAAGAAGACGTTCAAGCAAGCGTCGCGGATGCGGTTTATGGCCATGCACTGCGCCTCCCCGGTGAGTTCCTGGTATCACCCTGTGGTCCTGCCCGTCAAGCAGTTTTCATCATTTGAGCGACATCATGAGTCAGCTGAGGCCGGACCCCTTCGGAACTTCATCGAGGAAGCCCTTCGTACACCGCGCCCTGATTTCGTGGAGCCATGTTTTTCTGAGGGATGATACACTGGGCCTCACCGCGACCTGAGTCACGGCAGGAAGGTGTTCGGATGGCATAGAGACCTCCATCTCGATAGTTCGCCTCAAGCCTGCCTTCCAGATCAGGGACACCACAACGCATGTGGATCTTCAAGAACCTATCAGCAGTATCCATCCCGCAGCAACCTACAAAGTGCGAACCAACTCTTCCGCCTCCGGCGTCCACTGCTTACCAGACCAGGTCTGGACGCGTCGTCAGGCGCAACGCCAAATTTGTCGACTTCATCATTAGAGGGGAGCTATGTTGAGGCAGCAATGACGTCACACTCCTAATGATGCTAGTTTCTATTGGGCTTGGCTTTTTGGGAGTGTGGCAAAACTGTTGTTTTGCCTACCTCTCTGTTGACGGCGGACTGTATGTGCCTCCCTTTGTCGGAACGGAACAAGATCTTCTAGTGTTTGTTGCTATGTAGCAAAATTCAGCTTTAGCAAGTAGTACATGCTTTTCATAAGTAGATTTTCACACTGGCCAGTGTTATAATGAGTAGTTAGTTGTAAGCAATCATTCTTGTCATAATAACTTTAATTTGTTTAATAAATCAATTAATTTAATAACTCATTTGCAAGTATGTAAGGTTATTTGTAAGGAACCCGCAATTTTTAACAATTTGATGCAAATTGTAAAACTTTAGTTATGTTATTCTTATTATGTTATTTTTTCCTATTAGTACTTTGTTATTTTCTAATAAGCACTAACAATATAACAAAGAATTGCCAAACTCCATGGCCATGTACTTATGCCAATAAACTATTATTATGACAGCTGATCAACATGGCTACCGGTGAATCTGAATTGCTAGAAGCTCTCTCCCATCAATTCCCATTATGGGCTGGTGGCTTTTCTTTAGAAAAGGCATCAGCTGTATCCTGGCTGGAAATCTGTCCTAGAATTCTTAATTAATAATAATGGATATTAAAATAAAAATAATAAATTTAGTTTCCTTTTTTAAATAATAAATGCGAAAAGTAATGGTAACAACCTTAGTTTAAATCTCTGCAATCGCGCCAATAAACTCGCAATAGGTTTCTAACCTACAACTTTAACCAGAGGGTTGTGGTATGTTAAAAAATCGAATTTCAGCCCTAAAATGAACTGCAAGAACCTTTCACAGCCTCAAGTTAGTGCTAATACTTCCTATTCTATTTGATCATAAGATCGTGACATAAATCGAACGGGCATCCATCTTAACAAACCTCTGTTCTAGGGTTATAGGGCAGTCATTTTGGACATCGAGTTCGCAAAAAAAAAAAAAAAAAAAAAAAAAAAAAAAAAAAAAAAAAAAAAAAAAAAAAAAAGCAATGGGAAGTCTGTGGGTCCAGTGGGTGTCTAGTTATCATCAAAATCCGAAAATGGCGAAACCCTCTTTTGCCCTGTCTGTGCCTGGGGAATTGCACAAACAGCACGTATTAAACATCTGAAATCTGAAAAGCGGATATATCTATCTTTGAGGATAACATTACACCAATCTATTTTCAAGCATTAACTAAATCTGAACATAAACAATACAGACACAAACTAAACTGTTTGCTATGAACAAATTGCAGCATTAAATACATATTAATTGGTGAATTACTCTGTAGCGAAAAACAATAACAATAATAACAAGCAATGTAGTAATAATGTGTAATATAAGTATATAGATAATGAAAAGGAATAATGAAATAATATAAGTATATAGATAATGATAAGTATAATGTATCGATAATGATAAGTATAATGTATAGATAATGATAAGTATAATGTATGTATAATATAATGATAAGCAATATAAGTATATAGATAATGATAAGGAATAATGTAATAATAATAGTGTGTAATAAAAGTATATATATATATAATAAGGAATAATGTAATAATAATAATAATGTGTAATATAAGTATATATATAATAATAAGGAATAATGTATTAATAAGAATATTAATGAATAAAAAAAATTATATAGATATATTAATGAACGCTATAAGTCTATAGATATTAATAATGTATAATGTATGTATAATGTAAATATAAACAATTAACATAGATATAGTGCAATAATATAAGCATATGTATATATGTGTATGAATTCTGTAATCATGTAATCATCATTTATTGTCAAATCATCATATCTCCATTTATTGTCAAATCATCATATCTCCATTTATTGTTAAATCACCATTTATTGTAATCACTGTTATCATCATTTATGTAATCATCAATTATTGTTATAGAGTATATCGCTAAAAACTGCGAAACTTTTAATAAATAAATAAAAAATAAAAATTAAACATTTTTTACATTTCTAGACGAAGTAAAAACTTGGTGTATCTGTTATAAATACTGCAATGTTGTTGTTTATGTATAGTGCAGTGGTTCGTTCATCCTTATTCACTATTTAGAAATTTCCATTTGCCACTTTGCGTATAATCGAAGCAGTAAGATATTTTGTGATTTTCTTTCAAGGCCACGTCCAATGTTCGCCTGGTAACTACAACAGAAACTATAATGTCAAACCGTTTATTATTATTTAAATTTTAATGTCCACTTATATAGTAAAATAGTTTCACAATGAGTTCCTAAATTATATATCAAACTGCCTTATTATTGTCACGAATATCAATAAGTTGATAACGTCCAACTGGTAAATATTATATTGATTTTTCCATTTAAAATATCATCTGATTTTAATATTGCAGGTCTGATACTTATTTTAATTAATGCAATTAAGAATGCATAATGAAGATGCACTGGACAAGAGTTTATCGTTATTTTGTCGTCAGTTCAACTCTTTCTCTACTCTTGAAGTTCCAAAGGATTAACCAAAATTTCACCAAACTCTTTTTCTTAGTTACAAATTATATCATTATTGAAATATGCGAATACTTAAAAATATCTACAAATCATTTATAGAGTTTTGTGAGTCGGATGATGACACAGAAGAAATATTCAAACGTGAATATTGGTATCTCACTACTATTTCGGGATTATACCCTATTTTGGAAAGAAAATATAGATTTTGGGCAATATTGCTTCTAATAATACACATTCTTTCAAGCATATTTACGATATTTTTAGATCTACGTACAGCTTGGGCCTTGCACAGTTTGAACTTCACACTTCTCACGTATTTGATTCAAATTTACCTTCTTGTACAATATTCTGTTCTGATCCTCATAACATTCAACTTGAAACGGAAAAATTTCTATACATTGCATAAAGAGATGATTGGTAATTCATTCCACTATGAAGAAGATCATTCTGAAACACTAGAAGAATTAAAAAAGACAAGGCTGAAAGAAAAGAAAATATTGATGAACTTACCCCTCATAATGGTACTGGCAGGAGTGAATGGACTTATTATCAGTCCAATAATTGATAACAAATATGGTGATTTAGGGTTCAACGTTACAGAAACGTCTCTTATCATGGAAACACCGATTCCAGTTGACTATCCATTCCAAACGTCAAATCGATTGCTTGTTTATTTCCTTATATTTTCACTAGCTATTGAAACGACGTTTATGGTATTGACGATAGGAGGTTCAGCTCTTATTTTCATGAATATAGTTCAGCATTTTAACGTACAGCAAAAATATCTCATAGAGACTTTGTCTACGATTGAATATAGGGCGAACAACTTGTTTACAAATACTTATGGACACTTAGAATGGAAGAATTGGAGTAAAGTCCATCAAGACAGGAGGTATCAAAAATGTTATGAACATTGCCTGAAAAAATGTTTCAGGCACCATCAGCTTCTATTAAGGTAAATAATTTGTTAACATTTTGAATTAATTAAACTTTTTCATTAAAATGCTAGAAGAAGGTTAATTTTTTTTAATTGAATACGTGTATAACAGTCAAATTATTATTTTAGTAAAGCAAGGTAAGAAAATGAGAAACGTTATGGCAATAGTGTTTTCCTAGAGCACCCGCCTCCATGCCTCCTGCCTGTATATATGCCTATATGACTGGCTTTCTGCCTCTATGCCTGTCTTTCTGTCTCCATGCCTCTCTGCCTGTCTGCCTCCATATCTGCCTGCCTGTCTGCCTCCATGTCCGCCTGCCTCCCTGTCTTTATGCCTATATGCCTGGCTTTCTGCCTCTATGACTGCCTGCCTGTCTTTATGCTTAAATGCCTGCCTCCTTATCTGCCTGTCTGTCTGTCTCCATGCCCGCCACCATGCCTGCCTGCCTCTAAATCAGCCTACATGTCTGCATCCATCTCCGCCTCCCTGTCTGCCTTGCTGCATGTCTTTATTCCTATATGCCTGCCTGCCTTTTACCTGGAACACCCTACAGCTGACTTGCCCAGGCCCCTCTGCTGCAGACATGAAATTCTTATTTCCTAACTTAATTTATTCAAAAATATCAAAATGTTTCTAATTTTCTTGACTTCTTCTACTATAATACTAATTCCTAAAATAAATGCAATTTAAAACAAAAAACAACCAATTAAAAAGTGAGCTAAAAACTACGAAAACCCGTTCAAAAGAACAAAACAAACAAATAAAATATTTTATTCTAATCCTTCCTTAACTCCAAACGTAACCAACATCTTTGTTAACATAAATTTCAAACATGCAGAAAATATTTTAACTGAATTCCATGATTCTATGTACCCGAACCAAAAACTTTATGCCCTTAAAAATGGTTTCATTCGTTTTTCTAAGCTAATTAACCTATAAAACAAGTATATGAAGTAAGCGGAACAATTTTTTTCGCGCGAATGTCGCTCCAAAAACCATGTTCCGGTGGGTGGATTCTGCTGGTTAACGATTTTGACCTTTCAAATTAGACGAAAGATTTTTGTACCAAATTTTATCAAAATCGGACCATTATTCGCTGTGCTAGACCGCGAACAGACTTATATATATATATATATATATATATATATATATATATATATATATAAATTTGAACCACCGTTATTTTCGTTCTCTAGGGGTTCTGAAATGCAAAATTTTCTAGTCGGCACTTCCGGATTGCGTCATGAGTTCAATCTTATAAGCGGGGTTCCTCCCAATGAAGGGAGGGAGGAACCTCGCTAATAATACCATGAAATAGATACAGTACGGTAGCAGCTGTTTTGTTATCGTCCTAGCAACGTATTTTGCCTAGGCGAGCTTGCTCTCTTTAAAACTAAAAATTCAGACCCCTCTAAAAGTACTTAAAAATTTGAATATAAAAAAAAAAAAAACTTTCCTAGCAAGTGTTTACATCCCAAAGGGAGTTTCCATGCTTATATCCTTTAACTTTATTTGCGTTATTATATTTCAATATTACTTATTTGGTTTCTAATTTATTTATTTTTTTACACTAACTATGAGCACATCTATTATTTAACTGTTTAATGAAACATGTTTCGTGTTCTGTGAATATGTATATATACATACATATATATATATATATATATATATATATATATACATACATATATACATATATAAAATTTTAAATACACATTACCATAAGCACGTAATAATATGTATTAAAGTGGACTTGGAAACATACAGATTATCACATAATATATAGTAAGTGTAGTATGGCATGCCGGGTTACATCTATTAACTATAAATTAGGTGTAGCATGGCACGCCCGATAACAACTATTGTCAGGCCGCTGAGTCGTGCTACACGGGTGGAGGGGGAACTACGTCATCCAGGCCTCCCCCAGCCTGCGTCCCTGACGGGTGGGAAGTGTTCTTGCTCTCTTTTAATACACTCCCCACTGTATTATTTTTGTTTAATATTTATTTCATTTACTACCCATTATACGTTCATTATATAAATATTTCAAAATAAGGTAAAAAATGTATTACTTACAAAAACAAACATTTATTAAAACAATCATTTTTAATTTAATTTAGTTATATTTTATGTTCTATACTCTCAATGGCCTGTAATCTTGTTTGCATCCTACTTGTTCAAAAGAGCAAATTGCCCTTGTAGTGGGCTCTGAACGATCAAATAAATAAATAAAAATAAATAATTTAATTTAGTTATTCTAACCTGTTTTTCTTTAATTCTGGTCATCGCCTGGGAGGGGAAAGCAACACATCTCTCCTGAATCATCAGGTGACGCAGCGGTACTTCTACTATAATCCAAATTGTCCCATTCATCTTCTGTAGAATTATCTGAATCAGATGAACTATAATTTGAGGAGGAACTTCGAACGTCTATAATAATCTGTTCTATATTCTCTTCATACAGTGCATCTTTCTTTTTTATTAAGGGAGCCATTCCTTGATATCAAGTTTTCTCCACCTAGAAGTCGGACCTTTGTTTTTAATAACAGTGTGATAAGGAGTATTATCAATAAAAATTGTACTACTAGGGGTTAAGTTATCCAAAAACTTCATAAAACAATTTTTGAACACTTCTGAGTTCATCTCTTTATGATAATCTCGTGTGGTTTTTGGTCTGAACAGTAACATATTGTTAGGAATGAAGCTGTTCGCACTACCTGCATGGGCCATGGTAAGGCGTCAACCCTTCCCAGTGGGCAGTTTTCGGGAAGCCCGAAGTGAGGCATCTGTCCACGATTTGCTAATCGTGTATCCAGCATTTATCCATGTCTCGTGCAGAAATACCACTTTTTCTAAATTGCTTTCTCTGATTTGGCGTCAAAATACACATCTGGCAATGACAATATCCCTTCTTTCCATTAAAAACTTCCGGTTGATTATTTTCTTCTATTTAAAATTCAATTTGTGAAGAATAAATGGCAAGGATGTATTTCCCCCTATAAATAATCCTCTCGTAATAGGAGCATATGTGATTACGAATAGGCCCTGAATCAAACCAATCCAGATGAGTCACTGCTTTCTTCCTCGGTCTCTTCTTCCCAGATATCGACAGCGGCTCATTTTTCTTTGAGGAACTCACAATTCGTGAAACTGTAGATCTGCTTATCTGAAGGGCCTCAGCAACTCTTTCTGTGACTTTTGATGTTGACAACAACGGCCCATTTTTTATTATTTCCTTCAAAAAATAATTGTATAAACGAAGAACTAAAATAAGCGACTGGGATTTTAAAACGAAGGGCTTACTCCGAGGGTCTCTACTGCTTCCTGCAGGTGTTTCCATTATAAGCCTCGCAAATCACTTAAGAATAACAAGCGGGGTGTAAACACTGAATAACAGAGCAGAAACAGGGTGTAACAACCCACTGAGTGTGTAGGAGGCGGGGTTGGAAAGAGGGGGTAGGCCTTCCGCTCCTTGAGTGCAGGGTGGGGGTAATCCCGTGTAGCACGACTCAGCGGCCGTACAATAGTAATTTATAGAAATAAGAAATAAATATTATTTCCTTTAAAATAATACTTATTTGTTGCGTTCAACTTGAATTCAAATATTTCGACAAATTAATATATAGCAGACATTCTTTTTCTAGATGGTTTTATCTCATGAACGATTCGTTTGCACTTCCAATCCTCTTTTCATATGGAACAGGCACAGTGGTTATAGCTCTCAGCTTGTTCTCAGCCAAGACAGTAAGTACTCTATTAAAATTAAAAAGGAAGGATATTCTACATTAAATTATATCCGCCCACCCTAATTAGTCTAAATATTGTTATCTTATAAGTGAATTAATATTGGTTTGGAGAAAAATAATGTTGGTTTACCCAAGTAGATGGCTTAAAAGTCCCATTTCCCTAATAATAATTATTTGTAGCGGTGCCCCCCTAACTGCTCAGTTTTATTTGGTGGCTTCTGTACACCTGCCACGCTCTGTGCCTGTGCAGTGACGACGTGCATACGACTCCCTTATGCTGTGGCGCTTGTTCCTGGTATGTTAGCACCACGCGTGGCCACGCAACTACGGCTAAAAATTCATTGGAGCCATCCTATGGCTCATTTTATAGGTAAAAATCCATAGAACATCTATACAAATAATACAATTCTAACGGATCGCTGTCTGTACATGGAAGATATATGAGAAAAAATACTATTGGGGGCCTTTATCAACGCAATAGTACCCAAAACAATGATTTTTAGAATTTTTGTCTGTTCGCGTTGATTTCAGAAACGGCTTATCGGCTTCACTTAACATTTAGTGTTCGTTTCATGTATTATTTTTATTTTATTTTGGGGGGGGGATGGCTTAGTGAAACTCACCATTGCCTTTAATATTTTTTAGGAAGTGGGAAAAGGATTGTATGGAGCAGGACATTATTCTTTATTGATTTCTATATCGTGTCTTATTTTTCACGAAGGTAGAAAGGACGGCAAAATTCACCGCGTTTTCCAGAAGAATCTTCATTTCCGGTCTGTAGTCGCAGATCTGGAAAAAACATCCTGATTCGAGGGGCGGAGTACTTCTCGCATTGTAACAGAACATACTCAACTGTTTCAGACCCGCATGCGCAGTCGCACTCGTCCGATTCTTTCAAGGCTAATCTTTTAAGGTAGGCATTGGAATTTACAAGTCCCGTAACAGGCCACAAGGGCCCTGAGGGGCAGATACTATAGAGGTATCTGATGCATGACCATACGGCACACTAGGGAGATCGTATGGCCAGTACTATGCTCCGGCCGCCTGATTTTCCTCTTGGCTGCTTCGACTGCTAGAGTCATTAGCACCCAAGGTACCCATTATTAAATTAATTAAAGGCTGGGTTGGCCTAGGGGCGTTCAGGGAGGCCGAATTCAACCCATGAACGAAGACACTAAAAGGAAAAATCTTTAGTGCTTGCTCGGGATTGGAACTCAGGTCCTCCAACTTATTAGTCCAGTGCTCTACCACTGAGCTAACCTCGCCCCACGTATCTTTCACATAGACTGAAATAATCGCCTTCAACCTTTTACAACGATCCGGCGCTGCTTCCACTTCCGCCATTAACTGGTGCAGAGGCACTGGTAGCTCATTAGGGAGTGGGCCTCCTCTGTTTGCATGATAAGTTGCCACCCTCGCCTTGGTGAGGATGCTTTAGCCTTTGTTGCGTGAGGTTAAGATATCAGGAACAAGGTCCATAGCACAACGGAGTCATATGCACTTGGTCACTGCCTGGGAACGGAGCGTGTCAGGTTCCCAGACAGAGGCTAGACACAGACTGGCTTAAATGGCGTCAGATCTGGCTGCAGTGTTGTACACAGGCCTAGCTGTAGCAACACCAGTGTTGCCATCAAATAAAACTGAGAAGTCAGGGGGCGCCGCTACATCACTTCCCCCCAATAACATCGACACAGAAGCAGGAGAGAGATTCTTCTTCGATGAGTCCTGATGTCCGTTGATGGCTGGTCGGCTTCTGTGGCGGGGGCATTTTCAGTTGCCGTAGTCAGTTCTGATGGATGGTGGCTTGGCGGTGACCTGCTGATCTTGGATACTGACCGATCATGTACAGGTGATTATGATCACGTACGGGTGATTGATGATCACGTACAGGAGATTCGTGTAAGTTTCGTTGTGCCAGATGAAGCTTCGAGAACGTTGCTTGGTGCTTGGCAAAGATTTTGATGCACTTGGTGAATGTTGCGTGGCGCTTGGTGGAAATTCGTCAGATTACGCAGCGGGGAGAGCTGATCTTGTTTGACAGTGAAAAACGTCTGCCGGTCCATTCAGGGTCACCCGCACGTCCTGTGATCCGGGGCGAGTATCAGGTAGTAATCTAGAAATTCACCGGTTTGATCACGTCGGGGTCACCACTTTAGCCATTGTTGCGTGAGGCTAACATAACAGGAACAAGGTCCATAGCACAACGGAGTCGTATGCACGTGGTCACTGCCTGGGAACGTAGCGTTTCAGGTACCCAGATCTGGCTGCAGTGTTGTACACAGGCCTGGCTGTAGCAACTCCAGTGTTGCCACCAAATAAAACTGAGACGTTAGGGGGGTGCCGCTACAATGCCAATAGGAGGCACGCCTGAAATCACGCACACTGACACTGTCTTATATGCTTTGCACATTCTCTTCAGGGCAATCCTCTGCAGACCAGACGAGGCACAGTGGGGTATTTGCCCTAAAATGCTGGCCAAAAGTCCCTTTTGTAAAAGATATCTGAGACCAAAAGGAATTATTGCTAAAAAATAGTTGACTAGTTTGTGTACAACATGTAAGGCTAATCCCTGTCCTGAAATTGACTGTAAGCCTGGCGTACCACAACAAAGTCTACAGTTTTTAATGGCTTATTAACTCTAAATAAAACTAAAAAAATAACTAAAAGAAATGTATTTGACATCATGCGTAAAAAAAAACAACCTTAATTATAAAGAACAACTAGGTGTACTAATGGCCTCTGCAGCCGCTGCACAAAAAGAAAAAGTCCGTCACGCAGGAGCTGCATAACTAAGCACTTTCCTCAAAATCTTTGTAGTGTAGACTACATTACTGAATACTTTGCTGTAAATAACCTATATAAATAAAATAAAAACTTGAATAGTTCTGCTCATTTGAATTTCTTATGAGAACTGTTCAATTATTAATTTTGTAAATAATTTGCTTCCAGAGTTATGTTAATATATGATACTGTACTACTTAATAATTACACAAAACTTCATTTTCCGTCTTTTGATCTGACGCAAGAACAGGATACAGTCCCCTTAGTGGGAGATAGCGCTCCTCGCGGCGCCTTTGGGAACCTACGTCTGGCCGGCTAATTCCAATGAAACAGAGTTTAAAGTAAACCCTCCTTTCCAATCGACCGATTTACTTAATTTTTACAACAATTCTTTCTCATGAGATACCCATGACGTATACCGCGTTTCGTTACAATACAGCAGAAATTACGACCGGTATGAGTATATTAGTACTTTAGGTCCGGAGTAAACCCCCCTCCAAATAACCCGATTTAGTTTATTTTTACAACCCATTTTTCTCTGTTGATTACCACCACGAACGCCGAGTTTCGTTGAAATGTAACAAAAATTACGGCTGGTAGTGGCAAATTGGTAATGTGGGTCCGGAGTAACCCCCCCCCCCCCTCCTAATAAACCGATTTAGTTTATTTTTACAACGTATGTCTCTCTTTATATCAACATAACGAATACCGAGTTTCGTTGAAATATAAAGAAAACTACGGCTGGCAGGGTCAAATTAGTGTTTTGGGGTCGGGGTAACCCCCCCCCCCCTCCCGGTGGACCGATTTTGGTGGTTAACGAACTCGTTTAATCGTTTGCTAATTGAACACTATATACCACGTTTCGTGAAGAAAAAACAAAAACTCTGGCCGCTATCGTGTTAAAAGACACACACACACACACACACACATATATATATATATATATATATATATATATATATATATATATATATATATATAGATATATATAAATTTTAACGGGGGTCATATTCGGTGCCTACTAGGTAGGATCGATGGAGATTTGAAGAAATTTTTCAAAAATTCCGTCGTGAGAGCAACCTCGATAGCTACTTTCCTACGGAGGAAAGTGCTAAAAAGAAAAGAAAATCCTTGGAATTTGCCAAGAATACTTTGTTAAAATGTGACGATTATTCAGAGAAGCAAATGTATTAAATCAAGCACATAGTTTCTCATTTCAAATCACAGTTTAAACAAAAATGGATGGCAGCACACAAAAAAGAATATATTTTAGTACAACAAAAAATTAAGCGTGACTTCAGGTTACATTATTGTTACAAAGGGCAAAAATGAGACATGGGCGACCATTTTAGACTTCAAAAATCCAGTGAGCGGAGTCGAAGATAGTAAAAGAGACAAGTTACATACTACTACAGACGGCAATGGAATTGGTGGTGCTTTTTCAATAACATGTGCCAGGCTTCGACCGCATACAGCATCAAGACGACCTCACAGGCCAAATGCATTGTTCTTACCGGCTGATATCCCATTCCCCAGGTAGGAGCCGACAACGGCTGAAAACAATTCAGCACTGCATTGACTTTCTGGGCAAGAGCGCCAATATGGGGTGTTATGCTTGGTCCTGGTCCTAGAGCGCCAATATGGGGTGTTACGCTCGGTCCTGGTCCTAGAGCGACACCCAGATGTGATTGTCTCCACAAAGTTTAACCGTTTGCCCCTTACTAGTGTCCGAGGTGCGTGGCGGCGGTCAAATCGGCCCTTCTCCACCATCACCGTTGTCTTCTCCGCCGACACACGCAGACCTACCCCTTCGCACCACTCCATGGCACGGGTCATCGCCAGTTTCGTTCTCCTCACAGCAGCTCTCCTCGAGTCACCTGTTGCCACTACTGCCCGGTCATCAACGTAGGCCACGGCTGGGAACCCTTCTTTATAAACGCAAAAGTACACAAAAAAATGATTTTTAAAATTGTTGTCTGTATGTCTGCTGTCTGTCAGACACTCTGTACATAGTAGGGTTTAACAATCCCTAAGGGGCCAGCTTAGTGGCTCTATCACGTATAGAGTGTCTGCTGTCTGTCAGACACTCTATACATAGTAGGGTTTAACAATCCCTAAGGGGCCAGCTTAGTGGCTCTATCACGTTTAAAAATCCTAGCAGCTTGTAAGCTTGATCCCCGTTTTAAATAAAAATTGTAGCATGATTAATTTTGTTAGTCAAAAGTTATTGCGTTTGAAAATGGAGATTTCAGAAGGTCATCTCCGTCATATTTTGCCAACATTTTTAGCATCTACTACAGTTGGCTTTAGCAGCCTTGGATACAGGTCCTGTTATGAAACGTTAATGCTTTGAAGCATTAACCTTACTAAAACTTTTCCCGATATATTTAGGTTGGCTGTTATGAATTATTTCGTTTATTTCAAGGATTATATCCCCAGTAATAACCTTGGTTTGGTATGTATCCTTCAAAAACACAAGCCATGGGCGTATATACA
Organism: Gonocerus acuteangulatus; assembly: GCA_946811695.1. Classification (NCBI taxonomy): domain Eukaryota; kingdom Metazoa; phylum Arthropoda; class Insecta; order Hemiptera; family Coreidae; genus Gonocerus; species Gonocerus acuteangulatus. The sequence continues at coordinate 75,677,978 of OX328126.1, read as the reverse complement.
AAAATAATTTCAGTGGAGGGGGGCTGAGAGCATTTAGGGGTTATGGAATACTAACAATCTCGAACTTGTAAAAGCCAACTAAAACGCTATTACACCAAAAAAACATTATTTTTTGTGACTTAAGTTTTTATGGTACATTCTTACCGATTTATCACCATCCCCCCCCCCCTCTTATATACGCCCAAGTCACAAGCCAATATTTTCTATAAATATTTCCTTTGCCTTCTATTTAACTGCTGTGAGACATAATGAGGATTTTTGATTCATCCAGAACCCTTCTGATAAAGGCAATTCATCCAATAATGCATAAAATTACATTAAAGCTAATTTCATTGCTGGTAAATTGAACTAATGAAGTCATATTCAGATTTGCAAGACTGCTGCAACCGCCTGTAAAATATCAACAGTTCACATGTGAATAGTTGTGCTGAGGTAAAGTGAACTTGGAGACATTTTACTATTTCTTTATACGTTTTTTTTTTTTGTTTTTTTTTCAGGTCTGTCTGTTAGAACAGAAGTACATAATGAAGTATTTGCTTAGCATGTGTCACATATAACACTATAATACTACTAATGTCTTCTGTTACTTTTCAAGCGATCTATTCCTTAAACTATGGGGTGCGGGAGAAACTTAAAATCTTATTTCTGAAATGGTTCAGAATATTAGATATAAAGGTGTTTCCTTATTTTCAGGGTAATTCTCTCCCTGGAACTGCTTCGACATGTTTCATGCTTTGCTTCACCGAAATAGTAACCATGGGGTTCATATCTGGATTTGGACAAAAGATTAAAGATTTGGTAAGTAATGACTCCTTATCTATAATTAAGAAATGCTTTGGGCTCTTTTAAAACCTTGTTTTTCGAGTTGTTTCACTTGTTTATTCAGTTCACAGTTCTTCTTGTTAACCCTTTCCTTAATAAAGACTTCTGTAGAAGTCGAAGTTTGCCGTGCCCCTGGAACGAAGGACTTGTACAGCAGTCGAGAGTTGCCGTGCCCCTGGAACGAAGGACTTGTACAGCAGTCTGACCCACCTCTCTCGTTTACCGGCTCCCTACGGCTAACTTTACAGGAGTTTGACCTTGGGGCTATTAAGCAAGGATTTAGAGAAGCTTTAGCTATTTCTTTTACCACTGGTTGCCGGAAAAATTAACTATTTGTGTCGAGAGAGAGCTACGGATTATGGATACATAGGTCGGGATCGTAAAAATTAACATCGCCAGTGTTAGATCCAACTCGATTCCAATGGAAAAGGATGATGTATTTTTCTTGTTTTTAATAAAAAAAAGTGGCTATTTATTTATTAGATTAATACCTATATCACAAACAAAATAATATTTTTCGTACTAAAAAGTATAGAATATAAAAAATATTTATTGGAGCATCTAATTATATAATTCAACCTAAATATTTAGAGCTAAAAGTAAACGTAAATGAATAATAAAATAAAGTTTTCCTACGATTAGAAATGTTAACCCTCGGGAGCGCGCGCTCATTTCCTAACACGGGAACGCGCGCTCATTTCCTAACACGGGAACGCGCGCTCATTTCCTAACACGGGAACGCGCGCTCATTTCCTAACACGGGAACGCGCGCTCATTTCCTAACACGGGAACGCGCGCTCATTTCCTAACACGGGAACGCGCGATGTATCAGAGATACAAGAGGGGTTAATGTCCAATAAATACGTACTAATCCATTAATATCGTTTATATTGTTCTAATACAATATTTTTTTCAACTTTAATAATGCAATATATCGCATTGGATGAATTATAAAAGTTTAATTTAGCTAAATTATTAAATTATTCTTATACTTATTGTAAGGATAACCAATGATGTCTTTTTGTATTTAATTTTTAATTAAGAAACATACAATAAGACAATAAACAATCTCTTTAATTGAATTAAATTATTACATATTTGGAAAACAACTGCTATATAAAAACATACTGCTTTATAAAAACATACTGATATATAAAAAAGTCCGTCACGCAGGAGCTGCATAACTAAGCACTTTCCTCAGAATTTGGGTAGTGTAGATTGCTTTCCAGAACAATTTGCTTAAAATATCCTACATAAATAAAATAAAAACAAGAATAGTTCTCTTTTAAATTTGTAATGAGTAACTGATCAATTAATAATTTGCTTCCAGAGTTATGTTTACACATGGTACCTATTACACTACGTAATAAATACAAAAAACCTCATATTATCGTATTTTGATCTAATGCAGGAACAGGATACAGTCACTCTAGCGGTAGAAAGCGCTCCTTGCGGCGGCTTTGTGAACCTACGTCTGACGGGCTTTTCTATTGAAATATATTACAAATTAAACCCCCGCTTTCCGATTGACCGATTCAGCTCATTTTTACAATACTTCTTTCTCATGAGTTACCCACGACGTATACCGCGTTTCGTTACAATACAGCAGAAATTACGACCGGTATGAGTATATTAAGAATTTGGGTCAAGAGTAAACCCCCCCTTCTAATGAACCTATTTAGTTTATTTTTACAACACATATTTACCTGTAGATTACCACTACGAATACCGAGTTTCGTCGAAATATACCAAAAATCACGGCTGGTGGAGGCGAATTGGTATTGTGGGTCCGGAGTAAACCCCCCCTCCTAATGAACCGATTTAGTTTAATTTTACAACAGTTATTTACCTGTGAATTACCACTACGAATACCGAGTTTCATCGAAATATACCAAAAATCACGGCTGGTAGTGGCGAATTGGTATTGTGGGTCCGGAGTAAACCCCCCCCCCCCCCCCTTCTAATGAACCGATTTAGTTCATTTTTATATCTCACTTTTCTCTCTATATTACCACTACGAATACCAAGTTTCGTTGAAATATAACAAATATTACGGCTGACATAGTCAAATTAGTGTTTTGGGTTCGGGGTAAACCCCCCCTTCCGGTGGACCGACTTTGGTGGTTAACGAACTCGTTCAATCGTTTGCTAATTGAATGCTATATACCAAGTTTCGTGACGAAAAAACAAAAACTCTGGCCGCTATCGTGTTAACAGACACATATATATATACATATGCATATATATATATATATAGATATATATAAATTTTAACGGGGGTCATTTTCGGTGTCTACTAGGTAGGATCGATAAAGATTTGAAGAAATTTTTCAAAAATTCCGTCATGAGTCCAACCTCAATAGCTACTTTCCTTCGGAGGAAAGTGCTAAAATGTTGTAACTGTTATGTTGAGTATACTAAACATAAGTCAAATCAGTGAAACATACAAAGATTAAAAGAATAATAGAACTATATACAAATAATAATTCAAAAGAAGAACAAGGAAACTAAAAATAGGAGGAAGTTCAGTGTTCAAGAAAGCACAAAAAAGTTATTGACTTATCTTTTCATTGATAAATGTCTTTGCATTTAGGCAACAGTCACCACATAAAAAATTAGGGTGTTGAACACATATAATTTTCTCACATGTCTTACACGCATATTGCGTGAATCTTGTTTTTTTTTTTGTTTTTTTTGAGGCTACACATGGTTCACAACTTTTACGTCTTTTCCCAGATGGAGGTGTAATGACAGCCCTGTCTCTTAGTTCCATCCCCGAAGTGGCTTCATGTACATCTTGCTCAGATAAGCTGCTGTCAGTAATGTTACTGTTATTGTCCTACATTGTTGAGGAATTGTTGGCCTCAGCAACATTGTTGTCGTGAATTTCTCCGGTTGGATTTATTTAAAAAAAAAAAAAAAAAAAAAAAAAAAAAAAAAAAAAAATTGATAGCTCAAGGAACACTGGGGACGCGCGATATCTGAGAGATATTACTGTAATTTTAATACTCAAATGGATATTTCAGATATAGTCATGCATTACCTAACATGCAAAGGACCAAATAGAACCTAATAGACAATTTTACAAACGTACAATTTTTTAAAAAAACGTAAATAAGAATCTGTATCTAAGAAGCACAAATAGGGCAAAATCAGGCTTAACCTCATCCGACGAGCAACAATTATAAACTGAAGTGACGGTAACAATGAAAAAAGCAGCTAGAAGTGACGGGAGCTTCCTCACTCTATCCTATCATAGGGGATTCCCCTAAGACGTTGCGCCTATGTATCTACTGGATACCGCGCGTTCCCGAGGGTTAAGGGAGGAAATTATATGAACGTTTTTACGCACGACGAGAGGAGGGCGAGAATAGCTTCGTAACTAGGGCCCGGTCAGGTAGATTGCCGTACTACAGGGTCGGTCAGCCTGCATTACCCGTCGTAAGCTAAGGGTTAATACGTAATCTAGCTCTGCTTTTTCATTGAGAGTAAATATTAGGGATTATTCTTCTAGCACTTAATGCCAGTATATTTAAGGCAATGTTCCTTTAAAAGTTAATAATAGGAATTATTTTTCTTTCACTTTGTGTCATTTTATTAGTTATTATTTATTTTAACGGTGTATCAACTGCTGGATAATTAACACCGATCTATCTATAGGTTACAACCATTTAATAAGGCCTATGACAGAAGGCCACCCTTCCAAGTACTGGTCATGCCTAACATTGCTTAGCTTCGGCGATGCCACGGGAACCGGGTGTCCCCAAAATAAACGGCAAAAGTTCAGGAATCGATGCAGGATGAAAAATGAAAGAAAAAAAAGTCCTTTTGCATTTTTCTCGTTTTTGCTTTGTTTCCGAGAAAAACGCAAAAAACTAAAACACAATTGTGAATAATGCCTATAGGGTGTCCCAGTATATGTGTCCACCCCCTTTTCCTCCTAGAGTTGTTGGAATTTCGAAATGAAACTTAGTAGGTCTTACGAAGACAGGTATAGTTGGGATTTAGCCGAATCCCAACTATACCTGTCTTCGTATCTCTGCAGCGGCTATCTCCATCTACATTGGTAGGTCTTAGTTATGTTGCATGAGGTTTCTTCTAAAGGTTTAGTTGACTTTGTAACATTCTCCAGTTTTTCTCCAGCGCCTCTAACTCTTGATTTTCTAATGGCGGCAGGTATTTTTTTTATGACGCATTCTGATAGAAAATTTAATTTTAAGGCTAATTTATTCTTAAACATCTTTTGATCCGACGCACCGTTTGCGCGTAAAATATCGCCCTTTTGTAGACAAATTCCTATTTATCACTGAAACCAAGCCTTTCACGTAAAAACACCTCGATACAAACGTTGTAGCCTATTAATTTTCCTTTCAGGTGATACGAAGATCAAAGTTGTAGGTTTAATATTTAACGGGATATTATGTCGACGCGGAAATCGCGAGTGACAATACAGGATTGTCTTAATCAAATAAGGATGACCGATTTGACGGCAAACCAGGATCATCTTAACCAATTAAGGATGGCTGAGATGGAGGCAGCTCAGATGGCGGCAGCTCAGATGGCTGCGGCCCAGGATCACCTTAATCAAATAAGGATGCCAGAGTTATCACCTGCTATGATTGAGTGGATCAAGATTAAAGCTGCCAACGCTCAGGACACTCGTACAGCTATAAGCCAGGTAAAAACGTTCACCGGTGATGCAAGCGAACTTTTTCACTTCCTGAAGGAGGGTGATCGAATAATGGAAACGATCCACAATATGCAGGAAGCGGCGTGGCTAGATCCCAGTGACGTGGCAACCCTGAAGGCAGCCCTGATAGGAAAAGTGAAACGGTCAGCACTGAATCAAATACAATGTGATTCCGGTGCGGAATGAGACACTGTTAAGGAACGGCTGAAGAAAACAACGGCTATACGCTGGGGGACGCTGGGCCCCCGAAGAAGATATGTTAAGGGCGCTACAAGAAAGGCGCGGAAGTAACCAGTCAAAGGGTCTTTTTGCATCGCGACTTCTGTCATGGCACGTCAAGAATTTAGATAAGATAAGTGAAAGGGCTGAAGAAGATGAAGCCGCTGGAATATCCCTGGTAGTAAGGAAACTATGAAGAGTGCATTTAGGACGAGAGACGTTCCGAGTATTCGCGGCAGATTCAGAGTTCCTAGATGTCGCAAAGGCTCTAATAGATGAAGGAGAAAGAGAGAGGGAATCACGAGAAGACGATGCTGAGGAAGAACCATGGATCCAGGCTAGACGGCTGCGACAACGCCGATATCGCTCTGACCCCAGACGAGAGGAGCAACCCAGGGCGAATAGGAGGAAATTCGAGCCAGAAGAACGGGGACACGCCACGAGTAGACTGCCCCCGGCCAGAAAAAGGGAAGCACCCGAGGACATAACGTGTTACGAGTGCGGAAAAAGAGGCCACGTCGCAGCCAGGTGCCCACGCATACGCTGCTTCGAATGTGGTAACTCGGGACACGTAGCGAGGAGATGCCCTTACCTCAAGAAAGCTCTTCCGGATCAAGGAGATCCTATGGAAGTAAACTTCCTCGAGGTCCGCAAATCGAGAACAAACAGAAATGATGATGCCTCAACAAGGGACTCGGAAGTATCTAGCGACTCGGACGGAGACGTAGCGGACCAATGACTCCCAAGGCGTATGACATCGTATGCCGCTATTTTGCGGAATAACCATCACATGACTAAAAAAAGAAAATGAGAATGGTGTGGGCGGCGCGGCAACCGAAGAGTAAGAGAATCCAGGCGAGGAGGGTTGCCGATTATTAAGGTCGCCGGAGTAAAATGGCTGATAGATACAGGAAGCACTTGTACCTTGCTAGCTCCGCCTTGAATTCCGACGACTTAAAGAACAGTGGGGGAAGCGCGAAGTCCGCAAATGCAACTGTATTTTGTTGACGCTCGGTGGTGAGTGCGCGGTGGAAAGTGAAGTCGAGCTACCCATGGACGATTGGGGAAGAGAAGGCGAAAGCCTCGTAGAGAGTACCAAGGGATCCTAGGATGCGACGCCCTTACCATACTTGGCGGCGGGATCGAATCGAACCAAGGGTGGTGGAGGGTGCACGTTGGCAAACAGACGAACCACGCTACGACACCCGAAAAATGCCTACAGGTAAGCACAGTGGCCACAGATAACACCGTGTGGGAGGAAATTAAGAGAAAGGCTGCGGATGTGTACTAGAGACCTGCACGAGTAAGTATGGCATCGCGTAATCACGAGTAGGTATACTCTAGAGACCTGCACGAGTAAGTATGGCATCGCGTAATCACGAGTAGGTATACTCATGGGACGAGTACCTAGATTACTTTATGTGTACTCATACTCATTCCGAACACCCGCATCGGCATCGTGCCGCATCGGCATCGCCGAGTAAAATAATATTTGGCATCGGCATCGCTGAGTACAGAGGGGTTTGCCATCGGCATCGTGGAGTATTGCAGGTTTGGTATCGGTATCGCCGTGAATAACTACGTTATATACTGGTTCGCCTCGCCATGTGTAATGAAGTCCACTGTATTACTTACAACTCAACGAAACTACAGTGACTATACAATTGTAACGTAAACAAAAACAATGTAAATATTAAAATCCAGAAGAATCAGTAATAAAGGTAATATAAGAAATAAACATTTTTTTAAGGTGATAAAAGAGAAAAAAAAACATAAATAAAGGCAGATATAACCGTTAATCCTGTCCTGCCGAATGTAAAAAGACGTTCTTGGTAACGTTTTTTTTTTTTTTTTTTTATTGTGTCATTCACGCGCGTTTTTTCCTGTTTCTAATATCAGCATTTAAGATGTAGAGTTTTCCAGCTCTACTCTAATCCACATAATATGTGGAAACGCTGTTGTTTTAAAAATATATTATGTTTCCTTGAAATACGTGGACTAGCACCGTATACAAAATATGTTAACATTTACTACACATTACAAATGGTAGCTCGTCTTACGCACCATCACTTTCAATTACGATTTTTTTTAAACAGGGCCATACAAAACTTAACCATAATATTCTCCAATGCGAAATCGGGGAAAATAACCCCCATATTAACCCCCGCAAAATTGACCTTGAAATTTTATTCAAGGTGAATTTTTTAATTGCATATTTCGAATCTAATAGTCATAAAGAAGGAAAAAGTCAACGGTAATATAGGTCAGAAATGACTCCTTAATCTCATAATGACCATTAACAGCGTTTAAGTTGGCCATTCCATTCCAATCGACAAATGGTGGCTGATTTTGATCATTTTTTATCTTTTACATGTTCCACTAGCATTGCCTTACACAAAAATACCTCGTTTGAATTTTTTTAAAAGCATCTTCTAGATCTTATAAAAAAATTATAAGTATTTTGAAAGACTTGCCTCTCAGAGGTATTAATTGGACAACTATAACTCATATTTTACAATAGACAGGAATGCCTTCATGAGGTTATTCTAGAAGCTAATCAAGAGCTCTTGGCCTTTTAAAGCTTTCAATCAATCGCTTCAATTACTAATTAGGGATTTCACAGGTTATGTAGGAATTTCATGAACCAGCATGTCCTTGAGTCCCTCTCAGAATAGAGAATAGAATAATTGCCCTCGCCCTTGGGTAGACAAAAAAGTCTTTCTAAAAAAACAACAAAAAACTTAATTTGTAAAATTATCAAGAGACGTTCTTCCTGAAGGATCCGACGTACCGTCATCCTCGAGACTCCCGTAGCTTGGGCCAATCTTCTCAGCTCCATAGTAGGCCTGGATCAGGCGAGGGCAATTATTCTATTCTCTATTCTGGGAGGGACTCGATGGTTCATGAACTTCCTTCTTGTCCTGTGAAATCCTTAATGAGTAATTGCAGCGATTGAAAGCTTAAAGCAAAGAGCTCTTGATTAGGTTCTAGAATAACCTCAGGAAGGCATTCCTGTCTATTGTAAAATGTGAGTTATGGTTCTTCAATGAATGCCGCTGAGAGGGCCGTTTTTCAATACACTCATATTTTTTTATACTGGAAGATGCTTTTTCAAATTTTTTTAGTAAGGTGAAGTTGTTTAGTAAGGGCAGAAAATGTTTCTACTGAATCCCATGATTCTAAGTACCAAAACCAAAAACGGTATTCAAAAACTATTTTTCCAATTTTCTCGAAAACGGTTAAAGCTATCTAAAATGGTTTCATTCGTTTTCCTAGGCCAAGAAGCCTATAAAACGATTACTTACAAGCATATGAACTCAAAAACGTAATCGTTACAATTTTTTTTGCGCGAATTTCGCCCCAAACGCCATCTTTCAGTGGGCGGATTTTGCTGGTTAACGAACTTGACCTTTCATATTGGACGAAGGATTTTTGTAAAAATCGGACCATTCATCTAGGAGCTAGAGAGCGAACAGACAAATATATATACATATATATTCTATAGTATCCACCTAAGTTTTAGCGCGGTTACTCGCTATCTCCATAGGGAGAACCCGCTTATGAGGTTGACCTCACGACGCATTCCGGAAGTGCCGACTAGAAACTTTCACGTTTCAGACCCTATAGATCACGAAAATATAGGTGGCCGAAATTTGTATATATATATATATATATATATATATATATATATATATATATATATATATATATATATATATATATATTTATACAGGGTGTCCCAGTATATGTGTCCACCCCCTTTTCCTCCTAGAGTTGTTGGAATTTTGATATGAAACTTGGTAGGTCATAGTTATGTTGCATGAGATTTCTTTAGAAGGTTTAGTTGACTTTGTAACATTCTCCAGTTTTTCTCCAGCGCATCTAACTCTTGATTTTCCAATGGTAGCAGGTATTTTTTATGACGAATTCTGATAGAAAATTTAATTTTTAGACTAATTTATTCCGAGACAACAGTCAAACGGGAAACTCAGTGTGGCCGGAGCATAATAATACTGACCACTCTAAGGTCCCTGCTGTGTCATATGGTCAAGAATCAGATACCTCTACAGTTTCTTCCCCTTAGGACCATTGTGGCCAGTTAAGGAACTTATTTTTAATTATTTTTTTCTGATTAGTTATTTGGATTTCAGTTTTAATTACAAATAAATCTGTACAGGTCATGAACTCAGCCTACTCCTACTACAACTTGATCATGGCTTTTTAAGGATTTACTTATACAATCGTATAAACACAATGATGCTTGAACACATGAAACTTTTCACGTTCTTTATAATTATAAGCATAGTAGTTACCTAGTTGAAATGAATCATCATGTGTACTTGCCAAGATAATTCCTATTAATCTCATAGCAAAGCAGTATGTAATGGAGTATTCTCTCTTGAAGACCACAAAAGGCAGCTCAATGTACACGCCTGAGGAAATAGAAAGACCTGTGAGGCATAATGACTGGATGCATCCTGCTCAGTATCCGACGGTATCAAAGGAGTACAATGCCGATGCAGATATTGATATTTACACGGAGAGCCAAGAGGGGGAGCAAGTGGGCTGTGCTTTTGTGGTTTTTAGGAGACAAGAATTAACAGAGACTAACAAGTACAGACTAGGACGACTATGCACTAACAATCAGGCTGAAAAATTTGCGGTACTACAGAGTTTACTATACATACAGAGACAAGAACAAATTAGACATGTAAACATGTACACTGACAGTCAAAACACACTACAATCATTAAGTAATTACACAATTTATGACCCACTTACTGAACAAATACGACAAAAATTTTACAATCTTACCCAACAAAACATTCACGTACACTTCATATGGATTAAAGGGCATTCTGGTATCAGGGCCGCCACATGGGGGGGACAACCGGGTACAGTTGACCCGGAACCGGGGGGGTTATGAGCTTGTCAAAAGAATGGGGGGTAGAAATATAGACGGGCGTAGCCTATATTTATTGGAATGGGGTCTATATTTTTTTTAATGTACATGAACGACAAAACAAGTCCCAGAATAGTATATTTCATTAGGAGTCGTAATAAAACTACAAGTACCGAAAGTGACCTTTGCTGCACCGATTGTCGGCTTTTATTCCCATTTCGCTCAAAACTCTAGATGAAAAGAATATTAAAATGCCCTAAGTCCTATAGCAAAGTACGACAATTTTCATTCTGGCTCTGAGAAGTGGGGGCCCGTGATCTGGTCACGGGCCCGGCTCTGAGATGTGGCGGCCCTGTCTGGTATTCTTGGATATGAACTTGCTGACCTAGCAGCTAAATCAGCCTCTAAAGATCTAAGAATTCCATAATGCTACAACAAAATAACAAAAACACATTTAAAAAGACAGTTACTGACAGATACAATGAGACAATGGCAAGAAGACTGGACATTAACTACAAAATGTCTGTCTCGCAGGAACTGGATCATCTTAGCGCGGTTCCTTTCATATCCCTATTGTTATTTGAAAAGCTTAGAATAGAAACAGATAATATTTTGTTCGGCCTTTGTTCAAAGGGGTTTATGACTTTACCTGGTCGGGTCCGCCAGACCCTAGAATCCTCTTCTAGAGATATTTATTTCATACGTTTCAATATATATATATATATATATATATATATATATATATATATATATATATATACAAATTAGAACCACCGTCATTTTCGGTCTCTAAGGGTTCTGAAACGCAAAACTTTCTAGTCGGCACTTCCGGATTGTTTCATGAAATCAACCTTATAAGCGGGGTTCCTCCCTATGAAGGGAGGGAGGAACCGCGCTGAAAGGACAACACTTAAAGATATTTATAACAGACATTAAAGAATACTTCGACAAAACGTATGCTATAACAAATTTTTACATGACACAATTAATAACAGGATATGCGGCAGTTAATTCATACTTTTATAGATTTGGACTAAGCCAAGATGAAAGCTGTTACCGTGACTTTAATATAACACAGACATATCACCATTTACTGTTGCACACTGAAAAAAAAATGCTTTGACTTCTTTTATATAAGAGATATAGAGTTGTTTTTTGTATTCTAATTCTTTTCTTTTCTTTTTTTTTCTTTTATTTTGTTTCATGTTTTCTCCTTTATGTTCTACATTTAGAATGTAATTTATTTATTTATTTTTTTTTTTTTTTTTTTTTTTTTTTTTTTTTTTTTTTTTTTTTTTTTTTTTTTTACGGCGCATCTACATCTAGGTCATTAGCGCCGCTTAGAATGTAATTATAAAGAATAGAAATATTAATATGTAATCAATTACATGCTATGTACATTTGTCATGTACGGCACATGTAGAAAATAGAAATAAACTCCCTTCCTATATAAATATATATAAATATATATATGTATATATATATATATATATATATATACATATATATATATATATATATATCAGGGATCGAAACAGTTATTTTTTTATCAAAAATGTTAAAATTTAACTCTTAAAAAACTTTTATTTAAAAGCTTTAAGATTAAAAGTTTTTGTTATTTATGAACATCTAAATTTAGGTACATGGAAATAAAAGCTAAAGTAAAACTTTTATTTTTTTCAATGTGAAATAAAAGTTTTAAGTATTTTAATCAAGAATTTTAGAGTTGAATAAGATAACAATAAGTGAAATGTTCTTTGTTTAAAAATTTATTTTTGTCTATTTACTGAAATATATTTGTTGATAAAAAGCGAAAAATAAACATTAGTAGCTTTAATTTATGTATTTCAAGTTTTTTCCTATTCAAGTAATTTAATAACAATTATTTTAAAACTTTTCCTTTTTCAAAATGAAAATAAAAGTAAAAGTTTAATAAATACTATTTTAAAATAGAAGGTAACAATTATTTTTAACCCCTGATATATATATATATATATATATATATATATATATATATATATATATATATATTTATATATACATTACATCATATTAAATTATTTTGAAAATGTCTAAATTTTTTGCCTTCATTTTTATTTTTGTGTTTTTGATAAGAATGACGATTTACGGAAGGCGATCTACAATATCAAGTGGTATAATTGCAGTGATACTGTTAAGACGAATTTAAAAATTTGTCATGAAATGCTTCAGAGACCAATGCAAATCAGTGCATTGGGTATAGCTGATTTAAATTTGAATTCATTTGCAGCTGTAAGTATTTAACAAACTGGTGTACATTATTTTAATATATAAATTAATTAACTATGGAATTAGTTATTTGGGGATGAGGTTAATCTCAGTGGTGGAGCACTCGACTTATGTACTGGTGGACCTGAGTTCAAAACTCGGGTAGATACTCTAGATTTTATCGTCTAGTGCCTGGTTCCCCAGCCTAATGTACTGGAGGACCTGAGTTCAAAACTCGGGTGGACTCTCTAGATGCTATCGTCTAGTGCCTGCTCCCCCAGCCTAATGTACTGGAGGACCTGAGTTCAAAACTCGGGTGGACACTCTAGATGCTATCGTCTAGTGCCTGCTCCCCCAGCCTAATGTACTGGAGGACCTGAGTTCAAAACTCGGGTGGACACTCTAGATGCTATCGTCTAGTGCCTGCTCCCCCAGCCTAATGTACTGGAGGACCTGAGTTCAAAACTCGGGTGGACTCTCTAGATATTATCGTCTAGTGCCTGCTCCCCCAGCCTAACGTACTGGAGGACCTGAGTCCAAAACTCGGGTGAAAACTCTAGATTTTATCCTCTAGTGCCTGCTCCCCCAGCCTAATGTACTGGAGAACCTGAGTTCAAAACTCGGGTGGACTCTCTAGATGTTATCGTCTAGTGCCTGCTCCCCCATCCTAACGTACTGGAGGACCTGAGTCCAAAACTCGGGTGAAAACTCTAGATTTTATCCTCTAGTGCCTGCTCCCCCAGCCTAATGTACTGGAGGACCTGAGTTCAAAACTCGGGTGAAAACTCTAGATTTTATCGTCTAGTGCCTGCTCCCCCAGCCTAATGTACTGGAGGACCTGATCTCAAAACTCGGGTGGAAACCATAGATTTTATCGTATAGTGCCTGCTCCCCCAGCCTAATGTACTGGAGGACCTGATCTCAAAACTCGGGTGGAAACCATAGATTTTATCGTATAGTGCCTGCTCCCCCAGCCCTCCAGTACATTAGGGACCTGAGTTCAAAACTCGAATGGATACTCTAGATTTTATCGTCTAGTGCCTGGTTTCCCAGCCTAATGTACTGGAGGACCTGAGTTCAAAACTCGGATGGACACTCTAGATTTTATCGTCTAGTGCCTGGTTCCCCAGCCTAATGTACTGGAGGACCTGAGTTCAAAACTCGGGTGAATACTCTAGATTTTATCGTCTAGTGCCTGCTCCCCCAGCCTAATGTAGAGTAAATGACCCGATTGTTGACACTGCTCCTTAAGTTGACACTTCAAATTTAAATTTGAAAAATAACAATTAGGTTCAAGAGAATTCAATAAGTTTGCATCCAATAGAAAGAACAGTTGTTGAAGAATAATGATGACTGACCCGATCAACTATGCAACTCCGTTAATAACGTCTGCCGCCATTTTAGTATGAAAAATCCTCGAGTCAACTCCTGCTCCTCTCTTCACTTAGGGAATTTGCTAAGAGATTAAGAATATTTCTTAATTTTTATTTTATTTTATTTATTTATTGAGATGTCACAACGAAGCGATATGCTCTTTAGGTCAATGTGCGAACAAAGCTAACAATTATACAGCATTATAGAAACATGTCTGACAAATATAAAATAAAAACAATGAATTTGGGAATATATTTCATAAAATAGTAATTTTGAACAGTCGGATTGAAAATGCAACAAAAATAAAGTTTTTAATTAAAAAATTAAACATGAAAATATATGTTATATTACCTATATATATATATATATATATATATATATATATATATATATATATACAACTTGAAAACTTGTAATTTTAAATGAATTATAATGCATTTAACTGTTAAATAAACAATAGTGTATTAAAAAAGTAAAATTTCTTTTTAAGTATCAGATATTTTAATATATTGTCTATGTGTGTACTGTCCTCTGTAAGTAGTTCGTGTAAATCATTTGGTAAGTCAATGTTTTCTCTTTCTCTGCAGTCTGTAAGTAGGTGTTTAATTGTCAGTGGAACGTTGCAAATTGTACAATTCGGTTTGTCCTGTTTTGTCATTAAATATGAATGTGTCAAGTGTGAATGTCCGATTCTTAGTCTAGTAAGCACGACTTCTTCTCGCCTTACATTCCGGATACTGGAACTCCAGGCTCCTATTGTTGGCTTAATCTCCCGTAGCTTGTTGTCTTGTGTGTATGTCCAGTCAGTTTGCTACTTGTTCATTATCTGTTGTATTATGACATTATGTATGTCTTGTCGAGTCATGTCATAAACGTCTTGTATTGATCGTCTCGTTGCTAATTTAGCTTCCTTATCTGCTTCAGTACTTCTTGAAATGTTGTCATGTATAGGAATCCATACAAAAGTTATATAAATGTTGGTGTCCTGTAGATAGTATAGTTGTGAAAGTATGCTTGTGATTATAGGATGAGTACTGTAAATGTCCGATAGGGAAAGAAGAGAGCTTAGTGAGTCTGTGAAAATTATGATGTGTTTATTAGTATTTTTACTATGTGAAAGGGCCAAAAGAATTCCGTTTAGTTCTGCTGTGAATATGCTAGTGTTATTTGGTAATTTTGTGTGGTATGTTCTGTCGTCAATGAGTGCTGCTGAGCCTGTCCCGTGTTGTGTTTTGGATCCGTCTGTGAAAATGAAGAGAGCCTCAGGATTCTCTGATATTATTTTATTAAAGTTATGATTGTAGAAATGAGTAGAGCAAGGATCATTTTTCTTATGCTTTGAAAGTGATATATTAATACTAAAATTCTTTAGTCTCCATGGAGGGTGTGGAAGGAGTTCGAAGCTATACATTGGAATTTGAAGAATATGTGAATTATCTGCATATTTCAAAATTCTTTTCTTTAAAGGCTTTTGCTTAAGTCTATATGTTCTCATGTTAATTTCAATTATTGAGTTTGTACAAGGTTTATTTAAAGCTTTGAGGTTAATAAAATGTTTTAAGCAAAGGAATTGACGCCTATACTCCAGTGAAGGTTCATTGGCTTCAGCATATATGCTTTTGCATGGACTTGATCTAAATGCACCTGTTGCTAGTCGTATTCCAGTGTTGTGTATTGTGTCCAATAGTTTCAGTGCTTTTGGACTGGCCGATGAATATGCTGTACATCCGTAATCAATAGATTCAAAGATTTCTTGCATTTATTGAGAATAGGTTTTATATAGGGTAGCCATGTAAGTTTTCTGTCAAAAGTCATGCCTAGGAATTTGATCGTGTCGGTCAGTGTTATTTCAATTCCGTCTAATTTGAGCTGTGGGTTAGATATTATTCGCTTTTTAGAAAATACTATACATTTTGTTTTTATTTGGGAGAAACGAAAACCACTGAGTTTTCCCCAATTTTCCAGTGAGTGTAGTGTAGTCTGTAAGTCATTTTCTTCCCGTCCTGTTTTAGTAGACTTTATATACACAAGCAGGTCATCAGCATACATACAATATGATATTGTTTGAAGGATGTACTCACATAAAGCATTTATAGCAATATTAAATAGCGTCGTGCTAGGGACACCTCCCTGCGGCACTCCATTTTCCTGTAGGTATTCATGCGAAAAAGTAGAACCTATCCTCACTCGGAGATATTTCTTAAGAATTTTGTTTTGTAATGCGTGCATTAAATTGTTTTTTCGTGATCTCTATGAACTCTATGATACTTAAATTATGGACTGTAAAAGGTTTGACTCAAGTTAAATAAAAAAATCTTGAGATTATGGTAGTGTCAACATTGGGAACCCAATAAACGACCAGGGCTCCTTTTCTTGACACTAATGTCAACATTAGGAAAACGGTTGTCTGAGATGCATACTAGCACATTTAGTTGAGATTTTCATTAGAAATTCATGTCTCCTGATTTTATTAATTTCTTATGACTGGAACCTTAAGTTGACAACATGTTTTCCTAAATTTGACATTCTGTTCCTAATGTTGACAGACAACTTTTTATAATAGTTTTCTGTAATTTGAAATGGTCACACGACTTCTTAATCTATTTCTGGTACAATGGTTATTAGTGGTGGTACCTCCAAATGCTTCTCACATTATCCAATCTGTGGATTTATCAGGTTTCCGAACATTTGAAGAAGGTTGGAAGCTAAAAGTTCATGAATGGACCGTCAACCATATGGCAAATCCTGTATTAAAAAAAAACACAGCTGAAATCGCCAAGAAAGAAAGAGCCAAGCCTAGATTGAACAAAAGAGAAGAAAAATCCCTTACAAGAAATAACTTTTAAATACTTCTCGTCTAAAAAATAAATGAGAAACTCCGAGACTGAGGAAGATGGTGACTCCTCCAATCAGCCTGAAGAAGAAAGGACGTCACTAACATGAGCTGTGTAGAATCAACAGGTTTAACTAAACCATCATCAATGTCAACAATTCAGGCAAGTCAGGCAGATAAAACCACGAATATGAGAAGAATGCAGATCAAAGTTTACACAAAAAGTTAAAGAATGAAATGACCCAGGGATGAAAGATGAAAATGGCTGTAATAGGCAAGTTATAAACAAAGTTAACATTATAAGAGTAGGTGATTATTGTATAGTTCAAGTTGAAGAACAACACGGGAAATATGTTTGGCAAGTGGTGAGGTGGATTTCCGCCAATGCTGCTGTACCTTGTTGCTAGGAATAGAATAAAAACTGTTTTTTTTTTCCCGCTAATGGCATGATTTTCCAATATCTACTAGCCAAAATATTTGTAAACTTACCAATCCTCCAGTAATTGGATAAAATACATTCATTTCCAGAACCACTGACTCTACATGGAAAAATTCGGAGGCATATTGTTATTCTTCCTAGTTAAGATTTTCAGTTAAAAAAAATTGTTGTACCTAATTGTTTGTTTTCGAAAAGGATCTCTTTCGAATTCATTACATTTTTCATTGTTCCAGCTGTTTTCAATCCAATTTGGTTGTTTGTTTAAAGAATAAAGTTGTATTATTTTCATTTTCCCTAACTGTCATCCTTAGGAACAGAAAAGTCAAACTTAGGCACCGACCTACTGCAGACGTGTCAACATTAGGACCAAAGTAAGACAGCCTTTATTGATTTATTTTACTTGAAACACTTCATGTATCTACAATTGGTTTATTTCACAGAGAATGAGCTGACGAATAATTTGATACATTCAAAATTTATTATCTTCAAAAACTAAGCGAAGAATTATTTTAAGTAAAATAACCCTTCCTTAAAGTGTCAACTATTGGGTCACTTACCCTACTGGAGGACCTGAGTTCAAAACTCGGGTGGACACTATAGATTTTATCATCTAGTGCCTGCTCCCCGAGCCTAATGTAATGGAGGACCTTAGTTCAAAACTCGGGTGGACTCTCTGGATGTTATCATCTAGTGCCTGCTCCCCCAGCCTAATGTACTGGAGGACCTGAGTTCAAAACTCAGGTGGACACTATAGATGTGATCGTCTAGTGCCTGCTCCCTCAGCCTTTAATTAAATTTATAATGGTTACCCGCAAACGAGAAACTCAGTGTGGCCGGACCACGTTGTGGTCCCTGCTGTGTCATATGGTCAAGAATCAGATATCTCTACAATATCTTCCCCTCAGGACCATTGTGGCCAGTTAGGGGACTTATTTTTAATTATTTTTTTCTGATTAGTTATTTGGATTTCACAGTTTTAATTACAATTAAATCTGTGCAGGTCATGAATTCAGCCTACTCCTACTACAACTTGATCATGGCTTTTTAAGGATTTACTTATACAATCGTATAAACACAAAGATGATTGAACACATGGAAACTTTTCACGTTCTTTATAATTATAAGCATAGTAATTAAATTGTAACTATCATATTTTTTTTAGCGCGGATCGGTTCCTCCCTCCGTAGGGAGGAAACCCGCTTATGACGTGTACCTCATGACGCAATCCGGAAGTGACGACTAGAAAACTAAACGTTTCAGATCCCTTAGACCATAAAAATAACGGTGGTTCAAATTTGTATATATATATATATATTTGTCTGCTCGCGCTGTAGCTGCCTGAAAAATGGTCCGATTTTGATGAAATTTGGTACAAACATTTTTCGTCTAATTTGAAATTGTGTTTGCATCGAAATTTGCGAGAAAAAAATTCGTAACAATTTCTTTTTTGAGCTCATATGCTTGCAGGTACTCGTTTTATAGCTTTGTTAACGTAGAGAAACGAATGAAGCGATACATTTAACAGTTTTTGAGAAAAGTGGAACAAATGCTTTTGTAATTCTTTTTATTTTTGGGTACTTAGAATCGTCGGATTCAATTGAAATATTTTCTACAACTTTGAAATTCATCTAAACTGAAATGTTTAAATTTTGGATACATTTGGAGTTAAGGAAGTATTCGAAAAAAAAAAAATGTTACAAGTAGACATAAAAAGTTTTTGGATGTTCGTATATTTTCGTAAATATCTCGAAAACTGTTAGTAAATCGTGGTAAGTGGAAAGTGACCATTTGAATGCTTACTAAATTATCTACAAAAAAATGTTCTAAAGCAATTTTCGTTTAAGTGTTTGTTTTGTTCTGTTGAACGGGGTTTTGTATTTGTTTAACTTTGTGTAAATGGTTTCATTCGTTTTCCTATGCCAAGAAGCCTATAAAACGAGTACTTGTCAGCATATGGAGTAAGCGGAACGATTTTTTTCGCGCGACATTTGCTCCAAAAACCATGTTCCGGTGGGCGGATTCTGCTGGTTAACGAACTTGACGTTTCAAATTAGACTCAAGATTTTTGTACGAAATTTCATCAAAATCGGACCATTTTTGAGCTGTCAGGGCCGCGAACAGACAAATATATAAATATATATATATGTATATATATATATATATATATATATATATAAATATATACATATATATATATATAAATATATACATACATATACATATATATATATATATATATATATATATATATATATACAAATTAGAACCACCGTCATTTTCGGTAACTAAGGGTTCTGAAACGCAAAACTTTCTAGTCGGCACTTCGGGATTGTTTCATGAGATGAAACTTATAAGCGGGGTTCCTCCCTATGAAGGGAGGGAGGAACCGCGCTAAAAGGACAACACTTAAAGATATTTATAACAGACATTAAAGAATACTTCGACAAAACGTATGCTATAACAAATTTTTACATGACACAATTAATAACAGGATATGGGGCAGTTAATTCATACTTTTATAGATTTGGACTAAGCCAAGATGAAAGCTGTTACCGTGACATTAATATAACACAGACATATCACCATTTACTGTTGCACACTGAAAAAAAATCCTTTGATTTCTTTTATATAAGAGATATAGAGTTGTTTTTTGTATTCTAATTCTTTTCTTTTCTGTTTTTTCTTTTATTTTGTTTCATGTTTTCTCCTTTATGTTCTACATTTATAATGTAATTATAAAGAATAGAAATATTAATATGTAATCAATTACATGCTATGTACATTTTTCATTAATATATATATATATATATATATATATATATATATATATATATATATATATATATATATATCAGGGATCGAAACAGTTATTTTTTTTATCAAAAAAGTTAAAATTTAACTCTTAAAAAACTTTCATTTAAAAGCTTTAAGACTAAAAGTTATTGTTATTTATGAACATCTAAATTTAGGTACATGGAAAAGTAAACCTTTTTTTTTTTAAAAGTGAAATGTTCTTTGTTTAAAAATTTATTTTTGTCTATTTACTGAAATATATTTGTCGATACAAAGCGAAAAATAAACATTAGTAGCTTTAATTTATGAATATCAAGTTTTTCCTATTCAAGTAATTTAATAACAATTATTTTAAAACTTTTCCTTTTTCAAAATGAAAATAAAAGTAAAAGTTTAATAAATACTATTTTAAAATAGAAGGTAACAATTATTTTTAACCCCAGATATATATATATATATATATATATATATATATATTTATATATACATTACATCATATTAAATTATTTTGAAAATGTCTAAATTTTTTGCCTTTATTTTTATTTTTGTGTTTTTGATAAGAATGACGATTTACGGAAGGCGATCTACAATATCAAGTGGTATAATTGCAGTGATACTGTTAAGACGAATTTAAAAATTTGTCATGAAATGCTTCAGAGACCAATGAATGAATGAATGAATGAATGAAAGTAAATTTTATTTCATACCTTTACAGAAATATATAACAAAGTAATAACTGAACAATTTACATTGGCTTGGACAGTGTCCATCAGCCTGAGTGCATGTAAGCATTAATTAATTAAAAATTAAAATAACTAAAATAAAAACGTATATACTCCTTTTTACCGAAAACTTACAAAAAGAAAAAAGATATTCAAACAGAGAAAATGAAAATAACAATAAAAAAACAACAATAAACAAAACAAACTTATAAATAATGATTAAATAGCGAACAGAGCACTTTTGTGGAAACAAAATTATAAAACTTTAAATTAATAATTAAACTGACTAATAAGAAATTGCCTGTATTTGACCGCATTATTTAAATATTTATAAAGTGTGTCCCAGTTCCTTCCGTCTAGGATTGACTTAACATCTTCCGACGAGAGGAGATCCTTGCTGTAGTGCAATTTTCTGAACTCCTTCATTACAGGACATCTAGCAATGAAGTGGAGAGTGTCTTCTTCTTCTTGAAGATTGCACATGGAGCAGTGTGCACGTCCGTCTGTACGCCATGGCCTACTGTTCAGATGCAGCATCTCTGTTCTAGCTTTCATGATCAAGCGGATTGCGTAGAGGGACCTGTCATCTGACATGTAGGAAACGGCTACATCGGTGTGATTCAGCTTATTGTAAAGGAGGTGATATTGTGACGCCTGAGACAGTTCATCCCATCGTCTCTGCTCGAGATTAGCGAGTGACAGCAGTATCCTGGAACTTACTTCTTTCATTAATGCAGGGTCACCGCTCGTCCAGCTGTCCATGCTCTCCCCAGCTCTGGCGAATAGCTTCTCCCATTCCCTGAACAACCAGCCTTTTTTCCCTAAGATCTCGTCTAACAATCTACCAGGCAGCCTATGTCTCGGTAGTGTCAGCAGTCGTTGGATGTATTCGAGATGAGTCTTCAGGGTGTGCAGGAAAATAGATTGCCTACCAGTTTCCAGGTATATGGCATAGTTCGGGGTGTATGTTGGCAACCCGAAGAGCCGCTTTACGAAAGATCTTTGGACAGCCTCAACAGCTCCAAACTCCTTCCATCCCCAAACTTGAGCGCCATAACAAAGAGAGGCTCGCGTCACTGCATCGAATACTTGGAACTTTGCGGAGATTGGGACTTCATGCTTCCTAATAAATCGGTTCCACACAGAATGCAGGGCATATTTGGCGACCCGAACCTTTTCATCGAAATGCTTAGTCATTGACAACCTAGGCGTGAGGATAACTCCAAGATATTTATATTCGTTCACAACTTCTATCTCTTGGTCACCAAGCCTCCACTCCTCGTTCCTGGCTGGCCTCCCACCATTCCGAAATATCATTATCTTGGATTTATTCAGATTGATTGTCAGGTTCCAAATTCGACAGTAATCCTCCAGTTTATTTATCATGAGCTGTAGAGAGTTCTTGTCTTCACTCAGAAGAACTATGTCATCCGCATACATAAGGCATGGCACACGACCGTCTAGTATTCGCACTCCTCCGCTGAGCTCCTCAGGCAGATCATTTATATAAGCAGAAAATAAAAGAGGACTCAATAAACAGCCTTGCTTAACTCCAGAATCAGTGCTGAAAAAGCTGGTAATGCCACCCTTGTTCCAGACTGCAGACTCCGTATCCTTGTAGAGGTTTTCAAGAAGGCTAACTATCTTAGTGGATAATCCTAGTCTATATAGTTTATAAAATAGAGCACCTCTGTTCAGCAAATCGAAGGCAGCTTTGAAGTCTACGAAGAAACAGTAGACCTTACTCCTTTTCTTTTGTAGTTTAAGCTTAATTATTGTAATTAGGTTAAATATATTGTCAATAGTGGAATAATTTTTTCTAAATCCGGCTTGATATTCACTAATAGTATTGTTCTCCAAAAACCAATCCTCCAGTCTCTGAAGTAAAATTCCAGAAAATAATTTTGCAACCGTGTTGATGAAAGACAGACCCCTATAGTTCTCTGTATTATTTACATCTCCTTTTTTCTCCTTTTGCACATGACTAGTTCTAGTTCAGAGAGTTCAATAGGCCGATCAAGACTTTGTACTACTGTCAATGGTCTAGCATAGGAAATAGAGTCATAAGCCATCGGTGCATTGAGCATCCCCTGGAAATATTCCAGCCAATCTGCGTCTTGAATATCATTAGTAGCTGACATACCCTTATTCTGGAGAATTCTTACAAGCCCCCAAAAATCATTGCTATCTTTAATTTTCTTAAATCTTTCATTTAATTCCAAAAAGTAATGCGCTCTCTTTATCTTGCATAGATCCTTGTACTCTTTAATTGCCTCCAGGTAAAAAGATTTTAAAAAAGCTAAATTATGCTTTCTGAATAGGCGTAAAAGTTTAAAGGACTTTTTCCTGACTCGTCTACAATCGCTGTCAAACCAGGGAGTGCTGGCCTTTCTGTGATAGGAGTTATCTAGGCTACGGTGCTGGCCCCTGTCGGCTGAGCCTCGAATCACTTGAGACAACTGACAAATAACCTCCTCATTGTTTATTCCAGTAATGTCATCTGTTAATAAAGTTTCAAGCTTGCGTTTATAATTCTTTTCATCATTTTTGGTCCAACTTAACTTAGGAAGCAATGGAGCACTGGTGTAGGCTTCAGAGACCAATGCAAATCAGTGCATTGGGTATAGCTGATTTAAATTTGAATTCATTTGCAGCCGTAAGTATTTAACAAACTGGTGTACATTATTTTATTATATAAATTAATTAACTATGGAATTAGTTATTTGGGTATGAGGTTAATCTCAGTGGTGGAGCACTCGACTTATGTACTGGTGGACCTGAGTTCAAAACTCGGGTGGATACTCAAGGTTTTTTTCGTCTAGTTCCTGGTTCCCCAGCATAATGTACTGGAGGACCTGAGTTCAAAACTCGGGTGGATACTCTAGATTTTTTCGTCTAGTGCCTGGTTCCCCAGCCTAATGTACTGGAGGACCTGAGTTCAAAACTCGGGTGGATACTCTAGATTTTATCGTCTAGTGCCTGGTTCCCCAGCCTAATGTACTGGAGGACCTGAGTTCAAAACTCGGGTGGACTCTCTAGATGTTATCGTCTAGTGCCTGCTCCCCCAGCCTAACGTACTGGAGGACCTGAGTCCAAAACTCGGGTGAAAACTCTAGATTTTATCGTCTAGTGCCTGCTCCCCCAGCCTAATTTACTGGAGGACCTGAGTTCAAAACTCGGGTGGATACTCTAGATTTTATCGTCTAGTGCCTGGTTTCCCAGCCTAATGTACTGGAGGACCTGAGTCCAAAACTCGGGTGAAAACTCTAGATTTTATCGTCTAGTGCCTGCTCCCCCAGCCTAATGTACTGGAGGACCTGATCTCAAAATTAAGGACACAAGCGACTACTGATTTTGAAAAAGATTTATATAAATTATACAATAACTCTGTTTTTGGGAAGACTATGGAAGATGTTAAAAAGCGAATGAATATGAAACTTGTTTGCAGTAGCAACAAAATTGAAAAATTAATTTCTAAGCTAAATTTTGTTGATCGAATTATTTATGGAGAAAACCTTGCAGCAGTTCATTTATTGAAAGAAAAACTATTAATGAATAAACCTTTATACATAGGATTAACAGTACTTGATTTATCGAAAACGGTTATGTACAAATACTATTATGATGTATTACTTTCAAAATACAGTCCTCAGAAATTGATGTTAAGCTACGTCGATACTGACGGGTTTATAGCATTAATTGTATGTGAAAACATATTTAATGAATTTCAAGATATTATGGAATACTTAGATACATCTAGTTATCCAAAGGATCATCCATGTTACTCTGCTAAAAACAAGAAAGTGTTAGGAAAATTTAAAGATGAAGCAAACGGACATATTATAGAGGCATTTGTCGGGTTACGAGCTAAAATGTATAGTCTACTTATAGGAGATGAAGAAATAAAAAACGCTAAGGGAGTAAAAAAAGCTGTGTTGAAAAATCAAATAAAATTTGAAGACTACATAAATTGTTTGGAACAGAAGCAGGTGTTACGCCATCCGATGAAGTTTATTCGTTCAACTCAACACAGAATTCATTCTTTAGAAATGAACAAAAAATCCCTTTCTTCTTATGATAATAAACGAGTTTTTTTTAGAAGATAATATATCTAGTTTAGCGATAGGACATTATAAAACAGTGTTCAAATAAAAAAGAGTTTTAAAAGAATATTTTTTTTTTATTTTTCATAAAGTCTTAAAACATTATCTTCAGCAAAATCTAGTAAAAAACTTCTTTTGTCTTTTTGTATATATCTTCAATTCAGCAAATCTAGAAAAAATAAACCACTTATTTACAATAAAGCACTAGGTATTTTATTTATTTTTTATTTTTGAAGGCAAAATAAATTACCAAAAGATACACCATAAATAAATGTTCTGTCTCGTAATAAGACAGAATATATGTAATTCCATCAAACAAAGTGCTCCCCTGGGGAATCAAATTAACCCCCTCCGAATGATCAATTTCTTCGCAAAATATTGCGAAGACAGGCTTTGGCTAAAAAATTAAAAAAACAATAATAATCACAAAACCTTGCTAATATAAAAATAATTTTGAGAAAAAAACAAAACAAAAAAACTTACAGGGTTTCTATGAGGAAGCCTCTCCAAAATGAAATCTATGATGTCAGGGGTGGACATTATGTTCGTACTGATTCTAACGTGTGAAACTGCAACTTTTATATTGCTTGAGGAAGTATATCAAGGATGTCTGCAATATGTTGGCGGAAAAAACTTCATTGTTTATACTAACAATTAACGAGTAAAAAAGTATTAATTATGCATTAGACTGCATATATATGAAGCCTGGAAACCTTATTATGCCATAGTTCTGATTCTCACCTGCTGCAGAAAGTATTGCTTTATTACGTAAATGATTATATTATATTCATTTTCTCCGACTATGGAGAACAATGTGTATTTCATTTAAATATATTAAATAAATAAATTTAAATCAGTGGGGGGGGGGGGGGGGGGGTTCAGGGTCATCGACACTACATTTTTAGCGGCTCTAAATCAGGGTCATGTGACGTCATGCAACATCATGTGTGACCTTGAACATGACCTTGATCCAGAACCGCTAAAAGTTATCTACTCTTCAGAACCTTTTTTGTAGAGAATTCAATAAGCATTCGAATCGTTACCTTCCACTTACCACGATTTCCCAACCGTTATCGAGATATTTACGAAAAAGTCCGTCTCGCAGGAACTGCATCATCTTAGCGCGGTTCCGTTCATATCCCTAGTCTAATTTGGAAAGATTAAAATAGAAGCAGGTATTATTTTGGTTCCCCCAGTCTTTTTTTTTTAATTAATTATTATAATGGCGTGTCAACCCTTAAGGTCACTAACGCCATTCCTGTGTGTAGTAAAGTCCTGAAAGGTCATGATTTACGATCTTACCTGGAAGGGTCGGCTAGCACTAGGTCCCGCTAGTTACAAGGTCTTGGAATCTTGGAAATCTATATTTCTAACAATAAATTGTTTTTGTTATTTTACTTAATCAGTTTTATTGTCAAATACATTATCCAACTATAAGCAATTCAAAAATAAAAATGAGTAAAACAGAGAAAAAGAACCGTTCGAATAAACGAAATCAATTAATTTAAAGTTTTCAGCTCTTATTTCTCCGATTGACATCGCCTAATCAAAACTTTCATAAGAACCTTTTTTTTAGAACATTTAATAAGCTTTCTAATGGTATTCTTCCGTTTGCCAAGATTCTCAACCTTTTTCGAGATATTAAGGAAAGTAAACAAAGTTACCAAAACTTTTTATGTCTGTTAATAAAATATTTTATTCTAACCCTTCCTTAACTCCAAACGCAACCAAAATTTCAACATATTAGTTTTAATGAAGGTAAAACATGCAGAAAATGTTTCTACTGAATCCCATGATAGTAAGTACCCAAACCAAAAAAGGTATTCAAAAACTATTTTTCCAATTTTCTCGAAAAAGGTTAAAGCTATCGCCTTGAAAATGGTTTCATTCGTTTTCCTAGCCCAATAAGCAAATAAAGCGAGTACTTACAAGCTTATGAACTCAAAAACGTAAGCGTTACGATTTTTTTTGCCCGAACTTCGCCCCAAACGCCATCTTCCAGTAGGCGGATTTTGCTGGTTAACGAACTTGACTTTTCAAATTAGACGAAAGATTTTTGTACCAAATTTCATCAAAATCGGACCATTCGTCTGGTAGCTACAGAGCGAACAGACAAATCTATTTATATATATATACAAATTTCGGCCACCTATATTTTCGTGATCTATAGGGTCTGAAACGTGAAAGTTTCTAGTCGGCAATTCCGAATTGCGTCGTGATGTCAACCTCACAAGCGGGTTCTCCCTATGGAGATAGGGAGTAACCGCGCTAAAAAGGAATAATTTAATGGGTTTCTGGTAGGACTCAATTATAGACAATAAGTTTCAGAAACATCGTCTCCTTATGGCAGCAGAAAATACAATTATACAGGGTAATTCAGGTCTAATAGCCAAACTCTAGAAGGTGATTCTGGACATAATTTCCAACACAAAACTTCATTTGAAGTATGGTCCGATTCCACCTTTTTTCCTCAGCAGATACAATACTTACAGAAAAACTTCTAAATTTAGTAAGCATTAAATGTCTGCAAATTAAGTGGAAGTTTATTGAGGGATTAATTGAAAGATTCTCTCCTTTTTGTCAAAAAAATGTGGTATGTTGTTTTGTTACTTTCAAATACATCACGATTCCCGACAGGTTTGATTCAACTATATTTTTAAACCTCCTGGACCTGAAAAGTTTTGTGAACTTTGTATATTATCCTTAATGTCTCGAAAGCAGCCGAGAAATCGTGGTAAGTACAATGTAAACATTCTAAAGCTTACTAAATTTTCTAAAAAAATAATTCTGAAGCAAATTTCGATAGGCGATGTAAGTCGGAGAAATATGTGCTTAAAACTTTGAAAGTGATAGTTTGGTTCTTTTGAACGGGGTTTTGTCACTGTTTATCTCACTTTTTAATTTTTAAAAGTATATTCAGAAGACAAATGAGTATTTAAGTAAAGGTAAGAAAATATGAAATATATTGGTAATACCGTTTACTAAAACGACCACTGTGAAGGAGTCACTTCCGCTTAGGATACTGCCAGTTTCCTGTTGTTGTGTATTAAACTTCCTTCAACTCAAGATTTGATTTTATATTTTTCACGAAACATCAAAACCTACCAATAACTGCTACTATGCCTTTACTAGTGGCACTAGGGATGTGACTCGGAACTGCGCAAGGATGACGCAGTTCCTGCTAATCGGACTTTTTGACTCTTACTGTCAGTGTGGCTCTAGCAGAGAGATCTTTCTTTAAGCTTAAGCTGACTAACAAAGGGAGCATATCGGATCAAGCCGCAAAACAAGCTGCTTTAGATGAAACATTACCTTTTAGTTTCAATAAGGCCCCCAGGAGCGCAGTAGCCTACTTGAACTGGAGACAAAAGAAACCTGGAATCTCCGGTGGAGAATAACACCCAAAGGAAGACATTTGTATGAATATTTTCCGACATTGGACGACAGACTACATATAAACAAACTAACATACAAACTAACTTTTCCGAAGCCACAGATCATCAAAGAACTTCGTCAATTTCTTGGTATGTTCAACTTTCATCGGTCATCTATCAAGAATGCAACCAAAATCCGTCAACCCCTAAATGAGTTTCTACACAATGCCAAGAAAAATGACCGTCGACCCGTTCCTTGGACTCCTTAAACCGAAGACGATTTCGATAGGTGTTAGAATACATTGTGCACGGCAACTGTCTTGGGACACCCTGCTAAAGGCGCGCTAATTTCCCTTGTCTGTGATGCATCTGATACATGTCTGGGCGCCGTGCCACAATAAATTGAGGGGGAGAAATGGGTCCCATTGGGTATTTTTTTTTTTTTTTTTTTTCCTCAAAGGCTCTTAATCTAGCACAACGGACTTATTCAACTTATGATCGGGAGCTTCTCACTATTCTGAAAGCTGTAGTACATTTTCGGGCAACGATTGAAGGGAGAAGATTTACTATTTTTACAGACCATAAACCATTGACCTACGCTTTTAGGGTTAAGTCACCGTCCATGTCCCAAATGCGCCTGCGGTGGTTAAATTTTATATCACAGTTCTCAAATGATGTAAGGTATGTCGAAGGAAATGCCGAGGTTGTAACTGATCCTTTATCCCGAATTGAAGAGATATCGCTTGACGAAGACTGGAGTCAACTTGCAGAAGAACAGGAGGGCGATAAAGAATTGCAGGAGACCATCAAGCAGAAGAATCTACAGATGAAGATGTTCCAGATTCCAGGAGTGAGTCGGACTGTTTGGTGTGGGCCTTCCACTTCTCGGGTGCGACCATACTTGCCTACTTCTTTCCGTCGGTCTTGTTTCGATCTGTGTCATGGGATGACCCATCCCGGAGTCCGGGCGACTCGGAGGCTTGTAGCAGCCAAGTACTTTTGGCCGTCCATGAATGTGGACGTGAGAACATGGGCCAAGTCCTGCTTAGCTTGTCAGAGAAGCAAAGTCGGCCGTCACACTATTGCTCCACATGCCGTATTCGCTCCGAGTGCGAGATTCTGCGTTACGGTGATCAACCGATTTACTCGCTGGCCGGAAGCAGCACCTGTCTCGGGCATAACGGCTGAAGCTGAAGCTAATGCTCTCTACTAGGCCTGGGTGGTTCGGTTCGGAGTACTACGGCGTATAACGACTCACCAGGGGCGTCAGTTCGAATCTGCCCTCTTCACCAACCTCAGCAAGATGCTAGAGATAAAGCGCATCCGAAGAAGCGCCTACCATCCGCAAGCTAATGGCTGCGTGAAGCGTTGGCACCGAGCCTTAAAGAATGCCCTCACCGCCGGGGGCATTGGGTTGCAAATCTACCTACAGTGCAGTTGGGCCTGCGAACCACGGTGAAAGAAGCCGTTCAAGCAAGCGTCACGGAAGCGGTTTATGGCCATGCACTGTGCCTCCCCGGTGAGTTCCTGGTATCACCCTGTGGCGGCTCCAACTCGTCAGACATTTTTTTTTTTATCTGAGGGACATCATGAATCAGCTGAGGCCGGCCCCCTTCGGAACTTCATCGAGGAAGGCCTTCGTACACCGCGCCTTTACCATTTTTTCCATCCCGCAGCAACCTACAAAGGACGAACCTTCTCCTCCAGCGTCTGCGTCAACTGCTTACCAGACCCGGTCTGGACACTTCGTCAGGCGGAACGTGAGATTCGTCGACTGCATCAGTAGAGGGGAGCTATGTTGAGACGGCAATGATGTCACACTCCTAATGATTCTAGTCTCTATTGGGCTTGTCTCTTTGGGAATGTGGCAAATCTGTTGTTGTGCCTTTCTCTCTCTCTTTTCTCTATTGACGGTGGACTGTACGTGCCTCCCTTTGTCGGAACGGAGCAAGATCTTCTAGTGTCTGTTGCTACGTAGCAAAATTAAGCTTTAGCAAGTAGTACATGCTTTTCATATGTAGATGTACATGCTTTTCATATGTAGATGTAGGCAAGTGTTATATTGTGTCATAATGAGTAGTTACTTGTAAGCCAACATTCTTTTCTTAATAACTTTAATTTGTTTAATAAATCAATTAATTTAATAAATCATTTGGAAGTATATGAGCTTATTTATAAGGAACCCGCAAATCTTTACAATTTGATACAGAATGTAAAACTTTAGTTATGTTATTTTTATTATGTTATTTTTGTCCTATTACTACCTACCTTGTTATTGTATAAGAAACACTAACAATATAACAAGGAATGGCCTAACTCCATGGCAACGTCATGTACTTATTTTTAACTTCATAACGAACAAAATTTTTGACTTCATAACTTTGGTTTAGCTAGTTAGGAGGTCAAAATATCAAAAGATCCCGCCCGTAATCCCAATTTTCGTTTTTTTTTTTTTTTATATCTCAGACACCCTTTATCCTAGCGACATGACCATTCTATAACAAATTTAAGCTAATTCAATATGCTACAAGGTTAACTCAATAAAGTGTTTCAAGATAACTTTAGTTTTCGAGATATCCACTATTAAAAGATTGTCATTTTGGGAGAAAAAACACACTTTTTGCTCTTCTCGACCGGATATCTTTTCAACGATGAACCCAAAAAAAGTCCGACTCGCAGGAACTGCATCATCTTAGCGCGGTTCCTTTCTTATCCCTAGTCTAATTTGGAAAGATTAAAATATTTATTTATTGATAAGGCTTCGCAACTTTGGCCAAGAAGAAGAAGATTAAAATAGAAGCAGTTATTATTTTGGTTCCACCAGTCTTGAAAGGTCTTGATTTACGATCTTACCTGGAAGGGTCGGTCAACACTTGAAAGGGTCCCGCTAGTTACAAGGTCTTGGAATCTAGGAAATCTATATTTCTAACAATAATTTTTTTTGTTATTGTACTTAACAAGTTTTATTGTAAAATAAATTATCCAACTATAAGCAATTAAGAAATAACAAGGAATAAAAACAGACAAAAAACCGTTCGAATAAACGAAATCAATTACTTTAATGGTTTAAGCACTTATTTCTCCGATTGACATCGTCTAATTAAAACTTTTTTCAGAACATTTTTTGTAGAGCATTTAGTAGGCTTTCGAATGGTAACCTTTCGCTTCACAAGATTTTCAACCGTTTTCGAGATATTAATGAAAGTATACGAAGTTCCCAAAACATTTCATTATTTCTAGCTATAGAAAATTGGTCTCATTTTACCTATCCTGTTTTACACACAAATACATTTTCTTAACATAAGAAATTACAAAAATAAAAATCAATAAAAAACTAAGGGAAAGAGACAAAAATTACAAAAAGAACGACCAACACCCGTTCATAAGAACTAAACAGACGTATTTGAAGTTTTAAGCACTTATTTCTTCGACTGACATCACCTTCGTTCTCTCATTGAGTAAGGAAATGAGAAATTCATGTTTGTAGCAGTGGGGCCTGGGCAAGCCAGCTGTAGGGTGTTCCAGGTAAAAGGCAGTCAGGCAGGCAAGCATATAGGCATATAGGCATAAAGACAGGCAGGCAGGCATATAGGTGTAAAGGCAGGAAGGCATATAGGCATAAAGACAGGCAGACATGGAGGCAGACAGGCAGGCAGGCATATAGGCATGAAGACAGGCAGGCAGGCAGACATGGAGGCAGACAAGGAGGCGGACATGGAGGCAAATATGGTGGCGGGCAGCCATGGTGGCGGGTGCTCTAGGAAAACGTTTGCCATAAAGTTTCTCATTTTCTTACCTTGCTTTACTAAAATACTTATTTGACTGTCACACAAGTATGCAATTAAAAAAAATAAACCTTCTTGTAGCATTTTAACCCTTGAGTGGTCACGTCGGGTCATAGTGACCCGACACTCTCTTATTTCCTGTAGATTCATATCAAATCCTGCAAGTACACGCTTGAGCCTTATGCTCACCTCCTAATTCCCCCCCCTCCTTTACTCCAGTTTATATTTGGCAGTGCTATTGATAATTGTTCCTTTTATTTTACCCGTTTTGACCCGAGGTGACCACTTGTGTAACTCTGTTATTGTGAGATTCACGACGAACTAATAAATGGCCCCTAGATGTATTTCTTGATTTAATGAATGTTACGGGAATCAAGTCATAGTTTTTAAACAAAATCAATTACAAAAAAACTATCAATTTCAAAATGACCCTTCCTATATTTTTGACCTCGGGCACCAACTTCTCCCAAGTCTAACTGCCAGATCAGTATGCCAAACCTTACCAAGGACCTTGAAAACAAGGCTCAATTCTTGTTTAGAAGATGAGGGAATTGGTTTTCTGCCAGTGACTGAAGAAGCAGTGACCAGCAGGGAGAATGAAATGAAAAGGAGTTCTGTGTGTTCGAGTACCAAAGACTCAAAATTTTCAAATTTTTGTACTGAGAGTAATAATTGTTTGTGTAAAATTCCCATGAAAATCATTTTTCCTAATTGTATCTAATACAAATTATTCATAATTTTGAATCTTTTTAAAAGAAATAGATGTATTTTCTTTATACATGCGTTTTCATTGACTAAATTTCAAGTACAATTATTTTCATTTAAATGCATTGAAAAAGATACGAAACCAATGTACAAATCATTTTAATACATTTTACTATAAATTATAAACACAAAGCAGCTATTATTTCTCTTTTTCATGTAGAAAAGGAACTAAATAAAAGTCGGGTCATAATGACCCGAGGTGACCTGCAATGAAAGTAACATATAGGTGACCACTCAAGGGTTAATGAAAAAGTTTAATTAATTCAAAATTTTAACAAATTATTTACCTTAGTAGAAGCTGATGGTGGCTGAAACATTTTTTCAGGCAATGTTCATAACATTTTCTTTTTCTCTTGTTTTAAGGCATGTCAGCCACACGGGCGATTTATGCCTTGACACCGACACCGACAGGACCAGACCAGGCGAGAGCACGCCCACCGATATCGCAGGCCTCCCACTCGATGAGGGTTTAGAGTATACTGCCGATATTACGTGACATGAGCTTGTGGCCGAGGGTCTGTTCGGTGGGACCAGGCCGACCAGACCCTCCAAGCTCATGGACCCTTTGGTCCTGAGGGCCCACGACACCGGAAGACCCACCCCCACCCGCCCGGCACCATGCCGGAGCAGGGTCACCCCAATCAATAATAGTTTATGTTTAAATGAGGCTGATTCTGTGGATTAATATGTTTTAGAATTAATTATAATGAAATTGTTGCAATTTAATTCACATGTTTCAGCAAATATATTTCTAAAATGACATCATAAAATTTACTTTTAGATTTTTCTTTCGGTAATATTTTAACTATTTAAATTTTTGAAATTAATTGGGTATTTTTTAGAAAAAGTAATAATTTATTGATTTGAATGGGACTGTTACCAAAAATTTCCTCGAAATCTGAGGAGAGCTGAAATTCATCTCTTTGCTCTTTATAAACTCGACACTCAATAAAAATATGCTTGACAGTTATAAATACTCCGCATGTTGGGCAAATGGGCTGTGCCTCTCTGGTCATCAGATATCCATGAGTCAATCGGGTATGACCAATGCGCAGTCGTGCCAAAGCAACCTCATCCTTCCTCTGGCCTGTAAAAGAAGTCTTCCAAGCCCTGACACCTGCTTTAATTTCCCTTAGCTTGTTATTGTTCTGCTCATACCACCTAGCGTGCCAGGAAATCCACATCTTAGACTTTATTTGAGCGTGAATGTCTGAAAAGGGGACTTTTTTGTATGGTATTCCATTAGAAACGGCTGCCTTTGCAGCCCGGTCTACTTCCTCATTTTCGGTTATGCCACAGTGACCAGGAATCCAAGAAAAGACAACTTAAACATTGCTTGCTCTGAGTGTTTCTAGGCATTCCAAAATGTAGACAAGTGGATGGTTAGAAAGAAGGTTATTTATTGCTAGGAGTGCTGAGAGTGAATCGGTGAAGATTGATACGTGTCTTTCCTGAGGGATTTTAGCGCGGTTCCTCCCTCCCCCATAGGGAGGAACCCCGCTTATAGGGTTGATACAATGAAACATAGAAAATTTCGCGTTTCAGAACCCCTAGAGACCGAAAATAACGATGGTTCAAATTTGTATATATATATATATATATATATATATATATATATATATATATATATGTATATATTTATTTATATATATATATATTTGTCTGTTCGCTCTCTAGATAGAAGACGAATGGTCCGATTTTGATGAAATTTGGTACAAAAATCCTTCGTCCAATTTGAAAGGTCAAGTTCGTTAACCAGCAATATCCGCCTACTGGGAGATGGCGTTTGGGGCGAAATTCGCGCAAAAAAAATCGTAACGCTTACGTTTTTGAGTTCATAAGCTTCTAAGTACTCGTTTTATATGATTCCTGGGCTAGGAAAACGAATGAAACCATTTTCAAGGCGATAGCTTTAACCGTTTTCGAGAAAATTGGAAAAATATTTTTTGAATACCGTTTTTGGTTTGGGTACTTAGAATCACGGGACTCAGTTGAAACATTTTCTGCATGTTCTACTTTCATCAAAACTAATATGTTGAAATTTTGGTTACGTTTGGAGTTAAGGAAGGGTTAAAATAAAATATTTTATTAACAGACATAAAAAGTTTTAGTAACTTTGTTTACTTTACTTAATATCTCGAAAAAGGTTGAAAATCTTTGTAAACGGAAGAATACCATTAGAAAGCTTTTTTTTTTTTTTTTTTCATGTTTTCCACGTTGGAGTAACCCTCCAGCGTGGGAGTTTATTTATCTACGTATGCCATCCTTTCTGGATACTACACGTATTTTGATTAGGCATGTACATAAATAATGGATTCTTTTACAATTAATATGAATACTGAAATTAAATGACAATAATAAAAAAAAAAATAAAACGAAAACTGATAAAAAAAAAAAGTAAATAAACAAAATTATATACATATGTAAATAACATAATACATATGTGAGCATTCAGATGAGTTGATTGATATTTTTTAGGTCCAGTTGTTTAATAAATGCATCAAATTCCTTAAAATATGTAAGTAATAAGTCGGGTTTGTCAACGGGCCAAGTTCCGTCCTGTAAGGTAATGTCCTTAATCAGTTTTGTCCTGGGTCCGTCCAGTAATGTACAGTCGAACAGGAGATGGTCGTAAGTCTGTTCAGTCATATTGTCGCATTTACATGTGTTAGTAGTTATAAGTTTAAATCTGTATAAATAACTTTTCGTCGGTCCATGTCCTGATATGAATTGAGTCATTTTAAAGTTGTTAAGTGTTAATTTTTGTCTATTGAGTATTGTAGGTATGAATTTGTGTAAATGTCTTCCTTTAGTTGTGTTCGTCCATCGTTCGTCCCATTTTTGTATTGATTTGTCTCGCAGTAGTGTTTTTATAGTCTGTGATGTAAGTTTAGAGTAAGATATAGGTAAAGTCGTGTCTTTTGAAGCTGATTTTGCGAGTAAGTCAACTGTCTCGTTCCCTAATAGTCCAGAATGTCCTTTAATCCATGTTATTGTAACTGTCACATTTTTCTGTTTACACAGAATTAGTAGTGTTCTAATGTGCTCAGTCTGTTCGTTATGATTTTGGCTGTTGTATATCCGTGCTATGTTTGTCTTGCTGTCAGTGTATATTATGCATGTGTCTCCGTCGTGACTTATGGAATATAGTGTTTCTACTGCTTTTATGATTGCAAGGTTTTCTGCCTGGTTGTTCGTACATAGTGGTGATAGTCTGTATTGTCCGCTGTCAATAGTTAAGTCGTCTTTTAGTATTATGTATGCAGATCCAACACAGTCATTGCTTTTACTTCCGTCCGTGTAAATGTGATAAGTCCATGTTGTTTTTACATCGTCAGCCGGTACAATGTTGTCTTTAGGGTGTAACCAGTTCGTGAACCGTATGTCTTGTTCTATGTCATGAGCTGTGATGTTCTGATGTGTAAAGTCTTCTGGAATTTCTTTCAATTTCAATAACCTATGTAGCCTTAACATTTCCTCAGCTTTGATGTGAATTGGCAATGTGTTAGCTAAAACACATGATGCTTCATACGATAATGTACGATATCCCCTGGATATTTTAATCGCAGCTAATCTCTGTACTCTTTCTAGTTTTTTCACATTTCTTTTCACACTTAAAGCATGGCCCCATATTTCAATCCCGTATGTCAAAATGGGGACTATCGCCCCTTTGTAGATTGTGGCTAATGCGTCAGAATTAAGACCCCAAGTGACTCTGGCAGCCATCGATAGTCCATTTATTATTGAAAATAGTCGTGTTTGTAAGTTAGTAATGTGATAGTTCCATTTCAACTTGTTGTCAATATAAAGTCCTAGAAATTTAAGAACAGTTTTTTCTTGAAGAGTTTGTCCATTTAGGGTAATGTCTAATTTAGGTATATTTCTTCTTCTTGTAAATAGTGTGTATGTCGATTTCTCCAAGTTAAACGTAAGTTTGTGTCTGTTCGTCCATTCATTAATTGTGTCTAAAGTTAAGTTTGCACGTTCTTCTAATTCAGTTAAGTTTGTCCCAACTACTGTAAGTAAAATGTCGTCAGCAAATGCTATAATCTCTGTCCCTTCAGGTGTTTCTGTTGTAAGTAAACTGTCCATAATTAGGTTCCATAGTAGTGGTGAACAAGCTGATCCTTGTGGAGTACCTCTGTTCTGTGATGTATGTACCGTCGTGTTTTGTAGTGTCATGTATACATGTCTATTATGGAGATAGTCTGTTAGTAATCTGTAAATATTTTGGGGGCATTGGTGTTTGTGTAGTGATTAGAAAGCTTATTAAATGCTCTAAAAAAAAGGTTCTAATGAAAGTTTTGATTAGGCGATGTCAATCGGAGAAATAAGAGCTTAAATCTTTAAAGTAATTGATTTCGCTTATTCGAACTGTTCTTTTTGTCTGTTTTTTATTCCTTGTTATTTTTTAATTGCTTATTGTTGGATAATGTATTTGAAAATAAAACAGGTTAAGAAAAATAAGAAAAACAATTTAATGTTAGAGATATGGATTTCCAAGATATATAGCTTTTCAACTGCCTAGCGTCCTTCCTAGGGAGGGTTCTTTGTCTTTGATTTTGGTACTTAGAATTATGGGATACAGTTGAAACATTTTCTGCATGTTCGAGTTTCATCAACACTAATATGTTGAAATTTTTGTTACGTTTGGAGTTAAGGAAGGGATAGAATCAAATATTTTATTAACAGACATGAAAAGTTTTGGGAACTTTGTATACTTTCCTTAATATCTCGAAAAAGGTTGAGAATCTTGGTAAACGAAAGACTACCATTAGAAAGCTTACTAAGTGCTCTACAAAAAAGGTTCTAATGAATGTTTTGATTAGGCGATGTCGATCGGAGAAATAAGTGCTTAAAACTTTAAAGTAATTGATTTCCCTTATTCGAACTGTTCTTTTTGTCTTTGATTTTGGTACTTAGAATCATGGGATTCAGGTGAAACATTTTCTGCATGTTTGAATTTTATCAAAACTAATATGTTGAAAATTTGGTTACGTTTGGAGTAAAGTAAGGATTAAAATAAAATATTTCATTTTTAGTCATGAAAAGTTTTGGGAACTTCGTATATTTTCATTAATATCACGTAAACGGTTCGGAATCTTGGCAAGCAAAATTCGAAAGGTTACTAAATTCTCTACAAAAAATGTTTTGAAGACATTGGCGATGGGATGGTCATATTTGGAGAAATAAGTGCTTAAAACATAGGTAATTTCGTTCATTTGAACGAATCTTTTTGTGTGTTTCCTACAGTTTTTTTCACTGCTCGTTATTTTTGTGATTGCTTATAGTAGTCAAACGTATTATTCAATAAAACAGGATACGTATAAATAGAAACAATATTTTGTTTCAACGGCATCTTGGAATTCGAAGATGCCCTATGAATATCTAGATTACTGTACTGGTGATGATTTCGTTCTTTAGAATTGTTTTTGGTATTCTCTATTTTCAGCAGTTTTTATCTATTTATTAATTTTTTTGTTTAAATTCATTGAACAAAAAAGTCCGATTCGCAGGATCTGCATCATCTTAGCGCGGTTCCGTTCTTATCCGAAGTGCGATTAGTAAAGGAATAGTAGCAGCTATCGGTAGGTTTTGATCTTTCGTTAAAAATATAAAATAATATCTCAAAAAGAAGGAAGCTAAAAGCGCCACATATGGAAACTGACAGTTTTCTAAGCGGATGGGACTCTCCCGTCATCGCGACGCTCTCTCTAGGAAAACTCTATTACCAATATGATTCTTATTTTCTCAGCTTTAATGAAATACTCATTCCACCGTTAAATAAACTTAAAAAACAAAAGTGAGGTAAACAGTGACAAAAACCCGTTTAAAATAACAAAACTAAAACTTTCGTAATTTTAAGCACTTACTTCTCCGACTGATATTGCCCCATCGAAACTTTCTTCAGAATCTTTTTTGTAGAGAATTTAGTAAGGTTTTGAATGGTTATATCGTACTTCCCACTGTTTTGAAGATATTAAGGGGGAAAAATGGTGCTAATACCTACTAGGTTGAAAAGCTATATATCTTGGAAATCCATATCTCTAACATTAAATTGTTTTTCTTATTTTTCTTAACCTGTTTTATTTTCAAATACATTATCCAACAATAAGCAATTAAAAAATAACAAGGAATAAAAAACAGACAAAATGAACAGTTCGAATAAGCGAAATCAATTACTTTAAAGATTTAAGCTCTTATTTCTCCGATTGACATCGCCTAATCAAAACTTTCATTAGAACCTTTTTTTTAGAGCATTTAATAAGCTTTCTAATGGTTTTCTTCCGTTTACAAAGATTTTCAACCTTTTTCGAGATATTAAGTAAAGTAAACAAAGTACTAAAACTTTTTATGTCTGTTAATAAAATATTTTATTCTAACCCTTCCTTAACTCCAAACGTAACCAAAATTTCAACATATTAGTTTTGATGAAAGTAGAACATGCAGAAAATGTTTCAACTGAGTCCCGTGATTCTAAGTACCCAAACCAAAAACGGTATTCAAAAAATATTTTTCCAATTTTCTCGAAAACGGTTAAAGCTATCGCCTTGAAAATGGTTTCATTCGTTTTCCTAGCCCAGGAATCATATAAAACGAGTACTTAGAAGCTTATGAACTCAAAAACGTAAGCGTTACGATTTTTTTTGCGCGAATTTCGCCCCAAACGCCATCTCCCAGTAGGCGGATTTTGCTGGTTAACGAACTTGACCTTTCAAATTGGACGAAGGATTTTTGTACCAAATTTCATCAAAATCGGACCATTCGTCTTCTATCTAGAGAGCGAACAGACAAATATATATATATATATAAATAAATATATACATACATATATATATATATATATATATATATATATATATATATATATATATATATATATATATATACAAATTTGAACCATCGTTATTTTCGGTCTCTAGGGGTTCTGAAACGCGAAATTTTCTAGTCGGCACTTCCGGATTGTTTCATTGTATCAACCCTATAAGCGGGGTTCCGCCCTATGGGGGAGGGAGGAACCGCGCTAAAATCCCTCAGGAAAGACACGTATCAATCTTCACCGATTCACTCTCAGCACTCCTAGCAATAAATAACCTTCTTTCTAACCATCCACTTGTCTACATTTTGGAATGCCTAGAAACACTCAGAGCAAGCAATGTTTAAGTTGTCTTTTCTTGGATTCCTGGTCACTGTGGCATAACCGAAAATGAGGAAGTAGACCGGGCTGCAAAGGCAGCCGTTTCTAATGGAATACCATACAAAAAAGTCCCCTTTTCAGACATTCACGCTCAAATAAAGTCTAAGATGTGGATTTCCTGGCACGCTAGGTGGTATGAGCAGAACAATAACAAGCTAAGGGAAATTAAAGCAGGTGTCAGGGCTTGGAAGACTTCTTTTACAGGCCAGAGGAAGGATGAGGTTGCTTTGGCACGACTGCGCATTGGTCATACCCGATTGACTCATGGATATCTGATGACCAGAGAGGCACAGCCCATTTGCCCAACATGCGGAGTATTTATAACTGTCAAGCATATTTTTATTGAGTGTCGAGTTTATAAAGAGCAAAGAGATGAATTTCAGCTCTCCTCAGATTTCGAGGAAATTTTTGGTAACAGTCCCATTCAAATCAATAAATTATTACTTTTTCTAAAAAATACCCAATTAATTTCAAAAATTTAAATAGTTAAAATATTACCGAAAGAAAAATCTAAAAGTAAATTTTATGATGTCATTTTAGAAATATATTTGCTGAAACATGTGAATTAAATTGCAACAATTTCATTATAATTAATTCTAAAACATATTAATCCACAGAATCAGCCTCATTTAAACATAAACTATTATTGATTGGGGTGACCCTGCTCCGGCATGGTGCCGGGCGGGTGGGGGTGGGTCTTCCGGTGTCGTGGGCCCTCAGGACCAAAGGGTCCATGAGCTTGGAGGGTCTGGTCGGCCTGGTCCCACCGAACAGACCCTCGGCCACAAGCTCATGCCATGTAATATCGGCAGTATACTCTAAACCCTCATCGAGTGGGAGGCCTGCGATATCGGTGGGCGTGCTCTCGCCTGGTCTGGTCCTGTCGGTGTCGGTGTCAAGGCATAAATCGCCCGTGTGGCTGACATGCCTTAAAACAAGAGAAAAAGAAAATGTTATGAACATTGCCTGAAAAAATGTTTCAGCCACCATCAGCTTCTACTAAGGTAAATAATTTGTTAAAATTTTGAATTAATTAAACTTTTTCATTAACCCTTGAGTGGTCACCTATATGTTACTTTCATTGCAGGTCACCTCGGGTCATTATGACCCGACTTTTATTTATTTCCTTTTCTACATGAAAAAGAGAAATAATAGCTGCTTTGTGTTTATAATTCATAGTAAAATGTATTAAAATGATTTGTACATTGGTTTCGTATCTTTTTCAATGCATTTAAATGAAAATAATTGTACTTGAAATTTAGTCAATGAAAACGCATGTATAAAGAAAATACATCTATTTCTTTTAAAAAGATTCAAAATTATGAATAATTTGTATTAGATACAATTAGGAAAAATGATTTTCATGGGAATTTTACACAAACAATTATTACTCTCAGTACAA
Source organism: Gonocerus acuteangulatus (assembly GCA_946811695.1). Lineage (NCBI taxonomy): Eukaryota > Metazoa > Arthropoda > Insecta > Hemiptera > Coreidae > Gonocerus > Gonocerus acuteangulatus. Next base: position 75,636,309 of record OX328126.1, on the reverse strand, counting down.
AAATTTGAAAATTTTGAGTCTTTGGTACTCGAACACACAGAACACCTTTTCATTTCATTCTCCCTGCTGGTCACTGCTTCTTCAGTCACTGGCAGAAAACCAATTCCCTCATCTTCTAAAAAAGAATTGAGCCTTGTTTTCAAGGTCCTTGGTAAGGTTTGGCATACTGATCTGGCAGTTAGATGACTTGGGAGAAGTTGGTGCCCGAGGTCAAAAATATAGGAAGGGTCATTTTGAAATTGATAGTTTTTTTGTAATTGATTTTGTTTAAAAACTATGACTTGATTCCCGTAACATTCATTAAATCAAGAAATACATCTAGGGGCCATTTATTAGTTCGTCGTGAATCTCACAATAACAGAGTTACACAAGTGGTCACCTCGGGTCAAAACGGGTACAATAAAAGGAACAATTATCAATAGCACTGCCAAATATAAACTGGAGTAAAGGAGGAGGGAAATTAGGAGGTGAGCATAAGGCTCAGGCGTGTACTTGCAGGATTTGATATGAATCTACAGGAAATAAGAGAGTGTCGGGTCACTATGACCCGACGTGACCACTCAAGGGTTAAAATGCTACAAGAAGGTTTATTTTTTTTAATTGCATACTTGTGTGACAGTCAAATAAGTATTTTAGTAAAGCAAGGTAAGAAAATGAGAAACTTTATGGCAAACGTTTTCCTAGAGCACCCGCCACCATGGCTGCCCGCCACCATATTTGCCTCCATGTCCGCCTCCTTGTCTGCCTCCATGTCTGCCTGCCTGCCTGTCTTCATGCCTATATGCCTGCCTGCCAGTCTGCCTCCATGTCTGCCTGTCTTTATGCCTATATGCCTTCCTGCCTTTATGCCTATATGCCTGCCTGCCTGTCTTTATGCCTATATGCCTATATGCTTGCCTGCCTGACTGCCTTTTACCTGGAACACCATACAGCTGGCTTGCCCAGGCCCCACTGCTACAAACATGAATTTCTCATTTCCTTACTCAATGTATTCAAAAATATCAAAATGTTTCTAAATGTCTTGACTTCTTCTACTATAATACTAATTCTAAAAAGAAATGCAATTTAAAACAAAAAACAACCAAATAAAAAGTGAGCTAAACAACTACGAAAACCCGTTCAAAAGAACAAAACAAACACATTTAAAGTTTTACGCACTTATTTCTCCGATTGACATCGACTAATCGAAAATTATTTTAGAATCTTTTTTGTAGAACATTTAGTAAGCTTTCGAATGGTAACCTTGCGCTACACAAGATTTCCAACCCTTTTCGAAATATTAAGGAAAATATACGAAGTTCCCAAAACATTTCATGCCTAAAAATAAAATATTTTATTATAATCCTTCCTGAACTCCAAACGTAACCAAAATTTGAACATCTCTGTTAATATAAATTTCTAACATGCATCGAATATTTTAACTGTATCCCATGATTCTAAGTACCCGAACCAAAAGCTTTATCCGACAACTATTGTTCCATTTTTCCCAACTACGGTTAAAGCTATTGCCTTAAAAATGGGTTCATTCGTTTTTCTAGGCCAATAAACCTATAAAACAAGTACTTACAAGCATATGAAGTAAGCGGAACGATTTTTTTCACGCGAATGTCACTCCAAAAACCATTTTCCGGTGGGCGGATTCTGCTGGTTAACGAACTTGACCTTTCAAATTAGACGAAAGATTTTTGAACCAAATTTCATCAAAATCGGACCGTTATTCGCTGTGCTAGACCGCGAACAGACAATTACACACACACACACACACACACACACACATATATATATATATGTTTATATATATACACAAATTTGAACCACCGTTATTTTCGTTCTCTAGGGGTTCTGAAACGCCCCTTCCCTCCATAGGGAGGAACCCCGCTTAAGGTTGACCTCATGACGCAATCCGGAAGTGCCGACTAGAAAATTTTGCGTTTCAGAACCCCTAGAGAACGAAAATAACGGTGGTTCAAATTTGTGTATAGATATATATTGGGAAGGTCCGGACTTTCCCAATATATATATATACACAAATTTGAACCACCGTTATTTTCGTTCTCTAGGGGTTCTGAAACGCAAAATTTTCTAGTCGGCACTTCCGGATTGCGTCATGAGGTCAACCTTAAGCGGGGTTCCTCCCTATGGAGGGAAGGGGGGAGGAACCTCGCTAATTATACCATGTAATAGATACAGTACGGTAACAGCAGTTTTGTTATCGTCCTAGCAACGCATTTTTCCTAGGCGAGCTTGCTCTCTTTAAAACTAAAAATTCAGACCCCTCTAAAAGCACTTTAAAATTTGAATATAAAAAAACAAAAAAAAAAACTTTCTTAGCGAGTGTTTACTCCCCAAAGGAAGTGTCCATGCTTTATATTCTTTAACTTTATTTGCGTTATTATATTTTAATATTACTTATTTGGTTTCTAATTTATTTATTTGTATATTTCGATATAAATAAAGCATTTGACACGGTCTGGCAGGGGAGGATTGTTTCTAGGCTAATTGAATGGGGTGTTGGGGAAAAACCTATTAATTTTAAAATAGGTTTTCTCTCCAACAGAACATTCAGAGTTAGGAATGGTAACTGCTTTTCAGATGTCTTTAAACAAGATATTGGAGTACCTTAAGGGAGTGTACTGAGTACAACACTGTTCTTAATTGCAATGGACACTATTCGGGATTTCATACCTCCAAATGTTCAGAACTGTCTATATGTCGATGACTTACTAATATTCTACTCGTCAGAGAACATAAAATAAGCACAAAACAAAATACAGGAAACAATAAACTCATTGGAACGTTAGACAGAAATTACAGGACTGAAATTCTCCCCACATAAAACTAAATCAATACTTTTTACTAAGAAAATACGAAGCACAAACTATCAACTACTTCTTAATAATACTCCAGTTTCACAAACCAACGTTATCAAATTTCTAGGATACTACTGTAAAAAATCATTGCATCTTTTGAGAATTTTAAGCAGTACAAAATGGGGCGTTGACAGGAATGCAATGCTTACTGTCTATCGGAGTTTCACCAGGTCACTACTGGACTATGGATGCGTAGCATACTCGTCTGCCAAGCCCAGTACACTGAACATACTCAATCCCATGCATAATACAGGACTTCGGTTGGCGCTAGTCCTGTAAATAGCGTTCCGGTCAAGTCCTGTAAATAGCTTGTATGCTGAAGCACCTGAAGCCTCACTGTTTATCAGGAGAGCAATATTATCAGCGGAATACTTTTATAAAGTCCAAGGCTTGTCATGTGTTAGTAACCTCGGAGAAGCAACTAATACAGAATTGTACGAACAAAGAAGAAAACATGCTCGGCCCTTTTTCGTAAGATACACTGAAATAAAAGAGTTGTTCGGATTTTTACACTTGGACAGTAAACCTGACACACTGATATCAATATCACCTTCGACTATAACAAAGATAAGTTTGACATTAACTTATCATTCACAACTCACAAAAAGACAGATCCATCAGCGACTCTCTTCTACAGTAATTACTTTAAACAAATTTTAACAAAACACGAAGATTCCCTCAAAATATACACAGATGGATCAAAAACAGAAAATGGCGTAGGAGCTGCAATGGTTATTGAAGGCAATTCATTTTCTCACAAACTGCCTCCAACCTGTAGCATATATGAAGCTGAATTGCATGCCATACTCCTTGCTCTAAAGAATATTCCATCGACCACACTTAATCCTTTTCACAGACTCTCTGAGTTCACTTCAGTCACTACAAAACATGTACACGTTACACCCTACTTGCACAGAAATCAAAGAACACATTCATTACTTACACTCACTAGGAAAACATATATCTTTATGGTGGCTGCCAGGACATGAAAACCTTGAGTACGACCGCTGACTTACAAGCCAAACTTGCTACACAGAAAGACACTTACTCACATTATAATCTTTACTTCAAAGATTTAACTAGAATACATCGAAATACAATACGACAAAAATGGCAGCTAGACTGAAGTAATATGAAAGACAACAAACTAAGTCAAATCAAACATACACTTACTGAATGGCCAAGTGTATACAAAAATTCCCGGAGAGAGGAAATAGTTCTTGCAAGACTGCGAATAGGCCACACACGCATTACACATGAATACTTGATGACAAATACTGAATTACCAACATGTCAGATTTGCAATACAGAACTAACAGTCAAACATATACTAACGGACTGCCTGCTTATAGCGAACTTAGACATACCGCAGGACATTAATGACAGCAGCCACTATATCGACAATATTATTACATGAAAAATATTAACATATATAACAAAATATGAGAACATCCGCAACTTTTTTATTTCAAAATCCAATGAGTATTACTTAGTTTATTCAATGTTTATTTTTAATTTATTTTTGTGTTTTCTTTTTAATTTTTTTTTATCTGTAATTTTATTTATTCTTCATGATGATTAGGTAGTTCGAGGTGATAAGTAAAGATGGAATGGGCGTCGTATTAATGGAAGGAGGGGCATGGGAAAATACTAGGTGGGAGGTCGGGAGAGTTTTTGAAAAATATTCGAGTAAATAGGAGAAATGCCTTGTTTGTCAGTTTTGTAGTTTATATTGTTTTTGTATATGTTTATGTGTACACATTCAGAGGTCTGTAGTCTTTTTTTGTTTCGTTGTGTAGAAAGAATTTTCGTGTCTTTGAAGTTAAAAGTGTGTTTTTGCGTAATGGCGTGTTTAGCAAGTGCAGATTTATCTATTTCTTTGTTATTGATAGTTCGTTTATGTTGTGTAAGACGCGAGTGAATGTCATTTATGGTTTCTCCTATGTATACACCATGTGTATAATAATAATAATAATAAACAAGATAGCGGAACTCCGTCGAAGGATTGGTGTTATAACAAACTACCTCCAGAGCCCAGGAACAGCAAGTAAAAAGCTCAAAGCTAAAGTAGATGAGATAATCGTACTACACATAGGCTTGATTGAGGAAAAGGTTTTACCAGAAACACTGTCTACGTACTTGGACAAGCAAAAGCAGAAATTGGCAGTATACGCCAACCGAGTACGTCGATACAGTAAAGCGTTCCTCCGCGGAAAACAAAACTCACTCTTTAGTACACAAGAAAGGGATTTTTTCAGAATGTTAAGCAAACGCAGCGATGAGCCATACCGGGATCCTCGAAATGTGAAAATTCATGAAACGGTAAATTTCTGGGTCAATATATGGGAAGTTCCTGGTGCTCATATTGAAACATGGATGCCTGACATATCGGGAACTCTGCAGAACATCAGTCAAATGGAGGCTTGCAGCATAACTATTAATGACATAGCGGGTAGGTCGCGATGGTATTCACAATTATTGGCTAAAATATTCAGACAATTTACATGAACCATTCGCTCGCTGTTACCAAGAATTACTTGTAGGTACTAAGCCAATACCAAGTGACTTTGCTGAGGGTGTGACACACATGATTCCAAAGAAAGAAGGCCAACCCCTCGAACCCAATGACTACAGGCCTATAACATGCTTAAATGGAGTCTATACGCTCTTTACATCTATTATCTCTAACAAGATCCAAGATCACATCACACAAAATTAATTACTAGCTCCCGAGCAGCTAGGCTGTAGAAGTGGGTCTAAAGGATGTAAAGAGCTGTTAGTTATAGACTCCTTTATTGTATCTCAGGCCTCAGCCAAACAGCGAAGTCTATCGATGGCATGGATCGACTACAAGAAAGCTTTCGATTCGGTTCCTCACTCCTGGTTAATCGAGGTGTTAAGAATTTATAAAGTCGCTAATAATGTAACTGACCTTTTATCACGCATGATGGCCACGTGGAAAACCAAGCTTACCTTTGGAAAGGGCCGACATACAGTGGAAAGCGAAACGATAAAAATACAAAGGGGAATATATCAAGGCGATAGCCTCAGTCCTTTGTGGTTTTGCTTGTCCCTGAACCCCTTGGGCCAGTTGCTGCGTGATAGTGGGTACGGTTACCGGATGACTATAAATGACCAAGAAACCAGGATGTCTCACAGTCTATACATGGACGATCTTAAATTGTATGCAAAGAATGCTTCCCAACTGGAGAGCATGATAAACATTGTGCGAAATTTCAGTAACACCATTCTAATGTGCTTTGGTTTAGATAAGTGTGCTGTGCTACATGTTACAAAAGGACGCACAGTATCTACTGAAAACATAGCACTTTCGGATTGGGACCATGTACGTGAATTGGGGGAATCCGAAACGTATAAGTACCTTGGCATCCAACAGCACCTTAAGATCTGCCACAAAAATGTTAAGGAGGAGCTTAAAAATAAGTTTTTAAAACGGCTGCGATTAGTATTAAGAAGTTATCTGCATGGAAAACACAAAGTTAAAGCTATTAACACCTGGGTAATACCTTCATTAACGTACAGTTTCGGTGTGATAAAGTGGTCAGATACATCATTACGGGATTTGGATCGACTCATTCGAACTGAAATGACTAAAGTACGTATGCACCATCCAACATCTTCAATGGCAAGGCTGTATTTGCCAAGGAAAAAAGGTGGCCTTGGCCTCCTCAATATTGAACATTTGTGTAGATCTCAAGAAAGTAATCTGAGGCATTATATGAGATCGAGTGAGAGCCACCTTTTTATGGAAATCGTTAAATTGGACGAGAATTATACAGCCTTGAAATTGAAGATAATTAATGAACCGGATCTAAGGACAGACTTGGATCGCCTTTCTGAATGGCAAACGAAAGAACTGCACGGGCGATATTACAGTCGTTTATTTGATCCGGAGGTGCAGACGACGTTGTCGGTAGCATGGTTGACTTCTGGTCGGCTATTTTCGGAAACTGAGGGTTTCGTAATAGCCATCCAGGACCAAGTAATTGCAACACGGTCCTACCGACGACACGTTTTAAAAGATATTAGTATTTCGGACAAGTGCAGATTATGTAACAAGGCGTATGAGTCGATTCAACACGTGACGGCAGGCTGCGAAATTCATGCGGGATTACCTTCAGAGACACAACAATGTTGCCAAGATATACCATCAAGCAATTGCAGAAAGGTTCGGCATTATGGAAACTACGGTACCGAATTATCGCTACGTCCCACAAAAACTTCTAGAAAATGATAGAATTAAAATCTACTGGGACGAAGCTATGATTACGGATATTCTCATCATCGACAAGCATAATAAGACTGCTGATATAATTGATATCTCAGTGCCGAATGATAAGAATATCCGGAAAGCATATGCCGAAAAGCTGCGAAAATATCAAGACTTGGCCATTGAGTTAAAAGATCTCTATAAATTAGATTCCGCTAGAGTTACTGCAGTTATCATTTCGACCAATGGTTTGATACCGAATACTACAGTTAGTGCCACCAAATATCTGAAATTGTCAGAGGAACACCTAATACTATCCCAGCAAGAAGTTCTACTCGACACCGCTAGAATCGTCAGAAAATTTCTTAATGCCCATAATTAAAAAAAAATATATTTAAAAAAAATAAAAATACCTCTTTTTACTGGTTGGAACTATCCCCCAGTAAAAAGTATTCTCCAGTAATCTGAGAGACCCCACCCCCAGATAATAATAATAATAATTTATTTATTTATTTTTACACCAACAATGAGTACATCAATTATATAACTGTTAATGTATATATATATATATATACATATATATATATATACATACATATATATATATATATATATATATATATATATATATATATCATTTTATATATATACAATTTTTAATAAATATTATCATAAGCATGTGATAATATGTATTAAAGTGGACTTGGAAGCATACAGATTATCACATAATATATAGTAAGTGTAGTATGGCATGCCGGGTAACACCTACTAACTATAAAGTAGGTGTAGCATGGCACGCCCGATAACAGCTATTGTCAGGCCGCTGATTCGGGCTACACGGGTGGTGGGGCCAGCGTCCCTGTCGGAGGGGAAGTGTTCCCGCTCTCTTTTAATACACTCTTCACTGTCTTCTTTTTGTTTAATATTTATTTCATTTACTACCCATTATACGTTTATTATATAAATATTTCAAAATAAGGTAAAAAAATGTATTACTTACAAAAACAAACGTTTATTAAAACAATCATTTTTAATTTAATTTAGTTATATTTTATGTTCTATACTCTCAATGGCCTGTAATCTTGTTTGCATCCTACTTGTTCAAAAGAGCAAATTGCCCTTGTAGCGGGCTCTGAACGATCAAATAAATAAATAAAAAATAAATAATTTAATTTAGTTATTCTAACCTGTTTTTTAAATTCTTGTCATCGCCTGGGAGGGGAAAGCAACCCATCTCTCCTGAATCATCAGGTGACGCAGCGGTACTTCTACTATATTCCAAATTGTCCCATTCATCTTCTGAAGAATTATCTGAATCAGATGAACTATAATTTGAGGAGGAACTCCGAACGTCTATAATAATCTGTTCTATATTCTCTTCATACAGTGCATCTTTCCGCCAAGCTTCTTCAATTACTTCCTTTGTATGCTTTACTGCTTCTTTCCAATTTTCTGGAGAACCAGCGTCACCTCTCTTGTCTGTCGCTCTTCATCGGTGATCTTAAAGGATGTGTTTTCCTAGGCAACTTTACGTTTTATATGTTCCCAAATTAGTACAATTGTATTGAACTGGCAATGATATGGAGGAAGTCTGATGACTTGGTGTCCTTTTCTGCTAGCCAATTCATCCAATTCGTATACTATTTTTCTGGACCTATTTTCTGGTACAATGCTCAATAATTCGGGCTTCAACTATTCGGAGGACCAATTAATATTATTAAGAGTTAGCCATTCCTGGATATCAAGTTTTCTCCACCCAGAAGTCGGACCTTTGTTTTTAATAACAGTGTGATAAGGAGAATTATCCATAACAATTGTACTACCCGGGGTTATGTTATCCAACAACTTCATGAACCAATTTTTGAACACATCTGAGTTCATCTCTTTATGATAATCCCCTGTTGTTTTTGACCTGAAGAGTAACATACTGTTATGTATGAAACTGTTCGCGCTACCTGCATGGGCCATGATAAGGCGTCCATCCTTTCCAGTTGGAAGTTTACAGGAAGACCACTTCTTCTAAATTGCATTCTCTGATTTGGCGTAAAAATACACATCTGGCAATGACAATATCCCTTCTTTCCTTTAAAAAATTTCCGGTTGTTTATTTTCTTCCATTTAAAATTTAATTTGTGACGAATAAATGGCAAGGTATTTCCCCCTATGAATAATCCAGCTTCATTGAGAGAAAATATCAACAATTTCCTGGTAGGCCACTCTTTCCTCTCGTAATAGGAGTATATGTGATTACGAATAGGCTCTGAATCAAACCAATCCAGATGAGTCACTGCTTTCTTCCTCGGTCTCTTCTTCCCAGATATCGACAGCGGCTCATTTTTCTTTGAGGAACTCACAATTCGTGACACTGTAGATCTGCTTATCTGAAGGGCCTCAGCAACTCTTTCTGTGACTTTCAATGTTGACAACAACGGCCCATTTTTTATTTTTTCCTTCAAAAAATAATTGTGTAAACGAAGAACTAAAATAAGGGACTGGAAACGAAGGACTGGGATTTTAAAACGAAGGGCTTACTCCGAGGGTCTCTACTACTTCCTGCAGGTGTTTCCATTATAAGCCTCGCAAATCACTTAACAATAACAAGCGGGGACACACTATATAACAGAGCAGAAACAGGGTGTAACAACCCCCTGAGAATGTAGGAGGCGGGGTTGGAGAGGGGGTAGGCCTTCCCCTCCTTGAGTACAGGGTGGAGGTAATCCCGTGTAGCACGACTCAGCGGCTGTACAATAGTAATTTATAGAAATAAGATATAAATATTATTTCCTTTCAAATAATATTTATTTATTTCGTTCAACATGAATTCAAATATTTAGACAAATTAATATATAGCAGACATTCTTTTTCTAGATGGTTTTATCTCATGAACGATTCGGTTGCACTTCCAATCCTCTTTTCATATGGAACAGGCATAGTGGTTATAGCTCTCAGCTTGTTCTCAGCCAAGACAGTAAGTACTCTATAAAAATTAAAAAAGAAGGATATTCTACATTAAATTATATCCACCACCCTAATTAGTCTAAATATTGTTATCTTATAAGTGAATTAATATTGGTTTGGGGAAAAATAATGTTGGATTACCCAAGTAGATGGCTTAAAAGCCCCATTTCCCTAATAATAATTATTTGTAGCGGTGCCCCCCTAACTGCTCAGTTTTATTTGGTGGCTTCTGTACACCTGCCACGCTCTGTGCCTGTGCAGTGACGACGTACATACGACTCCCTTGTGCTGTGGCGCTTGTTCCTGGTATGTTAGCACCACGCCTGGCCACGCAACTACGGCTAAAAATTCATTAGAGCCATCCTACGGCTTATTTTAAAGGTAAAAATCCATTGAACATCTATACATATAATAAAATTCTAACGTATCGCTGTCTGTACATGGAAGATATTTGGTGCTCTAATTTGAAATTGTGTTTAGAGCGAATTTTGCGCGAAAAAAAATCGTAAAAATTTCTTTTTTGAGCTCATATGCTTGCAGGTGCTCGTTTTATAGGTTTGTTAACGTAGAGAAACGAATGAAGCGATATCTTTAACAGTTTTTGAGGGAGGTGGAACAAATGTTTTTGTAATTCTTTTTTTTTTTTTTGGGGTACTTAGAATCGTCGGATTCAATTGAAATATTTTCTACAACTTTGAAATTCATCTAAACTAAAATGTTTAAATCTTGGATACATTTGGAGTTAAGGTAGTATTCGAAAAAAAAAATGTTGCAAGTGGACATGAAATGTTTTTGGATGTTCGTATATTTTCGTAAATATCTCGAAAAGTGTTAGTAAATCGTGGTAAGTGGAAAGTGACCATTCGAATGCTTACTAAATTATCTACAAAAAAATGTTCTAAAGCAATTTTTGTTTAAGTGTTTGTTTTGTTCTGTTGAACGGGGTTTTGTATTTGTTTATTTAACTCACTTTTTTATTGGTTGTTTTTTTTTTTATAATTGCATTTACGAGTAACATTAGTATTTCAGTAATAGAAGGCAAGGAAATGAGACATTTATTAGCAATATTGGTTTCCTAGAGCGAACATTGAGATGGCGGGAAAGTCATTTCCGCTTAGGATACTTTCAGTTTCCTGTTTTGGCACCTTAAACATCCTTCTATTTAAGATTTAATTTATATTTTTAACGAAAGATCAAACGCTACCTACAACTGCGATTATTCTTTTGCTAATAGCACTAGGAATATGAACGGAACCGCGCTAAAATAACGTAGTTCCTGCGAGTCTGACTTTTTTTTGTTATTGAGCTTTTTATAATTTTTGTTTTCACTTTTCTGTCCAATAAAAATGAAAATTGTATTTGTTTCATGAATATAGTCTCCTAATTTCTTCTGAATGTGAGAAATCGTTATTATTTTGAACAAGTTATTCTGTTCATTTAATCCAGAGAGGAAGATATGTCAACCTGGATATTGGAACCAGGTGAATACGACTATGATATAAACATTCAGAACTGAAGAATGTGTAATCCGCCAATAATCATAAAAATTATACATACGTACACACACACACACACACACACACACACACGCAAATATAGAGGAGAAGGTGGTAATATGAGCCCCCAATTTGTTTTTCCCTTTTTTTGTAATTGCCTATGAAGTTTTTTTTAGAATATTCGTTCATAGCATTAACTACAATTATTTGTGAACATACTTATAAAATAAGAACTTTTTTCGGTAGTTTTAAGTATATGAAAAAAATAAATAAATTTGACAAATGCCAATTTGTTATTAAATCTTTTCGTCCTGGTAATATGAGCCCCTAAGAAAGAGAGATAAAATGACTTATGTATGACATTTTCATTTATTACAAAATCTTCAAAAAGCATTACAAAGTAGAAAATAATTTATAAAGTAATTTGGAAAGCGTTATTAAGGAACCATTTAATTGCATTATGACTTTCTCTTCTATTTGCAAAAATCACAAACGTAAACATCCTTGTCAAATCCAGCGAAGTCATTTTGTGCCCACATTTCGCAGATTATGCGTTGCACACACAGTTCTCCGAGGTTATCTGATAAAAATAGGCCCATGTTTTTCCGGGGGAAAATCATGAACGGAGGTACAAAGGTTCTTTACTCTCAATCCAATGAATCGCGGGATTTTGCTTTGAACTACTGATGTTCCAGTCCACATTAAACACCCTATTAGCTGGATAGTTGTGTTTGGCGTACTCGGCTTCCTGGATAGCGAAGAAATTGTCGACTGCTTCATTGCTAAATCCATAAGGTTTGGAAAATGATGTTGCAGCTGGTTTCAAAACAGACAAAACATTCTTGTGGCGATTCATGAAGTGGTCGAACCAAGCTCTTCCAATGAAACCATATCCTGTAAATGGGTGCTCAATTCAATTTCTTTCACACTGTTGGTAAGCCACTCTGTGAAAATTACGGAGCCCTTAAGTTCGGGGCTCATATTACAACCCTTACCATGTACACATAACGATACATTTTTACTTGAAAAATTACATTGTATCTGCACAGAAATAATCTCTGAAATGTCCTCTTCACTAGTCAATAGGGAACTAGATGGATTTTGAATGGACATATACTGTAATTATAAGCTAATTACTTACTTCTCAAAGGTTTTTAGATCAAGGAAACAGATAAACCATGTTTCCGCACAAACTATCAGCTGCAACTGAGTGAGAACACTCCAGTGGTGAGGGCCTTTACTGAACTATCATTTAAAATTATCACCGCCAAAGTGAGCCCGCTGTATGAGTAGAGATTGAGGGGGCTCATAATACATGCAGGGCTCATATTACCATCTTTACCTCTCTCTCTCTCTCTCTCTCTCTCTCTCTATATATATATATATATATATATATATATATATATATATATATATATATATATATAATTTGGAGCATTTGCATGTATGGAAAGACTGAATGTTCCACACATAGAAATAAAGGAATAATTTATTGGGTTTCTGGTAGGACTCAATCATAGACAATAAGTTTCAGAAAAAGCGTCTTCTTATGGCAGCAGAAAATACAAATATAAAGGGTAATTCAGGTCTAAGTAGCCAAACTCTAGAAGGTGATTCTGGACATAATTTCCAACAAAAAACTTCATTTAAAATTATCACCGCCAAAGTGAGCCCGCCGATTACACCTTTTTTCCTCAGCCCCCTAACGGACTACAGATTCAATACTCACAGGAAAACGTTTAAATTTAGTAAGCATCTCTGCAAATTAACTGGAAGTTTATTGAGGGATTAATTGAAAGATTCTCTCCCTTTTGTCAAAAAAATTTGGTATGTTGTTCTGTTACTTTCAAATACCTTCCATGATTCCCGGCAGGTTTGATTCAACTACATTTTTGAACCTCCTGGTATATTTTCCTTAATGTCTCGAAAGCAGTCGAGAAATCGTGGTAAGTACAATGTAAACATTCTAAAGCTTACTAAATTTTCTAAAAAAATAATCTGAAGCAAATTTCGCTAGGCGATGTAAGTCGGAGAAATAAGCGCTTAAATCTTTGAAAGTGATAGTTTGGTTCTTTTGAACGGGGTTTTGTCGCTATCACTTTTTAATTTTTTAAAGTATATTCAGAAGGGAAATGAGTATTTAAGTAAAGGTAAGAACATATGAAATATATTGGTAATACCGTTTACTAAAACGACCGCTGAGAAGGAGTCACTTCCGCTTAGGATACCGTCAGTTTCCTGTTGTTGTGTATTAAACTTCCTTCAACTCAAGATTTTATTTTATATTTTTCACGAAAGATCAAAACCTACCCAAAACTGCCTCTATGCCTTTACTAGTGGCACTAGGGATGTGAACGGAACTGCGCTAGGATGACGCAGTTCGTGCGAATCGGAGTTTTTGACTATTCCTGTCACTGCGGCTCCAGCAGAAAGGTCTTTTTTTAAACTTAAACTGATAAAAAATCATCCGTGAAGCACAATGCCTCAAGAGAGACTCAGCTGACTAACAAAGGGAGCATACCGGATCAAGCCGCAAAACAAGATGCTTTAGATGAAACATTACCGTTTAGTTTCAATAAGGCCCGGTGGAGAACATCACCCAAAGGAAGACATGTGTATGAATACTTTCCGACATTGGACAACAGACTACGTATAAACAAACTAACTTTTCCGAAGCCACAGAGCATCAAAGAACTCCGTTAATTTCTTGGTATGTTTAACTGTCATCGGTCGTCTATCAAGAATGCAACCAAAATCCATCAACCCCTAAATGGGTTTCTACACAATGCCAAAAAAAACAACAAAAAAACCGTCGACCCGTTCCTTGGACTCCTGAAACAGAAGTCGCTTTCGAGAGGTGTAAGAATACATTGTGCACGGCGACTGTCTTGGGACATCCAGCTGAAGGCACGCTAATTTCCCTAGTCTGTGATGCATGTGATACATGTCTGGGCGCCGTGCTAACCAAATTGAGGGGGAGAAATGGGTCCCATTGTGATATTTTTCTCAATGGCTCTTAATCTAGCACAACGAACTTATACAACTTATGGTCGGGAGCTTCTCGCTATTCTGAAAGCTGTGGAACATTTTCGGGGAACTATTGAAGGGAGAAGATGTACTGTCTTCACAGACCATAAACCATCGACCTACGCTTTTAGGGTTAAGTCACCGTCTAGGTCCCCAATGCGCCTGCGGTGGTTAAATTTTATATTCCAAGTTTTCAACTGACATAAGGTATGTCGAAGGAAATGCCGAGGTTGTAGCTGATGCTGAGTGCGAAGTTTAAACATCGACTTGATCGGACCGCTACACACATCCCAAGTTATGAGATTCTGCGCTACAATGATAGACCGATTTACTCGCTGGCCGGAAGCAGTAGCTAACGGCTGAAGCTTTAGCTAATGCTTTGAACTAGGCCTGGGTGGTTCGGTTCGGAGTACCACGCCGTATAACGACTGACCAGGGGCGTCAGTTCAAATCTGCCCTCTTCACCAACCTCAGCAAGATGCTTGTGATAAAGAGCATCCGAACTACCGCCTACCATCCGCAAGCTAATGGCTGCGTGAAGCGTTGGCATCGAGCCTTAAAGAATGCCCTCACCGCTGGGGGCATTGGGTTGCAAATCTATCTACAGTGGAGTTGGGCTTGCGAACTACGGTGAAAGAAGACGTTCAAGCAAGCGTCGCGGAAGCGGTTTATGGCCATGCACTGCGCCTCCCCGGTGAGTTCCTGGTATCACCCTGTGGTCCAGCCCGTCAGGCAGTTTTCATCATTTGAGGGACATCATGAGTCAGCTGAGGCCGGACCCCTTCGGAACTTCATCGAGGAAGCCCTTCGTACACTGCGCCCTTACATCGTGGAGCCATGTTTTCCTGAGGGATGATACACTAGTGCTAATACTTCCTATTCTATTTGATCATAAGATCGTGACATAAATCGAACTGGCATCCATCTTAACAAACCTCTGTTCTAGGGTTATAGGTCAGTCATTTTGGACATCGAGTTCGCAAAAAAAAAAAAAAAAAAAAAAAGCAATGGGAAGTCTGTGGGTCCAGTGGGTGTCTAGTTATCTTCAAAAACCCGAAAATGGCGAAACCCTCTTTTGCCCTGTCTGTGCCTGGGGAATTGCACAAACAGCACGTATTAAACATTTTTTACATTTCTAGACGAAGTAAAAACTTGGTGTATCTGTTATAAATACTGCAATGTTGTTGTTTATGTATAGTGCAGTGGTTCGTTCATCCTTATTCACTATTTAGAAATTTCCATTTGCCACATTGCGTATAATCGAAGCAGTAAGATATTTTGTGATTTTCTTTCAAGGCCACGTCCAATGTTCGCCTGGTAACTACAACAGAAACTATAATGTCAAATCGTTTATTATTATTTAAATTTTAATGTCCACTTATATAGTAAAATAGTTTCACAATGAGTTCCTAAATTATATATCAAACTGCCGTATTATTGCCACGAATATCAATAAGTTGATAACGTCCAACTGGTAAATATTATATTGATTTTTCCATTTCAAATATCATCTGATTTTAATATTGCAGCTCTGATACTTATTTTAATTAATGCATTTAAGAATGCATAATGAAGATGCACTGGACAAGAGTTTATCGTTATTTTGTCGTCAGTTCAACTCTTTCTCTACTCTTGAAGTTCCAAAGGATTAACCAAAATTTCACCAAACTCTTTTTCTTAGTTACAAATTATATCATTATTGAAATATGCGAATACTTAAAAATATCTACAAATCATTTATAGAGTTTTGTGAGGCGGATGATGACACAGAAGAAATAATCAAACGTGAATATTGGTATCTCACTACTATTTCGGGATTATACCCTATTTTGGATAGAAAATGTAGATTTTGGGCAATATTGCTTCTAATAATACACATTCTTTCAAGCATATTTCAGATGTTTTTAGATCTTCGTACAGCTTGGGCCTTGCACAGTTTGAACTTCACACTTCTCACGTATTTGATTCAAATTTACCTTCTTCTACAATATTCTCTTCTGATCGCCATAACATTCAACTTGAAACGGAAAAATTTCAATACATTGCATAAAGAGATGATTGGTAATTCATTCCATTATGAAGAAGATCATTCTGAAATACTAGAAGAATTAAAAAAGACAAGGTTGAAGGAAAAGAAAATATTGATCAACTTACCCCTCATAATGGTACTGGCAGGAGTGAATGGATTTATTATCAGTCCAATAATTGATAACAAATATGGTGATTTAGGGTTCAACGTTACAGAAACGTCTCTTTTCATGGAAACACCGATTCCAGTTGACTATCCATTCCAAACGTCAAATCGATTGCTTGTTTATTTCCTTATATTTTTACTAGCTTTAGATACGACGTTTATGGTACTGACGATAGGAGGTTCAGCTCTTATTTTCATGAATATAGTTCAGCATTTTAACGTACAGCAAAAATATCTCATAGAGACTTTGTCTACGATTGAATCTAGGGCGAACAACTTGTTTACAAATACTTATGGACACTTAGAATGGAAGAATTGGAGTAAAGTCCATCAAGACAGGAGGTATCAAAAATGTTATGAACATTGCCTGAAAAAATGTTTCAGACACCATCAGCTTCTATTAAGGTAAATAATTTGTTAACATTTTAAATTAATTAAACTTTTTCATTAAAATGCTAGAAGAAGGTTAATTTTTTTTTAATTGAATACGTGTATAACAGTCAAATAATTATTTTAGTAAAGCAAGGTAAGAAAATGAGAAACGTTATGGTAATAGTGTTCTCCTAGAGCACCCGCCTCCATGCCTCCTGCCTGCCTGCCTGTCTTTCTGCCTCTATGCCTGCCTGCCTTTCTGCCTCCATATCTGCCTCCCTGTCTTTATGCCTATATGCCTGGCTTTCTGCCTCTATGCCTGGCTTTCTGCCTCCATGCCTCTCTGCCTGTCTTTATGCCTAAATGCCTGCCTCCTTTTCTGCCTGCCTGTCTGCCTCCAAGTCCCCCTGCCTGTCTGCCTTGAGCCTTCCTCCATACCTGCCTGTCTGTCTGCCTCCATGCCTGCCTGCCTCTATATCAGCCTACATGTCTCCATCCATCTCCGCCTCCCTGTCTGCCTGGCTGCATGTCTTTATTCCTATATGCCAGCCTGCCTTTTACCTGGAACACCCTACAGCTGACTTGCCCAGGCCCCTCTGCTGCAGACATGAAATTCTTATTTCCTAACTTAATGTATTCAAAAATATCAAAATGTTTCTAATTTTCTTGACTTCTTCTACTATAATACTAATTCCAAAAATAAATGCAATTTAAAACAAAAAACAACCAATTAAAAAGTGAGCTAAACAACTACGAAAACCCGTTCAAAAGAACAAAACAAACACATTTAAAGTTTTAAGCATTTATTTCTCCGATTGACATTGACTAATCGAAAATTACTTCAGAGTCTTTTTTGTAGAGCATTTAGTAAGCTTCGAATGGTAACCTTGCGCTTAGCAAGATTCCCAACCCTTTTCGAGATATTAAGGAAAATATACGAAGTTCCCAAAACATTTCATGTCTAAAAATAAAATATTTTATTCTAATCCTTCCTTAACTCCGAACGTAACCAACATCTTTGTTAACATAAATTTCAAACATGCAGAAAATATTTTAACTGAATTCCATGATTCTATGTACCCGAACCAAAAACATTATGCCCTTAAAAATCGTTTCATTCGTTTTTCTAAGCCAATAAACCTATAAAACAAGTATATGAAGTAACGGAACGAATATATAAGCGGAAGTATATTAAGCGGAACGATTTTTTTCGCGCGAATGTCGCTCCAAAAACCATGTTCCGGTGGGTGGATTCTGCTGGTTAACGAATTTGACCTTTCAAATTAGACGAAAGATTTTTGTACCAAATTTTATCAAAATCGGACATTTATTCGCTGTGCTAGACCGCGAACAGACATATATATATATATATATATATATATATATATATATATACACACAAATTTGAACCACCGTTATTTTCGTTCTCTAGGGGTTCTGAGTGCAAAATTTTCTAGTCAGCACTTCCGGATTGCGTCATGAGGTCAATCTTATAAGCTCCCATTGAAGGGAGGGAGGAACCTCGCTAATAATACCATGAAATAGATACAGTACGTACATGAAATAGATACAGTACAGTATATTGTAGCAGCTGTTTTGTTATCGTCCTAGCAACGTATTTTGCCTAGGCGAGCTTGCTCTCTTTAAAACTAAAAATTCAGACCCCTCTAAAAGTAAAAAAAAAAAGAAAAAAAAAAAAAAAGAAAAAAAAGAAAAACTTTCTTAGCGAGTGTTTACATCCCAAAGGGAGTTTCCATGCTTATATCCTTTAACTTTATTTGCGTTATTATATTTCAATATTACTTATTTGGTTTCTAATTTATTTATTTTTACACTAACTATGAGCACATCTATTATTTAACCGTTTAATGAAACATGTTTCGTGTTCTGTGAATATGTATATATATATATATATATATATATATATATATATATATGTATATATATATATATATATATACATATATAAAATTTTAAATACATATTATCATAAGCACGTAATAATATGTATTAAAGTGGACTTGGAAACATACAGATTATCACATAATATATAGTAAGTATAGTATGGCATGCCGGGTAACACCTACTAACTATAAAGTAGGTGTAGCATGGCACGCCCGATAACAGCTATTGTCAGGCCGCTGAGTAGTGCTACACGGGTGGAGGGGGAACTACGTCATCGAGGCCCCCCCCCCCAGCCTGCGTCCCTGACGGGTGGGAAGTGTTCTCTTTTAATACACTCCCCACTGTATTATTTTTGTTTAATATTTATTTCATTTACTACACATTATACGTTCATTATATAAATATTTCAAAATAAGGTAAAAAATGTATTACTTACAAAAACAAACATTTATTAAAACAATCATTTTTAATTTAATTTAGTTATATTTTATGTTCTATACTCTCAATGGCCTGGAATCTTGTTTGCATCCTACTTCTTCAAAAGAGCAAATTGCCCTTGTAGCGGGCTTTGAACGATCAAATAAATAAATAAAAATAAATAATTTAATTTAGTTATTCTAACCTGTTTTTTTTAATTCTTGTCATCGCCTGGGAGGGGAAAGCAACACATCTCTCCTGAATCATCAGGTGACGCAGCGGTACTTCTACTATAATCCAAATTGTCCCATTCATCTTCTGTAGAATTATCTGAATCAGATGAACTATAATTTGAGGAGGAACTCCGAACGTCTATAATAATCTGTTCTATATTCTCATCATACAGTGCATCTTTCTTTTTTATTTAGAGAGCCATTCCTTGATATCAAGTTTTCTCCACCTAGAAGTCGGACCTTTGTTTTTAATAACAGTGTGATAAGGAGTATTATCAATAACAATTGTACTACTAGGGGTTAAGTTATCCAAAAACTTCATAAAACCATTTTTGAACACTTCTGAGTTCATCTCTTTATGATAATCTCGTGTTGTTTTTGGCCTGAACAGTAACATATTGTAAGGCATGAAGCTGTTCGCGCTACCTGCATGGGACATGAAAGGCGTCAACCCTTCCCAGTGGGCAGTTTTCGGGAAGCCCGAAGTGAGGCATCTGTCCACGATTTGCTAATCGTGTATCCAGCATTTATCCATGTCTTGTGGAGAAATACCACTTTTTCCAAATTCCATTCTCTGATTTGGCGGAAAAATACACATCTGGCAATGACAATATCCCTTCTTTCCATTAAAAATTTCCGGTTGATTATTTTCTTCCATTTAAAATTCAATTTGTGAAGAATAAATGGCAAGGATGTATTTCCCCCTATAAATAATCCTCTCGTAATAGGAGTCTATTTGATTACGAATAGGCTCTGAATCAAACCAATCCAGATGAGTCACTGCTTTCTTCCTCGGTCTCTTCTTCCCAGGTATCGACAGTGGGTCATTTTTCTTTGAGGAACTCACAATTCGTGACACTGTAGATCTGCTTATCTGAAGGGCCTCAGCAACTCTTTCTGTGACTTTCGATGTTAGCCACAACGGCCCATTTTTTATTATTTCCTTCAAAAAATAATCGTATAAACGAAGAACTATAATAAGCGACTGGGATTTTAAAACGAAGGGCTTACTCCGAGGGTCTCTTCTGCTTCCTGCAGGTGTTTCCATTATAAGCCTCGCAAATCACTTAACAATAACAAGCGGGGTGTAAACACTGAATAACAGAGCAGAAACAGGGTTTAACAACCCCCTGAGAGTGTAGGAGGCGGGGTTGGAGAGGGGATAGGCCTTCCCCTCCTTGAGTGCAGGGTGGGGGTAATCCCGTGTAGCACGACTCAGCGGCCGTACAATAGTAATTTATAGAAATAAGAAATAAATATTATTTCCTTCAAAATAATACTTATTTATTTCGTTCAACTTGAATTCAAATATTTCGACAAATTTATATATAGCAGTCATTCTTTTTCTAGATGGTTTTATCTCATGAACGATTCGTTTGGACTTCCAATCCTCATTTCATATGGAACAGGCACACTGCTTATAGCTCTCAGCTTGTTCTCAGCCAAGACAGTAAGTACTCTATTAAAATTAAAAAAAGAAGGATATTCTACATTAAATTATAACCGCCCAACCTAATTAGTCTAAATATTGTTATCTTATAAGTGAATTAATATTGGTTTGGAGAAAAATAATGTTGGTTTACCCAAGTAGATGGCTTAAAAGTCCCATTTCCCTAATTATAATTATTTGTAGCGGTGCCCCCCTAACTGCTCAGTTTTATTTGGTGGCTTCTGTACACCTGCCACGCTCTGTGCCTGTGCAGTGACGACGTACATACGACTCCCTTGTGCTGTGGCGCTTGTTCCTGGTATGTTAGCACCACGCCTGGCCACGCAACTACGGCTAAAAATTCATTGGAGCCATCCTATGGCTCATTTAATAGGTAAAAATCCATAGAACATCTATACAAATAATACAATTCTAACGGATCGCTGTCTGTACGTGGAAGATTTATGAGAAAAAATACTATTGGGGGCCTTTATCAACGCAATAATACCCTAAACAATGATTTTTAGAATTTTTGTCTGTTCGCGTTGATTTCAGAAACGGCTTATCGGCTTCACTTAACATTTAGTGTTCGTTTCATGTATTATTTTTATTGTATTTTGGGGGGTGGCTTAGTGAAGCTCACCATTGCCTTTAATATTTTCTAGGAAGTGGGAAAAGGATTGTATGGAGCAGGACTTTATTCTTTATTGATTTCTATATCGTGTCTTATTTTTCACGAAGGTAGAAAGGACGGCAAAATTCACCGCGTTTTCCAGAAGAATCTTCATTTCCGGTCTGTAGTCGCAGATCTGGAAAAAACATCCTGATTCGAGGGGCGGAGTATTTCTCGCATTGTAACAGAACATACTCAACTGTTTCAGACCCGCATGCGCAGTCGCACTCGTCCGATTCTTTCAAGGCTAATCTTTTAAGGTAGGCATTGGAAATTACATGGCCGGTCAGAACCACCTATCTTTCAAAAAAAAAACAGGCCACAAGGGCCCTGAGGGGCAGATACTATAGAGGTATCTGATTCATGACCATACGGCACACTAGGGAGGTAGTATGGTCAGTACTATGCTCCGGCCGCCTGATTTTCCTCTTGGTTGCTTCGACTGCTTGAGTCATTAGCACCCAAGGTACCCATTATTAAATTAATTAAAGGCTGGGTTGGCCTAGGGGCTGTCAGGGAGGCCGAATTCAACCCATGAACGAAGACATTAAAAGGAAAAATCTTTAGTGCTTGCTCGGGATTTGAACTCAGGTCCTCCAACTTATTAGTCCTGTGCGCTACCACTGAGCTAACCTCGCCCCACGTATCTTTCACATAGACTGAAATATTCGCCTTCAACCTTTTACAACGATCCGGCGCTGCTTCCACTTCCGCCATTAACTGGTGCAGAGGCACTGGTAGCTCATTAGGGAGTGTGCCTCCTCTCTTTGCATGATAAGATGCCACCCTTGCCTTGGTGAGGATGCCAATAGGAGGCACGCCTGAAATCACGCACAAAGCTTAGTTGGACACTGTCTTATATGCTTTGCACATTCTCTTCAGGGCAATCCTCTGCAGACCAGATGAGGCACAGTGGGGTATTTGCCCTAAAATGCTGGCCAAAAGTCCCTTTTGTAAAAGTTATCTGAGACGAAAAGGAATTATTGCTAAAAATAGTTGACTAGTTTGTGTACAACATGTAAGGCTAATCCCTATCCTGAAATTGACTGTAAGCCTGGCGTACCACAACAAAGTCTACAGTTTTTAATGACTTATTAACTCTCCTGCGTATATTTATCTCTGTAAAAAAGTAATTTGTCTCGAGTTGGGAATTTTTATTGCAATTTTGGTTATGGGTCACTCTGAAGCAGGTAAGTGAGAGTACATTTATTGCTTTTTAGCAATAATTAGCCCATTTTTTAATTAGTTTGACCTCATGGGAAAATATAAAATTTTGTGGCCTTTTTAACGTAAAATTTGACATAACTCGAAGGTTTATGTTATGCCTCCAAGCATTCCAACCAGTTGTTTTTATATCAATATTAAAAGGAAGTATTCAGCTGTAAGAATATATAATCAGAAATCGCGGATTCGCGCGGATGTGCGTGTACTTGCCAGTTAATGGCGTAGTTCACGAATGCATTTCTTATGTTTGTTGTTTTCTGGAGTCAAAATAATAACTAAAAAAAATGTATTTGACATCATGCGTAAAAAAAACAACAACCTTAATTATAAAGAACAACTAGGTGTACTAATGGCCTCTGCAGCCGCTGCACAAAAAGAAAAAGTCCTCCGAATTTCCTCAGAATTTTTTTTTAGTGTAGACAACATTACTTAATAATTTGCTGTAAATAACCTATATAAATAAAATAAAAACGTGAATAGTTCTGCTCATTTGAATTTCTTATGAGAACTGTTCAATTATTAATTTTGTAAATAATTTGCTTCCAGAGTTATGTTAATATATGATACTGTACTACTTAATAAATACACAAAAACTTCATTTTCCGTCTTTTGATCTGACGCAGGAACAGGATACAGTCCCCTTAGTGGGAGATAGCGCTCCTCGCGGCGCCTTTGGGAACCTACGTCTGGCCGGCTAATTCCAATGAAACAGAGTTTAATGTAAACCCTCCTTTCCAATCGACCGATTTACTTAATTTTTACAACAATTTTTTCTCATGAGATACCCATGACGTATACCGCGTTTAGTTACAATACAGCAAAAATTACGACCGGTATGAGTATATTAGTACTTTAGGAGTAAACCCCCCTCCAAATAACCCGATTTAGTTTATTTTTACAACCCATTTTTCTCTGTTGATTACCACCACGAATGCCGAGTTTCGTTGAAATGTAACAAAAATTACGGCTGGTAGTGGCAAATAGGTAATGTGGGTCCGGAGTAAACTTCCCCCTTCCCCTCCTAATAAACCGATTTAGTTTATTTTTACAACGTATGTCTCTCATTATATCAACATAACGATTACCGAGTTTCGTTGAAATATAACAAAAACTACTGCTGGCAGGGTCGAATTAGTATTTTGGGTTCAGGATAAACCCCTCCTCCCGGTGGACCGATTTTGGTGGTTAACGAACTCGTTTAATCGTTTGCTAATTGAACGCTATATATCATGTTTCGTGAAGAAAAAACAACAACTCTGGCCGCTATCGTGTTATATATATATATATATATATATATATATATATATATATATATGTGTGTGTGTATATAGACTTATATATATATATATATGAATACATATACATATATATATATATATATATATATATATATATATATAATTTTAACGGGGGTCATATTCGGTGCCTACTAGGTAGGATCGATGGAGATGAGTGCAACCTCAATAGCTACTTTCTTTCGAAGGGAAGTGCTAAAAAGAAAAGAAAATCCTTGGAATTTGCCAAGAATACTTTGTTAAAATGTGACGATTATTCAGAGAAGCAAATGTATTAAATCAAGCACATATTTTCTCATTTCAAATCACAGTTTAAACAAAAATGGATGGCAGCACACAAAAAAGAATATATTTTAGTACAACAAAAAATTAACCGTGACTTCAGGTTACATTATTGTTACAAAGGGCAAAAATGAGACATGGGCGACCATTTTAGACTTCAAAAATCCAGTGAGCGGAGTCGAAGATAGTAAAAGAGACAAGTTACATACTACTACAGAAGGCAATGGAATTGTTGGTGCTTCTTCAATAACATGTGCCAGGCTTCGACCGCATACAGCATCAAGACGACCTCACAGGCCATATGCATTGTTCTTACCGGCTGATATCCCATTCTCCAGGTAGGAGCCGACAACGGCTGAAAACAATTCAGCACTGTATTGACTTTCTGGGCAAGAGCGCCAATATGGGGTGTTATGCTTGGCCCTGGTCCTAGAGCGACACCCAGATGTGATTGTTTCCACAAAGTTTAACCGTTTGCCCCTTACTAGTGCCCGAGGTGCGTGGCGGCGGTCAAATCGGCCCTTCACCACCATCACCGTTGTCTTCTCCGCCGACACACGCAGACCTAACCCTTCGCACCACTCCATGGCACGGGTCATCGCCAGTTTCGTTCTCCTCACAGCAGCTCTCCTCGAGTAACCAGTTTCCACTACTGCCCGGTCATCAACATAGGCCACGGCTGGGAACCCCGCTTTATCAACGCAAAAGTACACAAAAAAATGATTTTTAAAATTATTGTCTGTATGTCTGCTGTCTGTCAGACACTCTATACATAGTATGGTTTAACAATCCCTAAGGGGCCAGCTTAGTGGCTCTATCACGTTTAAAAATCCTAGCAGCTTGTAAGCTTAATCCCCGTTTTAAATAAAAATGTAGCATGATTAATTTTGTTAGTCAAAAGTTATTGCGTTTGAAAATGGAGATTTCAGAAGGTCATCTCCGTCATATTTTGCCAACATTTTTAGCATCTACTACAGTTGGCTTTAGCAGCCTTGGATACAGGTCCTGTTATGAAACGTTAATGCTTTGAAGCATTAACCTTACTAAAACTTTTCCCGACATATTTAGGTTGGCTGTTATGAATTATTTCGTTTATTTCAAGGATTATATCCCCAGTAATAATCTTGGTTTGGTATGTATCCTTCAAAAACACAAGCCATGGGCGTATATAGAAAAATAATTTCAGAGGAGGGGGGCTGAGAGCATTTAGGGGTTATGGAATACTAACAATCTCGAACTTGTAAAAGCCAACTAAAACCCTATTACACCAAAAAAAAACATTATTTTTTGTGACTTAAGTTTTTATGGTACATTCTTACCGATTTATCACCATCCCCCCCCCCCTCTTATATACGCCCAAGTCACAAGCCAATATTTTCTATAAATATTTCCTTTGCCTTCTATTTAACTGCTGTGAGACATAATGAGGATTTTTGATTCATCCAGAACCCTTCTGATAAAGGCAATTCATCCAATAATGCATAAAATTACATTAAAGCTAATTTCATTGCTGGTAAATTGAACTAATGAAGTCATATTCAGATTTGCAAGACTGCTGCAACCCCCTGTAAAATATCAACAGTTCAGATGTGAATAGTTGTGCTGAGGTAAAGTGAACTTGGAGACATTTTACTATTTCTTTATACGTTTTTTTTTTTTTTTGTTTTTTTTTTCAGGTCTGTCTGTTAGAACAGAAGTACATAATGAAGTATTTGCTTAGCATGTGTCACATATAACACTATCCAAATACTACTAATGTCTCCTGTTACTTTTCAAGCGATTTATTCCTGAAACTATGGGGTGCGGGAGAAACTTAAAATCTTATTTCTGAAATGGTTCAGAATATTAGATATAAAGATGTTTCCTTATTTTCAGGGTAATTCTCTACCTGGGACTGCTTCGACATGTTTCTTGCTTTGCTTCACCGAAATAGTAACCATGGGGTTCATATCTGGATATGGACAAAAGATTTCAGATTTGGTAAGTAATGACTCCTTATCTATAATTAAGAAATGCTTTGGGCTCTTTTAAAACCTTGTTTTTCGAGTTGTTTCACTTGTTTATTCAGTTCACACCTTTCCTTACTAAAGACTTCTGTAGAAGTTGAAGTTTTCCGTGCCCCTGGAACGAAGGACTTGTACAGCAGTCTGACCCACCTCTCTCGTTTACCGGCTCCCTACGGCTAACTTTTCAGGAGTTTGACCTTGGGGCTATTAAGCAAGGATTTAGAGAAGCTTTAGCTATTTCTTTTACCACTGGTCGCCGGAGAAATTAACTATTTGTGTCGAGAGAGAGCTACGGATTATGGATACATGGGTCGGGATCGTAAAAATTAACATCACCAGTGTTAGATCCAACTCGATTCCAATGGAAAAGGATGATGTATTTTTCTTGTTTTTAATAAAAAAAAAGTGGCTATTTATTTATTAGATTAATACCTATATCATAAAAAAAATAATATTTTTCGTACTAAAAAGTATAGACTATAAAAAATATTTATTGGAGCATCTAATTATATAATTAAACCTAAATATTTAGAGCTAAAAGTAAACGTAAATGAATAATAAAATAAAGTTTTCCTACGATTAGAAATGTTAACCCTCGGGAGCGCGCGCTCATTTCCTAACACGGGAACGCGCGATGTATCTGAGATATACAAGAGGGGTTAATGTCCAGTAAATACGTACTAATCCATTAAAATCGTTTATATTGCTCAAATATAATATTTTTTTCAATTTTAATAATGAACTTACCGTACAGATCACCCTGACGACAGAGGCCGTGGTGGTACACTGGTCTTGCTTAAGAACAACATATCCCATCATTCCCATTCCTATCAGTCTACTGCTTCTTCTCAATTAACCTCCATCTCCATTTCTTTACCAAGATTTCCGCTCGTCATCTCCTCTATTTATTGCTCTCCGAACCAACGGATGTATCACCCTGATTTTACCAATTTATTCCAGTCCCTTGGCACTCACTTTATCGCTGGGGGAGATTTTAATGCCAAGCATCTCCTCTGGGGAAGTCGCCTTACTAACTCGAGAGGCCGAGTGCTAAACGACGTATTGTACAATGGTGAGTATTCCTACATTTCCCAACCTCATCCAACCCATTGGCCTTCCGATCCCCACAAAAATCCGGACATCCTAGATTTTTTCGTTACTTCTGGCTTGAACGGTATCTTCAAGTCGGTATCTCCCCTTTTAGACCTCTCTTCTGACCATTTTCTCTCCTTTTGTCACTCAGTGCATCTCCTATCCCTATTCAAACTAAACCATCCCCCCCACCCTGGGCTATGTTCCAGTCTAACCTAGACAGTATTCTGGACCTCAATGTAAAGTTGAAGACAGCGCAATATGTTGACGATGCTGTGGACCTCTTCACCATATCAGTCCAGGACTGCGCTAGACTTGCCAGCAAATCAACTCACAAACGTCAACCAACAGCAACCCCAATCCCTCATCATATACAACTACTCCTCTCAGCCAAGAGACGTGCCCGGACACAATGGCAACGATCCCATCTCCCTGCAGACGAAACCATTTTCAATAGACTAACAAGAAAGTTAAAAAACGAACTGACTAAACTAGACAATCACCGACTGGAAGAATATCTTTCTTCTTTAACGCCCCGTAACCACTCACTGTGGGAAGCCACAAAAAGAATTCTTAAATTTCAACCTACCTCCTCTCCACTCCGACGTGCAGATGGAACTTGGGCCAGAAGTGACGAAGAAAAAGCTTCCCACTTTGCCAATCATCTAGAAGCAACCTTTTCTCCTAACCCAGAGTTAAACCCTTCCCATACTGAAGAGGTAATCGCTTATCTTTCCGAACCCTTACCGATGTCCTTCCTTTCACCCATCGGAAGTCAAATACATCATTAATCACCTAACCCTCAATAAGTCCCCAGGTCCTGACCTTATCACCGCTAAAATTCTTCGGCACCTCCCCCATAAAGCCATCATGTTCCTCATCCTTATATACAACAGTGTACTGCGAACCACTCACTTCCCTTCCTCCTGGAAACACTCCTCTGTAATCCTTATTCCTAAACCAAACAAACCAGCTACTGAAACATCATCCTACCGCCCAATCAGTTTGTTACCCATCCTCTCTAAAATCCTTGAAAAACTGCTGTACAAACTGTATTCTTCCTATAGTTGATTCCTCTGGTATCATTCCAACTCATCAGTTTGGCTTCCGATCACTCCACTCAACAAGCTTTCCGAGTTGTAGACACAATTTCCTTTACGCTTGAGCGTAAGAACTTCTGTTCTGGAGTCTTTCTAGATGTAGCCCAGGCCTTTGACCGAGTCTGGCATCCGGGCCTCCTTCATAAGCTCAAGCGTTTTCTCCCCAACACCTACTACTTAATCCTAAAATCCTTCCTTTCATCCCGCCTGTTTCATGTCCAATACAATGCATCGAATTCCTCATCCCGCCACGTATCTACTGAAGTCCCCCAAGGCAGCATCCTAGCCCCTCTCCTCTACTCCATCTTCACCGCTGATATCCCCACTAATCCCAGTACCATTATCACAACTTTTGCAGATGATACTGCAATGCTTTCATGTTCCGCCAACCCGCAGCAAGCCTCAGAAGCGCTCCAGATTCATCTCTTAGAAATCGAGCAATGGCTAAAGAAGTGGCGAATCAAAGTCAACGCCGAAAAATGTAAGCACGTCACATTCACACTGCGGCGTAGTGAGTGCCCATCTGTTACCCTTAACGAATCCCTCATTCCCAAATCCGATGTTGTTCGATACCTAGGCTTCCACCTCGACAAGAGACTTACTTGGAACACATACACAAAAACAAACTAAACAGACGCTACGGCCTACTTAGACAACTAATAGGTCCCAAATCAAAACTCAGTACTGAAAACAAACTAACAATCTACAAAACTATTATTAAACTTATTTGTACATACGGCATTGAACTATGGGGAACAGCAAAACCTTCTAACATAAACCGAATCCAAACCTTCCAGTCCAAAGTCCTTCGCCGGATCCTTAATGCTCCCTTCTACGTCAACAATAATATCATCCACCAAGACCTCGAAATCCCCTTTGTCGCTGAATTAGCTAAAATCCGATTCTCCACTTTTCATTCCATGCTATCCTTTCATCCCAATCCCCTTGCCCAATCCCTTTCCACAGATGCGATCCCTTCCAATCCTCCGAGACGCTTGAAAAGAAAGTGGCCTAGAGACCAACTGTAATACTTAAATAAAATATTTATAATTCCTCAGGGAGTGTCAGCAATGGCTGCCTTCTCCCCTCTATTCTTCCTTGTGCTAGTTTATGAGATATATATTTACTTATTGTACTATATGTAAACATATGTATACAGATTGTAAATATTCAATAAAAAAAAAATAAAAAAAAAAATAATAATGCAATATATTGCATTGGATGAATTATAAAAGTTTAATTTAGCTAAATTATTAAAATATTCTTATACTTATTGTAAGGATAACCAATGATGTCTTTTTGTATTTAATTTTTAATTAAGAAACATACAATATGACAATAAACAATCTCTTTAATTGAATTAAATTATTACATATTTGGAAAACAACTGCTATATGAAAACATACTGCTATAAAAAAACATACTGCTTTATAAAAACATACTGATATATAAAAAATGTTGTAACTGTTATGTTGAGTATACTAAACATAAGTCAAATCAGTGAAACATACAAAGATTAAAAGAACTATATACAAATAAGTAAAGATGGAATGGTTGGGATTCGGCTAAATAAACCTCAATATGATTTTTGTTTTAAAAAAATCTATATTTCGGACGTTTCGGCTACTCATTGGTAGCCTTCGTCAGCTAAAATGACAAAAAAGAAATTAATACAGAAACAAACAAGAAAAATTTATAATTGTGATAGGTAACAGAACTATAGATACAATTTAACTTATAACAGAACATATCGTCTTAAATTCTTAGAATGAGTCGAATGAAAAAGAAAATAGGTACAGTAATTGATTTTAATAGTAATTAGTAACATTAATTGATTTTACAAAGAAATAAGAAAACTATATACCAATGACAAATATAGTAGCTAATAGTAACATTAATTAATTTTACAAAGAAATATGATACTACATACCAATGGAAATGCCGAGCGGCAGAGGAAGACCAAGGTTGGCAATTAAGTAACCATTGTGAAAGTGTCTAAGGAAGGGGTTTGGCAAGGGACTTGGTAAACACATCGGGTGGTATGTTCAAAAGGGATGGGATCTTTGAGTTTGGTGTAGAGGTTCATTCATCCCATCCCAAACCAGAGTTTGGTTCATTCATCCCATCCTTACCACCTCAAGATTAATGTAGCCAGAAATCTCCTTCGCCGAGTCCTCTCCCTATCCCATGTTTCCTTCCACAATAAAAATATTAATATCGCCTCAGATATATTGGCACGCAACCAATTTCCCCCCAACCTCATAAAATCCCTTGTTAAAAAAGTAAAATCCCAACCTTCCAACACTATCTCTCCCAATTCTTCCCTAACTCCCAGTTCCCAAATGTTCCGATCTCTACCATTTACACCTGGACTGACTGATAAACTTACAAAGACAATTAAAAAATCCTACCCTTCCCTAAAGTTTGGATTGAAAACTACCAACAAACTCAAAACCCTCTACACCAAACTCAAAGATCCCATCCCTTTTGAACATACCACCCGATGTGTTTACCAAGTCCCTTGCCAAACCCCTTCCTGTAATGGTGTATACATAGGAGAAACCATAAATGACATTCACTCACGTCTTACACAACATAAACGAACCATCACTAATAAAGAAATAGATAAATCTGCACTTGCAAAACACGCCATTACACAAAAACACACTTTTAACTTCGACGACACGAAAATTCTTTCTACACAACGAAACAAAAAAAGACTACAGATCTCGGAATGTGTACACATAAACTTAAACAAAAACAATATAAATTACAAAACTGACCAACAAGGCATTTCTCCTATGTACGCTAATATTTTCCAAATACTCTCCCGACCACCTACCTAGATTTTTACCTTGCCCCTTGGGTATCCTTCCATTAACACCTTTTTCTCCTTTCCTGTCATAAAATGTCATAAACATCTGTTTGATCCTTACCGCCCGTTTCCCCCACCTCTTGCTGTTTCCAGTTACATATACCCCTTGCAGATTCCTTTTTTCCTTAGACACTTTCACAATGGTTACTTAATTGCCAACCTTGGTCTTCCTCTGCCGCTCGGCATTTCCATTGGTATGTAGTATCTTATTTCTTTGTAAAATTAATTAATGTTACTATTAGCTACTATTTTTGTCATTGGTATATAGTTTTCTTATTTCTTTGTAAAATCAATTAATGTTACTAATTACTATTAAAATCAATTACTGTACCTATTTTCTTTTTCATTCTACTCATTCTAAGAATTTAAGACGATATGTTCTGTTATAAGTAAAATTGTATCTATAGTTCTGTTACCTATCACAATTATAAATTTTTCTTGTTTGTTTCTGTATTAATTTCTTTTTTGTCATTTTAGCTGACGAAGGCTACCAATGAGTAGCCGAAACGTCCGAAATATAGATTTTTTTAAAACAAAAATCATATTGAGGTTTATTTAGCCGAATCCCAACCATTCCATCATTACTTATCACCTCGACGGCTAACTATCTAATCATCATGATATATACAAATAATAATTCAAAAGAAGAACAAGGAAACTAAAAATAGGAGGAAGTTCAGTGTTGAAGAAAGCACAAAAAAGTTATTGACTTATCTTTTCATTGATAAATGTCACCACATAAAAAATTAGGGTGTTGAACACATATAATTTTCTCACATGTCTTACACGCATATTGCGTGAATCTTGTTTTGTTTTTTTGAGGCTACACATGGTTCACAAATTTTACGTCTTTTCCCAGATGGAGGTGTAATGACAGCCCTTTCTCTTAGTTCCATCCCCGAAGTGGCTTCATGTACATCTTGCTCAAATATGCTTCTGTCAATAATGTTACTATTATTGTCCTGCATTGTTGAGGAATTGTTGGCCTCAGCAACATTGTTGTGAATTTCTCCGGTTGGATTTATTTAAAAAAAAATAAAAAAAAAAAATCGATAGCTCAAGGAACACGGGGGACGCGCGATATCTGAGAGATATTACAGTAATTTTAATACTCAAATGGATATTTCAGACATAGTCATGCATTACCTAACATGCAAAGGACCAAATAGAACCTAATAGACAATTTTACAAACGTACAATTTTTTAAAAACACGTAAATAAGAAGTAATTACCTGGGAACGCGCATCATCTGACGAGCAACAATTAAAAACTGAAGTGACGGTAACAATGAAAAAAGCAGCTAGAAGTGACGGGAGCTTCCTCACTCTATCCTATCATAGCGGATTCCCCTAAGACGTTGAGAGAAGCACCTGTGTTGGCACATCCAGATATTAACAAGCCATTCATCCTCAACATGGATGCCAGTGACTACGCCCTGGGTGCAGTGTTAGCACAACAAACTTCGCGAGGAGAACAACTGATAGCGTTTGCCAGTCGTCGGTTGACAGAGCCTGAAATACGTTACAGCGCACTGGAAAAAGAAGCTATCCTGTGGGCTACCAAACATTTTAGACCCTACCTGTTCGGGCGGCAGTCGTTCATTCAGATCACAAACCCCCTACAATGGCTGACCAACCTGAAGGAGACTTCGGCTCGAGTTACCCGCTGGAAGGAAAATCTAGCACAATTTTTATTTTACCGCAAGGTACACGCCCGGAACGGAAAACGTCGTAGCTGGCTGGCTCTCAAGACTGCAGAATGTAAATGTGACACGAACGAGGACCGCGCAGGACAATCAATCTTTGCGCCAATTTTTTAGTGAGTGGGCGCCAGGGGAGGGAGAAGCAGCTCCACCCGAACCTAGTGAAGGGACAGTCTCCGCGAGGAAGATGACCAGCTCATTAAAGAGATTGATGAAATCATAGTTGCGAACAGATAGTGTGGAGAACAGTCGCATCAGGCTCACCCCAAATTCTGTATGGCTGGCGTACTCGTTCGAGCCTCAAATGCACCGTTACTACGACGGAGGACATATCGGACGATTCAGTGTACAGGCTGCTCGAAGATGCTTCGGTCCCCGGATCGACAACACACTTGTATGTCAGAAGCCCGGTTGTTTGGGCGCAGATAGTCCAACTGAAAGACGGGCCGCATCGTGGGAGACCGGAAGTTCATCAGGTGTCTACGTCTTGGAGAAGTTGTAACCGACCCCCAGGTGCAAAAGGACGTCACGCTAGCTCACCATCAAGGCAAGACGAATCACCGAGAAATCAATGAAATGCTCCTAGCACTGAAGAGAAAATACTTCTGGAAAAACATGGAACGGACGATACAGGAGATAGTAGTGGCTTGTGACGTGTGTAACAAAGTCAAGTAGGACCGCCAACCACCCCAGCCCCAACGCGAAGTAACGTTTACACCCAGAGGTCCTTTACTGGCCCTTCAGGCTTATACGTTTGTCTGGAAAGGACAATCGTGGGTCACCATTATTGGCATCTTCAGCAATCTGGCGATGGCCGTAACGGTGGCAGCTAAAAGCGCTGATGAGATCCGGAGAGCTCTGTGGGCTTGGGGCCAGTGTTACAGTAACCCCTGAGCTCGTCGTTACTGATGGCGGACGTGAATTCCGGAATGATACCGTCAAACAGCTCCTAAGTAAGTGGGGGTGCAACCCTACATGTAACAACTGCAGGCCATCCTCAAAGGCACGGTGAAATCAAACGAGTTCGCAACACTCTGAGCGAACATCTTCGATTCATCCAGGCTGAGTGCGTAGTGTCAGGTGAGGAAGCCATGGCGATAGCCATCACCGCTTACAATCATTCTGTCCATAGCACAACAGGGTTCACCCCCTATGAGGTCCTCTTCGGGTCATGGAGATTGGGCAGACACGGCAGGAAGTCCAGGAGTTGTTGACACAATCCTTCACTTAAGATTTAACCAGAGAAATACGATGGAAAAAGTAGCCGAGCGCCTCTCCCGCGAAAAATCTCGGAGAACTGCCAAGTTTAATCAACAAATTACAACTCCTGCTAACCTTGCTCGGCCCGGCGACGTCGTCTACAGGCGAATTCCCACCAACAGATCAAAACAGGACCTTCGTTATGACGGGCCTTACAGAATCACGGCCCTCAGAGAACACAACGTTGTCACGATCAAAATGCTCATACCTCCTTTCCGACAGCGTAATGCACATATCGAACAGCTTAAGATCCCCTACAGTGGACGGCAAGTCACTCCGGACAAGCTAGACAATAATAATACAATGTGTTCCTACATTTTATACCTTTTTTTTATTTGTTTTTGTTCTTATTGTTGTTCCGGTTTACCATTCTATTTGAATTTATTTTTAAGGTATATATTTCATTAGGTATTAGTGATACAATGGGTGGAGTGAATAAAAGCTAGAAATTGCTAGAACTAGGTATTTTCCAAGCAATTGCTAAGGGACTAGTGAATAAAAAGGTTAGCTGCAGCTAGGACTAGCACTTTCTTAGTTTATCACGGTTCCTAGCTGCAGCTAGGTAGAAGGTGTGAATAAAGAGCTGTGACTAGGTTCTAAGGGTAGCAATTGCTTAGCAAAAAGCTAGTCTGGTCTGGTTCATGCTAGCTCTTTAGTTAGTCGTTTCTTTTCGCTATATTACGGCGGCGTTTACGCATGTTCGTAAGGAAAAGGAGTATTATATGCGCCGGGACGTCTTCACGTTTTATTTACATCTTCTTTAGCTATATTTCCTGTAGTAAAACGATTCTTTGAAGTTCTGGAGTTGTCGGATGTTTTTTTCTTTTTTACCGTAAACCTCAACCATTTTCGCACTTTTTCAATTTTTTATTTGCAATTTGTTGTAAAGCAGTGCTGGGTTCCTACTTCCTTGTTAGACGCTTGTCGGTGAATCCATTAGAATTCTTCCTGGGATTTTTTCCCTTGATCAATAATTTGTAAAAATCTTTTCCCTACTGCTTCAATTTTATAGGCTTATTGCCAGTGGCTTTTTGGTCGTTTTTCTTCTTTATGCTTGATTTAATGTTACTCAGCAACTTATTTAACTGTGCAACAGTGACCTTTCGCCCTATGGAAAATTCATTACTAATGCTGTCCCAAGCAGGTTTTCTTTCTTTAATAGCAGCTAGTAATTTAGATGTTTCCATTGCCACAGGATCATTGACTAATACATTTATAAAAAGTGACCGATCCAGGTCGGCATGGGCGTATATAGAAAATAATTTCGGAAGTATTTGGGGGGAGGGCTGAGAGCATTTTGGGGGGTATGGAATATTATCAATCTAGATCTTGGAATAGTTAGCCAATTAAATTGATATTGCACCGAAAAGAAATTATTTTTTCTGACCAAAGTGGTATCATTTAATTTTTTTTTTTTTTTTTTTTTGCCAAATCTTTACCGATTTCGGAGGGGACTGCAGCCCCCCCTAATAGGGCCCATGCGTGTCGACAGTTGCATGAGGAGAGAGAGACAAGCAACAAACCCTGACAGGAAGGAAGAGGGATGAGAAAGGGGAGGTAGGAATCCTAGCTGCAGCTAGGGGTTAGCAACAGCTACCCTTAGAATTTCCTTAGTTTATCAGGAGATGAGACTAACTTACTTAGATCTTGCTACCTAGAAGTAGCTCTTGTTTATTCACTCCGTATTGAGGAAATGCTAAATCTAAGGGCTTTAGACACCACGGTGTCGTTAACGTATGCCTTTTTCGCTCATCTGATAAATATTAGTGAAGGCAATTTTTCTTTGAGATTAAATATTAGGGATTATTCTTCGAGCAATTATTGTCAGTATAATAACGAAGGCAATTTTCCTATGAGAGTAAATATTAGGGATTATTCTTCTTGCAGTAAATGGGTGGAGTGAATAAAAGCTAGAATCCAACAGGTAGAATCTAGCCCTTAGATGTAGCTTTTCCTCAATAAGGAGTGAATAAACAAGAGCTACTTCTAGGTAGCAAGATCTAAGTAAGTTAGTCTCATCTCCTGATAAACTAAGGAAATTCTAAGGGTAGCTGTTGCTAACCCCTAACTGCAGCTAGGATTCTTACCTTTCTTCCTCATCCCTCTTCCTTCCTATCAGGGTTTGTTGCTTCTCTCTCTCTCTCTCTCTCTCTCTCTCTCTCTCTCTCTCTCTCTCTCTCTCTCTCTCTCTCTCTCTCTCTCTCTCTCTCTCTCTCTCTCCCAATCGGGGTGCGTGTGTCTTGTGCAACTGTCGACACGCATGGGCACTATTAGGGGGGGGGGCTGCATTCCCCTCCGAAATCGGTAATCGGTAGACTGCTTTCCAGAAAAATTTGCTTAAAATATCCTACATAAATAAAATAAAAACATGAATAGTTCTCTTTTAAATTTGTAATGAGTAACTGATTAATTATTAATTTGCTTCCAGAGTTATGTTTACACATGGTACCTATTACACTACGTAATAAATACAAAAAACCTCATATTATCGTATTTTGATCTAACGCAGGAACAGGATACAGTCACTCTAGTGGTAGAAAGCGCTCCTTGCGGCGGAACCTACGTCTGGCGGGCTTTTTTATTGAAATATATTACAAATTAAACCCCCGCTTTCCGATTGACCGATTCAGCTCATTTTTACAACACTTCTTTCTCATAAGTTACCCACGACGTATACCGCGTTTCGTTACAATAAAGCAGAAATTACGACCGGTATGAGTATATTAGGAATTTGGGTCCGGAGTAAACCCCCCCCCCCCTTTTAAAGAACCGATTTAGTTTATTTTTAAAGCACATATTTACCTGTAGATTACCACTACGAATACCGAGTTTCCTCGAAATATACCAAAAATCACGGCTGGTAGTGGCGAATTGGTATTGTGGGTCCGGAGTAAACCCCCCTCCTAATGAACCGATTTAGTTTATTTTTACAACACATATTTACCTGTGGATTGCCACTACGAATAGCGAGTTTCTTCGAAATATACCAAAAATCACGGCTGTTAGTGGCGAATTGGTATTGTGGGTCTGGAGTAAACCCCCCCCCCCTTCTAATGAACCGATTTAGTTCATTTTTATATCTCACTTTTCTCTCTATACTACCACCACGAATACCAAGTTTCGTTGAAATATAACAAATATTACGGCTGACATGGTCAAATTAGTGTTTTGGGTTCGGGGTAAACCCCCCCTTCCGGTGGACCGACTTTGGTGGTTAACGAACTCGTTCAATCGTTTGCTAATTGAATGCTATATACCAAGTTTCGTGACGAAAAACAAAAACTCTGGCCGCTATCGTGTTAACAGACACACACACACATATATATATATATAATGTAATTTAGATTTTAGCACTTTCCTCCGAAGGAAAGTAGCTATTGAGGTTGGACTCATGACAGAATTTTTGAAAAATTTCTTCAAATCTTTATCGATCCTACCTAGCAGACACCGAAAATGACCCCCGTTAAAATTTATATATATCTATATTTATATATATATATATATATATATATATATATATATATATATATATATATATATACATATATATATATATATACATATATATATATATATATATACATATACATATATACATATATATATATATATATATATATATATATATATATATAGATATAGATATATATAAATTTTAACGGGGGTCATTTTCGGTGTCTGCTAGGTAGGATCGATAAAGATTTGAAGAAATTTTTCAAAAATTCTGTCATGAGTCCAACCTCAATAGCTACTTTCCTTCGGAGGAAAGTGCTAAAATCTAAATTACTAGCTGCTATTAAAGAAAGAAAACCTCCTTGGGACAGCTTTAGTAATGAATTTTCCATAGGGCGAAAGGTCACTGTTGCACAGTTAAATATATAAGTTGCTGAGTAACATTAAATCAAGCATAAAGAAGAAAACCGATCAAAAAGCCACCGGCAATAAGCCTATAAAATTGAAGCAGTAGGGAAAAGATTTTTACAAATTATTGATCAAGGGAAAAAATCCCAGGAAGAATTCAAATGGATTCACCGACAAGCGTCTAACAAGAAAGTAGGATGCCAGCACTACTTCACAACAAATTGCAAATAAAAAATTGAAAAAGTGCAAAAATGGTTGAGGTTTACGGTACGGAAGAAAAAAAACATCCGTGAACTCCAGAACTTCCTGGTGCGATAACGTGTGGCCGGAGCATAATAATACTGACCACTCTAAGGTCCCTGCTGTGTCATATGGTCAAGAATCAGATACCTCTACAGTTTCTTCCCCTTAGGACCATTGTGGCCAGTTAAGGGACTTATTTTTTTCTTATTGGTTATTTGGATTTCACAGTTTTAATTACAAATAAATCTGTACAGGTCATGAACTCAGCCTACTCCTACTACAACTTGATCATGGCTTTTTAAGGATTTACTTATACAATCGTATAAACACAATGATGCTTGAACACATGAAACTTTTCACGTTCTTTATAATTATAAGCATAGTAGTTACCTAGTTGAAATGAATCATCATGTGTACTTGCCAAGATAATTCCTATTAATCTCATAGCAAAGCAGTATGTAATGGAGTATTCTCTCTTGAAGACCACAAAAGGCAGCCCAATGGAAATAGAAAGACCTGTGAGGCATAATGACTGGATGCATCCTGCTCAGTATCCGACGGTATCAATGGAGTACAATACCGATGCAGATATTGATATTTACACGGAGAGCCAAGAGGGGGAGCAAGTGGGCTGTGCTTTTGTGGTTTTTAGGAGACAAGAATCAACAGAGACTAACAAGTACAGGCTAGGACGACTATGCACTAACAATCAGGCTGAAAAATTTGCGGTACTACAGAGTTTACTATACATACAGAGACAAGAACAAATTAGACATGTAAACATCTACACTGATAGTCAAAACACACTACAATCATTAAATAATTAGACAATTTATGACCCACTTCCTGAACAAATACGACAAATATTTTACAATATTACCCAACAAAACATTCACGTACAGTTCATATGAATTAAAGGGCATTCTGGTATCAGGGCCGCCACATGGGGGGGACAACTGGGTACAGTTGTCCCGGGCCCGGGCGCCGTGGGGGCCCGGGCCGATCCTCGCTAATTGGAAAAAATGTATAGGTTATGAGCTTGTCAAAAGAATGGGGGGTAGAAATATAGACGGGCATAGCCTAAATTTATTGGAATGGGCTCTATATTTTTTTAATGTACATGAATGACAAAACAAGTCCCAGAATAGTATATTTCATTAGGAGTCGTAATAAAACTACAAGTACCGAAAGTGACCTTTGCTGCACCGATTGTCGGCTTTTATTCTCATTTCGCTCAAAACTCTAGATGAAAATAATTTTAAAATGCCCTAAGTCCTTTAGCAAAGTACTACAATTTTCATTCTGGCTCTGAGAAGTGAGGGCTGACTCTGAGAAGTGGGGGCCCGTGATCAGGTCCTGGGCCCGGCTCTGAGATGTGGCGGCCCTGTCTGGTATTCTTGGTTATGAACTTGCTGACCTACCAGCTAAAACAGCCTCTAAAGATCTTAGAATTCCAGAATGCTACAACAAAATAACAAAAACACATTTAAAAAGACAGTTACTGACAGATACAATAAGACAATGGCAAGAAGACTGGACTTTAACTACAAAATGTCCGACTCGCAGGAACTGGATCATCTTAGCGCGGTTCCATTCATATCCCTATTGTCATTTGAAAAGCTTAGAATAGAAACAGAAAATATTTTAAGTACAGATGGAATGGTTGGGATTCGGCTAAATAAACCTCAATATGATTTTGTTTTAAAAAAATCTATATTTCGGACGTTTCGGCTACTCATTGGTAGCCTTCGTCAGCTAAAATGACAAAAAAAAGAAATTAATACAGAAACAATCAAGAAAAATTTATAATTGTGATAGGTAACAGAACTATAGATACAGTTTAACTTATAACAGAACATATCGTCTTAAAATTCTTAGAATGAGTAGAATGAAAAGGAAATAGGTACAGTAATTGATTTTAATAGTAATTAGTAACATTAATTGATTTTACAAAGAAATAAGAGAACTATATACCAATGACAAATATAGTAGCTAATAGTAACATTAATTAATTTTACAAAGAAATAAGATACTACATACCAATGGAAATGCCGAGCGGCAGAGGAAGACCAAGGTTGGCAATTAAGTAACCATTGTGAAAGTGTCTAAGGAAAAAAAGAAATCTGCAAGGG
Source organism: Gonocerus acuteangulatus (assembly GCA_946811695.1). Taxonomy (NCBI): domain Eukaryota; kingdom Metazoa; phylum Arthropoda; class Insecta; order Hemiptera; family Coreidae; genus Gonocerus; species Gonocerus acuteangulatus. Next base: position 75,595,432 of record OX328126.1, on the reverse strand, counting down.
GTATATGTAACTGGAAACAGCAAGAGGTGGGGGAAAACGGGCGGTAGGATCAAACAGATGTTTATGACATTTTATGACAGGAAAGGAGAAAAAGGTGTTAATGGAAGGATACCCAAGGGGCAAGGTAAAAATCTAGGTAGGTGGTCGGGCGAGTATTTGGAAAATATTAGCGTACATAGGAGAAATGCCTTGTTGGTCAGTTTTGTAATTTATATTGTTTTTGTTTAAGTTTATGTGTACACATTCCGAGATCTGTAGTCTTTTTTTGTTACGTTGTGTAGAAAGAATTTTCGTGTCGTCGAAGTTAAAAGTGTGTTTTTGTGTAATGGCATGTTTTGCAAGTGCAGATTTATCTATTTCTTTATTAGTGATGGTTCGTTTATGTTGTGTAAGACGTGAGTGAATGTCATTTATGGTTTCTCCTATGTATACACCATTACAGGAAGGGGTTTGGCAAGGGACTTGGTAAACACATCGGGTTGTATGTTCAAAAGGGATGGGATCTTTGAGTTTGGTGTAGAGGGTTTTGAGTTTGTTGGTAGTTTTCAAACCAAAGTTTAGGGAAGGGTAGGATTTTTTAATTGTCTTTGTAAGTTTATCAGTCAGTCCAGGTGTAAATGGTAGAGATCGGAACATTTGGGAACTGGGAGTTAGGGAAGAATTGGGAGAGATAGTGCTGGAAGGTTGGGATTTAACTTTTTTAACAAGGGATTTTATGAGGTTGGGGGGAAATTGGTTGCGTGCCAATATATCTGAGGCGATATTAATATTTTTATTGTGGAAGGAAGCATGGGATAGGGAGAGGACTCGGCGAAGGAGATTTCTGGCTACATTAATCTTGAGGTGGTAAGGATGGGATGAATGAAAATTAAGTAACCGTCCCGAGTATGTGGGTTTTGTGTACCAGTCAGTAATAATAGTACCGTCAGTCTGTCTAATTAGTAAGATGTCCAAGTATGGGAGCTGTCTGTCCTGTTCTATTTCGACTGTAAATTGAAGCCTAGGGTAAAAGGAATTGAAACAGGTAAGTATGTCTGTTAGTCTGTTTGGGTTAATCATCAGCAAAAGATCGTCTACGTATTTGCAGATGAATGAGATGTCATGGGGAAACTGTGGGACGAGGGAGTTGAGAAGATCGTTGAGAAGGATTGAGGATAAATCGGGTGCAAGACAGTTGCCCATGGCTAGACCTTCAATTTGTTTATAGAATTTCCCATCATATTTAAAAAAACCGCTGTTAACACAAAGTTTTAGACTTTCTATAAACAGATCAAAGGATAGAGGGCTATGGAGGTGGAGGGTGGGCCAATGGTTTTCGATAATTTCTAGCGTTTTGGCTAGTGGGACGTTAGTGAATAAGGATGTGGCATCAATGGAAACTAAAATGTGGCCGTGGGGAATGGTTAGGTTGGATAATTTAGAAATTAGGTCAAAAGAATTTTTTATATCATAGGGATTATTATGGCTAAGTATTTGTAATGAGGGAAGAAGAAATTTACTGAGGCTGGAAGAGGGAGAATCTATATTGGCAATGATGGGACGAAGGGGATTACCAGGTTTGTGGATTTTGGGGAGGCCATAAGCACGCGGTGGGAGGGAATTGTGGGAAATTAAGAAGGTCTTAGTGGATTTGTCGATTTCGTTAGAGTTAAAACCCCACATCCTTATTCACTAACGTCCCACTAGCCAAAACGCTAGAAATTATCGAAAACCATTGGCCCACCCTCCACCTCCATAGCCCTCTATCCTTTGATCTGTTTATAGAAAGTCTAAAACTTTGTGTTAACAGCGGTTTTTTTAAATATGATGGGAAATTCTATAAACAAATTGAAGGTCTAGCCATGGGCAACTGTCTTGCACCCGATTTATCCTCAATCCTTCTCAACGATCTTCTCAACTCCCTCGTCCCACAGTTTCCCCATGACATCTCATTCATCTGCAAATACGTAGACGATCTTTTGCTGATGATTAACCCAAACAGACTAACAGACATACTTACCTGTTTCAATTCCTTTTACCCTAGGCTTCAATTTACAGTCGAAATAGAACAGGACAGACAGCTCCCATACTTGGACATCTTACTAATTAGACAGACTGACGGTACTATTATTACTGACTGGTACACAAAACCCACATACTCGGGACGGTTACTTAATTTTCATTCATCCCATCCTTACCACCTCAAGATTAATGTAGCCAGAAATCTCCTTCGCCGAGTCCTCTCCCTATCCCATGCTTCCTTCCACAATAAAAATATTAATATCGCCTCAGATATATTGGCACGCAACCAATTTCCCCCCAACCTCATAAAATCCCTTGTTAAAAAAGTTAAATCCCAACCTTCCAGCACTATCTCTCCCAATTCTTCCCTAACTCCCAGTTCCCAAATGTTCCGATCTCTACCATTTACACCTGGACTGACTGATAAACTTACAAAGACAATTAAAAAATCCTACCCTTCCCTAAACTTTGGTTTGAAAACTACCAACAAACTCAAAACCCTCTACACCAAACTCAAAGATCCCATCCCTTTTGAACATACAACCCGATGTGTTTACCAAGTCCCTTGCCAAACCCCTTCCTGTAATGGTGTATACATAGGAGAAACCATAAATGACATTCACTCACGTCTTACACAACATAAACGAACCATCACTAATAAAGAAATAGATAAATCTGCACTTGCAAAACATGCCATTACACAAAAACACACTTTTAACTTCGACGACACGAAAATTCTTTCTACACAACGTAACAAAAAAAGACTACAGATCTCGGAATGTGTACACATAAACTTAAACAAAAACAATATAAATTACAAAACTGACCAACAAGGCATTTCTCCTATGTACGCTAATATTTTCCAAATACTCGCCCGACCACCTACCTAGATTTTTACCTTGCCCCTTGGGTATCCTTCCATTAACACCTTTTTCTCCTTTCCTGTCATAAAATGTCATAAACATCTGTTTGATCCTACCGCCCGTTTTCCCCCACCTCTTGCTGTTTCCAGTTACATATACCCCTTGCAGATTTCTTTTTTTCCTTAGACACTTTCACAATGGTTACTTAATTGCCAACCTTGGTCTTCCTCTGCCGCTCGGCATTTCCATTGGTATGTAGTATCTTATTTCTTTGTAAAATTAATTAATGTTACTATTAGCTACTATATTTGTCATTGGTATATAGTTCTCTTATTTCTTTGTAAAATCAATTAATGTTACTAATTACTATTAAAATCAATTACTGTACCTATTTCCTTTTCATTCTACTCATTCTAAGAATTTTAAGACGATATGTTCTGTTATAAGTTAAACTGTATCTATAGTTCTGTTACCTATCACAATTATAAATTTTTCTTGATTGTTTCTGTATTAATTTCTTTTTTTTGTCATTTTAGCTGACGAAGGCTACCAATGAGTAGCCGAAACGTCCGAAATATAGATTTTTTTAAAACAAAATCATATTGAGGTTTATTTAGCCGAATCCCAACCATTCCATCTGTACTTATCACCTCGACGGCTAACTATCTAATCATCATGAAGAAAATATTTTGTTCGGCCTTTGTTCAAAGGGGTTTATGACTTTACATGGTCGGGTCCGCCAGACCCCAGAATCCTCTTCTAGAGATATTTATTTCATACGTTTCAATGCATTGAAAAATATCAAAATTATTCACATTTTCTTGTGTTCTTCTACACTAGTAATAATTCTACAAAATAAAATCAATTAAAAAATAAAATAAAAAACCAACAGCATAAAGGCAATTGAAAGCAATATTTCTTACAATGAATTGTTTTTCTTATTTTACTTAATCTGTTTTATTGTCAAATACTCAAATCAAATACTTCAAGGTTTAAGCAATTATTTCTCCAATTGACATCACTTATTCAAAACTTTCTTCAGAACCTTTTTTGTAGACCATTTAGTATGCTTTTGAATGGTAACCTTTCGCTTCCCAAGATTTTCAACCGTTTTCGAGATATTAATGAAAGTAAACGAAGTTCCCAAAACTTTTCATGTGTGTCAAAAAAATATTTTATTCTAACCCTTCCTTATATCAAAATTTCAACATATTAGTTTTGACGAAATTCGTACATTGAGAAAATATTTCAACTGAATCCCATGATTTTAAGTACCCAAACCAAAACCGTTATTCAACAACTATTTTTCCAATTTTATCGAAAACGGTTTCATTCGTTTTCCTAGGCCAGGAAGCCTATAAAATGAGTACTTGTCAGCATATGGAGTAAGCGGAACGATTTTTTCCGCGCGACATTCGCTCCAAAAACCATGTTCCGGTGGGCGGATTCTGCTGGTTAACGAACTTGACGATTCAAATTCAAATTAGACTCAAGATTTTTTTACGAAATTTCATCAAAATCGGACCAATTTTGAGCTGTCAGGGCCGCGAACAGACAAATATATATATACAAATTAGAACCACCGTCATTTTCGGTCTCTAAGGGTTCTGAAACGCAAAACTTTCTAGTCGGCACTACCGGATTGTTTCATTAGAACAACTTTATAAGCGGGGTTCCTCCCTATGAAGGGAGGGAGGAACCGCGCTAAAAGGACAACACTTAAAGATATTTATAACAGACATTAAAGAATACTTCGACAAAACGTATGCTATAACAAATTTTTACATGACACAATTAATAACAGGATATGGGGCAGTTAATTCATACTTTTATAGATTTGGACTAAGCCAAGATGAAAGCTGTTACCGTGACATTAATATAACACAGACATATCACCATTTACTGTTGCACACTGAAAAAAAATCCTTTGATTTCTTTTGTTTTTTGCATTCTAATTCTTTTCTTTTCTTTTTTTTCTTTTATATTGTTTCATGTTTTCTCCTTTATGTTTTACATTTAGAATGTAATTATAAAGAATAGAAATATTAATATGTAATCAATTACATGTACGGTACTTGTAGAAAATAGAAATAAACTCCCTTCCTTAAGGGTTACTTAGGGAAGGAAATAAATAAAAAATATGTATATATATATATATATATATATATATATATATATATATATATATATATTATATACCAGGGATCGAAACAGTTATTTTTTTTATCAATAAATTTAACTCTTAAAAAACTTTTATTTAAAAGCTTTAAGATTAAAAGTTATTGTTATTTATGAACATCTAAATTTAGGTATATGGAAATAAAAGTTAAAGTAAAACTTTTATTTTTTTCAATGTGAAATAAAAGTTTTAAGTATTTTAATCAAGAATTTTAGAGTTGAATAAGATAACAATAAGTGAAATGTTCTTTGTTTAAAAATTTATTTTTGTCTATTTACTGAAATATATTTGTTGATAGAAAGCGAAAAATAAACATTAGTAGCTTTAATTTATTTATTTCAAGTTTTTCCTATAAGTAATTTAATAACAATTATTTTAAAACTTTTCCTTTTTCAAAATGAAAATAAAAGTAAAAGTTTAATAAATACTATTTTAAAATAGAAGGTAACAATTATTTTTAACCCCGTGATATATATATATATATATATATATATATATATATATATATATATATATATACATTACATCATATTAAATTATTTTGGGAATATTTACATTTTTAATTGGTTGCCTTTATTTTTATTTTTTTGTTTTTGATAAGAATGACGATTTACGGAAGGCGATCTACAATATCAAGTGGTATAACTGTAGTGATACTGTTAAGATGAATATAAAAATTTGTCATGAGATGCTCAAGAGACCAATGCAAATCAGTGCACTTGGTATAGCTGATTTAAATTTGCAATCATTTGCAGCTGTAAGTATTTAACAAACAGGTGTACATTATTTTATTATATAAATTAATTAACTATGGAATTAGTTATTTGGGGATGAGGTTAATCTCAGTGGTGGAGCACTCGACTTACGTACTGGTGGACCTGAGTTCAAAACTCGGGTGGATACTCTAGATTTTATCGTCTAGTGCCTGGTTCCCCAGCCTAATGTACTGGAGGACCTGAGTTCAAAACTCGGGTGGACACCCTAGATGTTATCGTCTAGTGCCTGCTCCCCCAGCCTAATGTACTGGAGGACCTGAGTTCAAAACTCGGGTGGACACTTTAGATTTTATCGTCTAGTGCCTGGTTCCCCAGCCTAATGTACTGGAGGATCAGAGTTCAAAACTCGGGTGGATACTCTAGATTTTATCGTCTACTGCCTGGTTCCCCGGCCTAATGTACTGGAGGACCTGAGTTCAAAACTCGGGTGGACACTCTAGATGTTATCGTCTAGTGCCTGCTCCCCCAGCCTAATGTACTGGAGGACCTGAGTTCAAAACTCGGGTGGACTCTCTAGATGTTATCGTCTAGTGCCTGCTCCCCCAGCCTAACGTACTGGAGGACCTGAGTTCAAAACTCGGGTGGACTCTCTAGATGTTATCGTCTAGTGCCTGCTCCCCCAGCCTAACGTACTGGAGGACCTGAGTTCAAAACTCGGGTGAAAACTCTAGATTTTATCGTCTAGTGCCTGCTCCCCCAGCCTAATGTACTGGAGGACCAGAGTTCAAAACTCGGGTGGACACTCTAGATTTTATCGTCTAGTGCCTTGTTCCCCAGCCTAATGTACTGTAGGACCAGAGTTCAAAACTCGGGTGGACACTCTAGATGTTATCATCTAGTGCCTGCTCCCCCAGCCTAACGTACTGGAGGACCTGAGTTCAAAACTCGGGTGAAAACTCTAGATTTTTTCGTCTAGTGCCTGCTCCCCCAGCCTAATGTACTGGAGGTCCTGAGTTCAAAACTCGGGTGAAAACTCTAGATTTTATCGTCTAGTGCCTGCCCCCCCAGCCTAATGTACTGGAGGACCAGAGTTCAAAACTCGGGTGAAAACTCTAGATTTTATCGTCTAGTTCCTGCTCCCCCAGCCTAATGTACTAGAGGACCTGAGTTCAAAACTTAGGTGGACTCAATAGATGTGATCGTCTAGTGCCTGCTCCCCCAGCCTAATGTACTGGAGGACCAGAGTTCAAAACTCGGGTGGACACTCTAGATTTTATCGTCTAGTGCCTTGTTCCCCAGCCTAATGTACTGTAGGACCAGAGTTCAAAACTCGGGTGGACACTCTAGATGTTATCATCTAGTGCCTGCTCCCCCAGCCTAACGTACTGGAGGACCTGAGTTCAAAACTCGGGTGAAAACTCTAGATTTTATCGTCTAGTGCCTGCTCCCCCAGCCTAATGTACTGGAGGACCAGAGTTCAAAACTCGGGTGGACACTCTAGATTTTATCGTCTAGTGCCTTGTTCCCCAGCCTAATGTACTGTAGGACCAGAGTTCAAAACTCGAGTGGACACTCTAGATGTTATCATCTAGTGCCTGCTCCCCCAGCCTAACGTACTGGAGGACCTGAGTTCAAAACTCGGGTGAAAACTCTAGATTTTATCGTCTAGTGCCTGCTCCCCCAGCCTAATGTACTAGAGGACCTGAGTTCAAAACTCGGGTGAAAACTCTAGATTTTATCGTCTAGTGCCTGCTCCCCCAGCCTAATGTACTGGAGGACCAGAGCTCAAAACTCGGGTGGACACTCTAGATGTTATCATCTAGTGCCTGCTCCCCCAGCCTAATGTACTAGAGGACCTGAGTTCAAAACTCGGGTGAAAACTCTAGATTTTATCGTCTAGTGCCTGCTCCCCCAGCCTAATGTACTGGAGGACCAGAGTTCAAAACTCGGGTGGACACTCTAGATTTTATCGTCTAGTGCCTTGTTCCCCAGCCTAATGTACTGTAGGACCAGAGTTCAAAACTTAGGTGGACACTATAGATGTGATCGTCTAGTGCCTGCTCCCTCAGCCTTTAATTAAATTTATAATGGTTACCCGCAAACGGGAAACTCTGTGTGGCCGGACCACGTTGTGGTCCCTGCTGTGTCATATGGTCAAGAATCAGATATCTCTACAGTATCTTCCCCTCAGGACCATTGTGGCCAGTTAAGGAACTTATTTTTTTCTAATTGGTTATTTGGATTTCACAGTTTTAATTACAAATAAATCTGTGCAGGTCATGAACTCAGCCTACTCCTACTACAACTTGATCATGGCTTTATAAGGATTTACTTATACAATCGTATAAACACAAAGATGATTGAACACATGGAAACTTTCCACGGTCGTTATAATTATAAGCATAGTAATTAAATTGTAATTATCTTTTCTTTTTTTTTTTTTTTTTTGTAGCGCGGTTCGGTTCCTCCCTCCGTAGGGAGGAAACCCGCTTATGACGTTGACCTCATGACGCAATCCGAAAGTGACGACTAGAAAACTTAACGTTTCAGATCCCATAGACCACGAAAATAACGGTGGTTCAAATTTGTATATATATTTGTCTGCTCGCCCTGTAGCTGCCTGAAAAATGGTCCGATTTTGATGAAATTTGGTACAAAAACTTTTCGTCTAATTTGAAATTGTGTTTGCATCGAAATTTGCGCGAAAAAAAATCGTAACAATTTCTTTTTTGAGCTCATTTGCTTGCAGGTACTCGTTTTATAGCTTTGTTAACGTAGAGAAACGAATGAAGCGATATATTTAACAGTTTTTGAGAAAAGTGGAACAAATGCTTTTGTAATTCTTTTTTTTTGGGGGGGGGGGGTACTTAGAATCGTCGGATTCAATTGAAATATTTTCTAGAACTTTGAAATTCATCTAAACTGAAATGTTTAAATTTTGGATACATTTGGAGTTAAGGAAGTATTCGAAAAAAAATTGTTACAAGTAGACATGAAAGTTTTTGGATGTTCGTATATTTTCGTATTTTTTTTTTTTTTTTTTTCGTTTTTAACGGCGCATCAACTATTTGGCTATTAGCGCCGATTTTCGTAAATATCTCGAAAACTGTTAGTAAATCGTGGTAAGTGGAAAGTGACCATTCGAATGCTTACTAAATTATCTACAAAAAAATGTTCTAAAGCAATTTTTGTTTAAGTGTTTGTTTTGCTCTATTGAACGGGGTTTTGTATTTGTTTAACTCACTTTGGTATTGGTTGTTTTTTTCTTTACAATTGCATTAACGTGTAAAATTAGTATTTCAGTAATAGAAGGCAAGAAAATGATAATTTTTTTGGCAATAGTGGTTTCCTAGAGCGAACGTTAAGAAGGCGGGCAAGTCATTTCCGCTTAGGATACTGTCAGTTTCCTGTTTTAGCGCCTTAAACATCCTTCCATTTAAGATTAAATTTATATTTTTAACGAAAGATCAAACGCTACCTACCTGCGTCTATTCCTTTGCTAATAGCACTAGGGATATGAACGGAATCGCGCTAAAATAACGTAGTTCCTGTGAGTCAGACTTTTTTTTGTTATTGAGCTTTTTGTAATTTTTGTGTTCACTCTTCTGTCAAATTAAAATGAAAATTGCATTTTTTTTTTCATGAATGTAGTCTCCTAATTTCTTCTGAATGTGAGAAATCGTTATTATTTTGAACAAGTTATTTTGTTCATTTAATCCAGAGAGGAAGATATGTCAACCTGGATATTGGAACCAGGTGAATACGACTATGATATAAACATTCCGAACTGAAGAATGTGTAATCCGCCAATAATCATAAAAATTAATTATACATAAGTACACTCACACACACACACACACGCATACATGTATATATATATATATATATATATATATATATATATATATATTTATATAATTTGGAGCATTTGCATGTATGGAAATGAAACATTGAAATGTTCCACACATAGAAAGAAGTCCGACTCGCAGGAACTGCGTCATCTTAGCGCAGTTTCGTACATCTCGAAGAAATGGAATAGATTAGGCTTCACAAATAACAGGAAACGGACAGTAGCCAACTTACACAGAAGCGGATAATTCATAATCTGTATAAGTCAATACAATTATGTAGGTACTGAAAACGTACTTACTCTTCGAATACTGCTGAGAAATCGCTATTCTAAACAACCAAAAAATCTTTGTCATTTTAAGTAACGGTTCCCTTCCTTAACTGTAAATATGTGCTTCATGGCGAATAAAATTCCATTCTGTCGTGGCTTAAATCATTCTATAAAATAAGAAATAACGATAACTTCAGTTGGAGGCTATGAGGGAGGTTATATACTTAGGAGAATTCAAAACAAACTACGTCATCTTGATTTCCTACAGCCATCTTGATTACCACAGCCACTCCAAACTTTCACCGTTTCTTAGGTTATTTTACTACAATACTAATTTTACTGATAAATGGAATTTAAAACAAGAAACAACCAATTAAATAGTGAGATAAACAAAGAGAAACCCCCTTTCAAAACAACAAAACAAACACTTTTTAAGTTTTAAGCGCTTTTATCTCTGATTCACGTTGCCCCATCGAATATTGCTTCAGAACCTTTTTTGTAGAGAATTCAGTAAGCATTCGAATGGTTACCTTCCACTTACCACGATTTCCCAACCGTTATCGAGATATTTACGAAAAAGTCCGTCTCGCAGGAACTGCATCATCTTAGCGCGGTTCCGTTCAAATCCCTAGTCTAATTTGGAAAGATTCAAATAGAAGCAGGTATTATTTTGGTTCCACCAGTCTTTTTTTTTAATTAATTATTATAATGGCGTGTCAACCCTTAAGGTCACTAACGCCATTCCTGTGTGTAGTAAAGTCTTGAAAGGTCATGATTTACGATCTTACCTGGAAGGGTCGGCTAGCACTAGGTCCCGCTAGTTACAAGGTCTTGGAATCTTGGAAATCTATATTTCTAACAATAAATTGTTTTTGTTATTTTACTTAAACAGTTTTATTGTCAAATACACACTTGAGCTCTAGATGTGGCAATACGCAAATAGGCAGTAACCGTATCGGACCTAATTCCTCTACTCGAAAAGTGCATAACAATTCGTCCATTGAAAGAACTGGTGAAACTAAAGTTTTGGACATAAACAGTCATGTTGAAATACTTTCGACTCTCAGTGCGACCCCCCAGGAGGCGATAAAGGCACAAGATTTAGACCTCGATAAGGTTGCCCAAAACATTTGCACATTAACAACGAAGAAACAGACTGTAGAAGCTGCACTCCCCAAGGAAAAGCCGAAAATGGTATCATCAAATGAGCAAAATAGTAACCCCAATTCATTTTACCTAAAAATAGAAACCACCGACAAAAGCCTACAACGAACTCAGAAAACGCCATCTAAACTGAAGAATACAGCCGGAAATCTCTTAATTAAGAATGATCCAGGAACCCCAGGACGAATCACACCTTCACGTACTTTCACCATCGAAGAAGCAAGGCCTTCCATTGAATCGAACATGGATAAATATCCCATAACCTTCGCACAACTGGAATCACTTCTACAGATGTCATTCGTTGAGAAAAATACATCTAATATACTTTCAGAATTCAGTTCCGATTATGATGGCATCATCAGAATGTTAGCGGATACTCGAAAACATATTAAGAATAACAGATCGGCAAAAGTCCGCATAACTAAATTTCTGAAATCAATAAGTGCGCTGAATGATTCTCTTCTTCTCAAGATTCTCGCCCGATCGACTAAAATATTTCTAAAAAATAACCTAAGCATTCAAACCTATCTAACATCATATGTTCAACAGTTCGAGGAAATCGTTGCATACCTCCTACATTAAAGAAAGCACTGAAAAATGAAGAACGGACCGTACTGAACCTATCAAACTACCTAGAAGTTACCAGACTATATAATATAGAACTATAACCAATCTGCACTGCCAATGACCCACAAGGGTAGAGGCAGAATAATTAAAATAAAATAAAACATTATCCAACTATAAGCAATTAAAAAATAACAAGGAGTAAAACAGACAAAAAGAACCGTTCGAATAAACGAAATCAATTAATTTAAAGTTATAAGCTCTTATTTCTCCGATTGACATCGCCTAATCAAAACTTTCATAAGAACCCTTTTTTTAGAGCATTTAATAAGCTTTCTAATAGTATTGTTCCGTTTACCAAGATTCTCAACCTTTTTCGAGATATTAAGGAAAGTAAACAAAGTTACCAAAACTTTTTATGTCTGTTAATAAAATATTTTATTCTAACCCTTCCTTAACTCTTAACTTAAGTTTTAATGAAAGTAAAACATGCAGAAAATGTTTCAACTGAATCCCATGATTCTAAGTACCCAAACCAAAAAAGGTATTCAAAAACTATTTTTCCAATTTTCTCGAAAACGGTTAAAGCTATCGCCTTGAAAATGGTTTCATTCGTTTTCCTAGCCCAATAAGCATATAAAACGAGTACTTACAAGCTTATGAACTCAAAAACGTAAGCGTTACGATTTTTTTGCGCGAATTTCGCCACAAACGCCATCTTCCAGTAGGCAGAGTTTGCTGGTTAACGAACTTGACCTTTCAAATTAGACGAAAGATTTTTGTACCAAATTTCATCAAAATCGGACCATTCGTCTGGGAGCTACAGAGCGAACAGACAAATGTGTATATATATATATATATATATATATATATATATATATATATGTATATATATGTGTGTATATATATATGTATATATATATATGTATATATATATATATATGTATATATATATATATATATATATATATATATATATATACAAATTTCGGCCACATATATTTTCGTGATCTATAGGGTCTGAAACGTGAAAGTTTCTAGACGGCAATTCCGAATTGCGTCGTGATGTCAACCTCACAAGCGGGCAAGGGAGTAACCGCGCTAAAAAGGAATAATTTAATGGGTTTCTGGTAGGACTCAATCATAGACAATAAGTTTCAGAAACAGCGTCTCCTTATGGCAGCAGAAAATACAATTATACAGGGTAATTCAGGTCTAATAGCCAAACTCTAGAAGGTGATTCTGGACATAATTTCCAACAATAAACTTCATTTGAAGTATGGTCCGATTCCACCTTTTTTCCTCAGCAGATTCAATACTTACAGAAAAACTTCTAAATTTAGTAAGCATTAAATGTCTGCAAATTAAGTGGAAGTTAATTGAGGGATTAATTGAAAGATTCTCTCCTTTTTGTCAAAAAAATGTGGTATGTTGTTTTGTTACTTTCAAATACATCACAATTCCCGCCAGGTTTGATTCAACTACATTTTTAAACCTCCTTGACATGAAAAGTTTTGTGAACTTCGTATATTATCCTTAATGTCTCGAAAGCAGCCGAGAAATCGTGGTAAGTACAATGTAAACATTCTAAAGCCTACTAAATTTTCTAAAAAAATAATTCTGAAGCAAATTTTGATAGGCGATGTAAGTCGGAGAAATATGTACTTAAAACTTTGAAAGTTATAGTTTGGTTCTTTTGAACGGGGTTTTGTCACTGTTTATCTCACTTTTTAATTTTTTAAAGTATATTCAGAAGACAAATGAGTATTTAAGTAAAGGTAAGAAAATATGAAATATATTGGTAATACCGTTTACTAAAACGACCACTGAGAAGGAGTCACTTCCGCTTAGGATACTGTCAGTTTCCTGTTGTTGTGTATTAAACTTCCTTCAACTCAAGATTTTATTTTATATTTTTCACGAAACATCAAAACCTACCAATAACTGCTACTATGCCTTTACTAGTGGCACTAGGGATGTGACCGGAACTGCGCAAGGATGACGCAGTTCCTGCTAATCGGACTTTTTGACTCTTACTGTCAGTGTGGCTCCAGGAGAGAGATCTTTCTTTAAGCTTAAGCTGACTAACAAAGGGAGCATACCGGATCAAGCCGCAAAACAAGCTGCTTTAGATGAAACATTACCTATTAGTTTCAATAAGGCCCCCAGGAGTGCAGTAGTCTACTTGAACTGGAGACAAAAGAAACCTGGAATCTCCGGTGGAGAATAACACCCAAAGGAAGACATGTGTATGAATATTTTCCGACATTGGACGACAGACTACATATAAACAAACTAACATACAAACTAACTTTTCCGAAGCCACAGATCATCAAAGAACTTCGTCAATTTCTTGGTATGTTCAACTTTCATCGGTCGTCTATCAAGAATGCAACCAAAATCCATCAACCTCTAAATGAGTTTCTACACAATGCCAAGAGAAATGACCGTCGACCCGTTCCTTGGACTCCTGAAACCGAAGACGATTTCGATAGGTGTTAGAATACATTGTGCACGGCGACTGTCTTGGGACACCCTGCTAAAGGCGCGCTAATTTCATTTTAGACATTTTTTTTCATCTGAGGGACATCATAAATCAGCTGAGGCCGGCCCCCTTCGGAACTTCATCGAGGAAGCCCTTCGTACACCGCGCCCTTGCCATGTACAAAGGGCGATCCTTCTCCTCCAGCTCCTGCGTCAACTGCTTACCAGACCCGGTCTGGACACTTCGTCAGGCGGAACGTGAGATTCGTCGACTGCAACGGAAGAGGGGAGCTATGTTGAGACGGCAATGATGCCACACTCCTAATGATTCTAGTCTCTATTGGGCTTGTCTCTTTGGGAATGTGGCAAATCTGTTATTGTGCCTTTCTCTCTATTGACGGTGGACTGCACATGGAACGGAGCAAGATCTTCTAGTGTCTGTTGCTACGTAGCAAAATTAAGCTTTAGCAAGTAGTACATGCTTTTCATATGTAGATTTTCACACTAGCCAGTGTTATATTGTGTCATAATGAGTAGTTACTTGTAAGGCAACATTCTTGTCTTAATAACTTTAATTTGTTTAATAAATCAATTAATTTAATAAATCATTTGGAAGTATATGAGCTTATTTATAAGGAACCCGCAAATCTTTACAATTTGATACAGAATGTAAAACTTTAGTTATGTTATACTTATTATGTTATTTTTGTCCTATTAGTACCTACCTTGTTATTGTATAAGTAACACTAACAATATAACAAGGAATGGCCTAACACCATGGCAACGTCATGTACTTATTTTTGACTTCATAACGAACAAAATTTTTGACTTCATAACTTTGGTTTAGCTAGTTAGGAGGTCAAAATATCAAAAGATCCCGTCCGTAATCCCAATTTTCGTTTTTTTTTTTACATCTCAGACACCCTTTGTTATAGAAGAGAAAAGAATAACCTGAAACTAGGCTTTATTGAACTTAGAATAATACTACATATTAGACTGAATGAATAGAATAAACAAAAGTAAACAATGAAATATAAAACAGCTGTTACAAATATTATAACATTCATCCCTCCTAGGTAGTGAAGTCTTTCAAGTATGCAGGGGATGCCGTTCACGGGTACTTCTTCTTAATGATTGTTGAACTGCTGGATTTGGTTGATGTTGAGGATTGAATTCAGTTGTGTTCGGCACGTCTGGTACACTCTCAGAGACACTTTTATTTTCTTTAAGAGCGTCTTTTTGTGGGGAAGTTTTGGCTGACCTGTGACATCCATGTCACGAATTGATGTTTCAAATTGTTCATGATTGCTCTGATTTTCGGGAATAGTTTCTGTCTCGCCTATTGGTGCAAGGTGTCTAGTAGATACAGTAGCCTCCCTTCCGTCAGGCAATCTAACATATGAATATTCTGGGTTCCCTTCCAGTGAATATACTTCATCGACATATTTTGAGCGAATATGTCTTCTCATAAGGACTGGACCGGGGGTCATGAGCCACGTTGGCATCCCTACTCCCACACTGGACCGGTGAGAGAAATTAAACATACGTTCATGGGGTGTTGTATTTGTTGATGTGCAGAGGAGTGAACGAATTGAATGTAATGCCTGATTACAAACCTCCTCCCATCTAGAAATATCAATATTTTGATTTCTTGCTGCCAGCTCAATAGTTTTCCAAACTATCCCAACATAGCGCTCACATTGTCCATTTCCTTGAGGATTGTATGCAGTCGTTCGACTTGTAGCAACACCAATGTCAGTTAAAAAAAGTCCGACTCGCAGGAACTGCAGCATCTTAGCGCGGTTCCGTTCATGTCCCTAGTGCCATTTGATAAGCTTAAAAAAGAAATAAACTTTTTTTTTTTTATATATCTCGTGAAAATTGCAAAATCCTCTCGAACATCTCGAATAAAAGTGATATTAAGGCGTCAGGGACACCGACAGTTAACTTTTACACAGAAGCGGAAATTACAGAATCTGGCTCTCATTCTAAAGCAAAGCTCTATCATCAATCAATACAAAATATGCCTAATAAAGCCTTTCTAGAGGCTACAGAAGCATGGGCGTATATGAGGGGGGGCTGAGGGGGCTGCAGCCCCTCCCGAAATTTTGAATTGATGATAAAAACTTCTCGTAAAACCCTTAAAAATAAATTAAATAAGATCACTTAGTTCATAAAACATATTTTATTTTACGTGTAATAGCGTTTTAGTTGCCTAAAACTATTCCAAGCTCTAAATATTTAGTATTCCATACCCTGGAAATCGTCTCAGCCCCCCCCCCCTCGAAATTGTTTTTATATACGCCCATGTACAGAAGGATCAAGAAGAAGTACACAAGATTGAGTAGAATACCCTGCCTAATATAGCCTATATAGAATAATATACCGAATAAAACCTATCTAGTAAATACACAAGGACAAATAAAAGTCTTGATGAACAACAAGTCGAGAGAAAAAACTTTATTTAACAAAATAAAACAAAGTTTAGTTGCCCAACTACAATAGAACCTAATTAAGTCTATGGAGTAGACACAAATGGACCAAAAACAAGTCTTGTGGAATATTGTTTTTTTTTTCTAATTAAATACTTTTTATCAATATTTAGTATATAACCTTTGTTGAAAACTATTGATTGCTAATTGATGAATCGGTTTACAACTAAGTAGTCTTTATGAATATTTAGTATATAACCTTATGTTTGGATCTGAGTTTTTGGGGTGCTTTCCGCCTAGGCTTTGTATTTGTGTCGGCAGATACCTGGGGTATATTTACAGCTCTTGAGGATTAACTCTTAGCAGGTAAATTTCCTGCGGCCCCCTTGTTTCTACGGGCATTGAACCGCCATATTCGCTCATAGTATCTAACCGTTGTGAAGTTTATTTTTTGGATTTAGGACTTAATATACATATGTAGAGTAAATCATAGCAAGAAGTAATCATCCGTCGTCGGTTCTTAACTATGTAGACTCGCTAATGTTATCCAATCTTAGATACATCGTATTTAAAATCCACAGCAAAAACACGACATTTCATCAGAATCCCCTGCTGAATAATATGCAAAATAAAGCCTATCTAGTGGATAAAAATAGAGGAAAAAAGCCGTTCGTGGTGGTAGTAAATCTTGAAATCGCTCAGAAATCTCCGAAATATTGTCACTAATTTTACGTCTCCTGTTCTATAGCCAAATAGATTTATATTCTATAATCAATAAGAAAAACCTACTAACAATAAAAAACTATGGGTAACAGATGAAAATAGGGAATACCAAGAATAATTCTAAAGAACGAAATCAACACCAGAACTGTAATCTAGATATTCATACGGCATCTTCGAATTCTAAGAAACAAAATATTGATTCTAATTATACGTATCCTGTTTTATTGACAAATACATTTGACTACTATAAGCAATTAAAAACACTAGGGAATATGCCAAAGAACTCGGAGTAGGAGCCTCGACAGTTTCAAGACATTTGAAGGAAATCGACAAATCCAAAACTGACATTTCATACGGTACAGCCTGATATTTTTTTAACAATGAATTGTTTTTCTTATTTTAATTAATCTGTTTTATTGTCAAATACATTATCCAACTTTAAGCAATTAAAAAATAACAAGGAATAAAAACAAACAAAAAGAACCGTTCGAATAAACGAAATCAATTACTTCAAAGTTTAAGCACTTATTTCTCCGATTGACATAGCCTAATATATTAGTTTTGATGAAAGTAGAACATGCAGAAAATGTTTCAACTGAATCCCATAATTTTAAGTATAAAAATCAAAGACAAAAAGAACAGATCGAATAAGCGAAATCAATTACTTTAAAGTTTTAAGCACTTATTTCTCCGATTGACATCGCCTAATCAAAACTTTCATTAGAACCTTTTTTGTAGAGCATTTAGTAAACTTTCTAATGGTATTCTTCCGTTTCCCAAATTCTTAACTTTTTTCGATATATTAAGGAAAGTATACAAAGTTACCAAAACTTTTTTATGTCTGTTAATTAAATATTTTATTCTAACCCTTCCTTAACTCCAAACGCAACCAAAATTTCAACATATTAGTTTTAATGAAAGTAGAACATGCAGTAAATGTTTCAACTGAATCCCATGATTCTAAGTACCCAAACCAAAAACGGCATTCAAAAATTATTTTTTCAGTTTTCTCGAAAACGGTTAAATCTATCGCCTTGAAAATGGTTCCATTTGTTTTCCTAGCCCAAGAAGCCTATAAAAAGAGTACTTACAAGCTTATGAACTCAAAAACGTAAGCGTTACGATTTTTTTGCGCGAATTTCGCCCCAAACGCCATCTTCCAGTGGGCGGATTTTGCTGGTTAACGAACTTGACCTTTCAAATCGGACGACAGATTTTTGTACCAAATTTCATCAAAATCGGACCATCAGGGAAGCCAGAAATGAGCGAACAGACAAATATATATATATATATATATATATATATATATACATATATATATATATACAAATTTGAACCACCGTTATTTTCGGTCTCTAGGGGTTCTGAAACGCGAAATTTTCTTGTCGGCACTTTCGGATTGTTTCATTGTATCAACCTTATAAGCGGGGTTCATCCCTATGGGGGAGGGAGGAACCGCGCTAAAAAAATTATTTGAGTTCTCGAGAAAGAAAACTTGAACCTCTGTCAGTGTGCAAGTAAGCAGGTGTGCCAAAAATTGAGAAAAGTTCTTTAAGCTTCGAGATTACTGTATTGGATGACATATCATGACATGGAAAAGCAAAAGGAAAACGTGAATACTCATTGACAATTATTAGGAGGTAACGATTTCTTGTAGATGACGGCAAAGGGCCTTTAAAATCCACCACGATCCTTTCGAACGGTTGTGTAGCTTTGATAAGAGTTCCTTCGAATTTGCGGAATCTTGATTTTACTTCAGAATAAATACGACATCCTGAGATGACTTTTCGTATTTCTTCCACTGAGTAAGGGAGATTTTTACAACGAACCCAATGATATAGTCTTGTTTCTCCTGGATGGCACAAAACTTCATGCAGATTTCTCAACTTTGGGAAAGAAGTTTCTATGGAAGAACAAATTCGTGATAATGTATCCGCAGTTTTGTTCTCATTGCCTGGTCTGTATATTATTTCATATTTATAATTTGAAAGTTCCAGTCTCCACCTCATTATTTTTTCATTCTTTATTTTTCCTTGTTTATTACTGTCGAACATGAATGACACTGAACGTTGATCGGTAATAAGACGAAAATTCCTACCGAGAAGATATTGTCTCCACTTCCGTAATGCTTCTACTATCGCATAAGCTTCTTTCTCAATAGACGAATGACGCTGTTCGGCCTTGGTGAGAGATCTTGAGAAAAAGGCAACCGGTTTCTTGTCTTGAGATAGTGTGGCTCCAATGGCATAATCAGATGCGTCCGTTTCAACAGTTAGTGGAGTGTTGTTGTCGATTGAAGATACCACAGCATTTTGAATGTCTAGCTTAATGGACTCAAATGTTTTCACAGCTTCTAAACTGAGAGGTATAGGACTTCTGACTAATACTTGGATTTTCTCAGCAAACTTTGGTATGAATGGGGCAAAATGGGAGAACATACCTATAGCTCGACGGAGAGAAGATGAGGTACCTGGGATTGGCAATTCACGGAGAGGTTGCAACCGTTCAGGATCTGGACTAATTGTTTTGTGGCGAATGATAAATCCCAAAAGCTTTATTGTGCTTAATGAGAATGCACTTTTCTGTAGATTTATTGTTAAATTGTACTTAGCAACAGCCTTTAGAAATTTTTCTAAATTTTGATCATGTTCTTCTTGATCACGACCACAGATTGTCACATCGTCCAAATATACCTCAATTCCTTGAAGATTTTCTGCGGCAACTATGTTCATTATAGCTCTTTGAAAAGCCGGAACTCCATTCCTAACACCAAACGGAATACGAGTGAATTGATATAATCGTCCACAGGCCTCAAAGGCTGTATAAGGTCTGTCCTCAGGTGTGATAGGAATTTGGTGATACGCACTGCGGAGGTCAATCGAACTGAAAACTCTATATGAAGCAACTCTATTAATAATGTCATCTATCCTTGGGAGTGGGAATGCATCTAATTCAGTGAACCTGTTGATTGTCTGGGAGTAGTCGACAACCATCCTACGCCGGTGATTAGGGGATTCCACAACCAATGCTTGAGCTCGCCATGGTGAAATGCTCTCCTCAATGATATCATCTTCTAGCAATTTCTTTATTTCATTTTCAATGAATTTCGTATCCGGGGCAGAATGTCTACGCGATCTTATTGATATTGGCTTGCAGTTAGGAGATAAATTAGTAAACAGTTGAGCAGGTTCTACATTAGCAACTGCAACACTACAAATATTCAAGGGAGCTTCAGTTCCTCCAAATGTTACCTGAATTGAAGAATGTCTATTTAGGATGTCATGACCTATTATGATGTCCGTACAAAGATCTCTAAGGATGCTAACTGTTACACCATTGTATTCATGATCCTGTAACTGAAGGTTTATCCTACATTGACCCTTAATTTGGGATTTCAAGGAGGTTGATGCCATAGCAACATCTTCTACATTACAGGGAATCACCGGAATTTTAAGTTTTGAGACAGTGGAATAACTAATGAAAGTACCAGTGCTACCTGTGTCTATCAAACCATGAGCATTTGAGCCATTAATCTTGACAGTAACAACAGCTTTTCTTAGATTTGAAGGTAGAGATGCTAAACAATTAGTGGAATTTGTTGGACGCCGGGGTGATACTGAATATTTATCCTTATTTCTACATACGTTCTGGTAGTGACCCTTGATCCCACAGCTTCTACAGATAGCCTCCCTGGCTGGGCAGATGGATCTCCTGTGTTTCTGGAAACCGCAAAAGTAGCACTTTGGACTGACTGATAAGACTGATTGAGGAGCTGGTCGAGAGTCTTCTTCGCTGTGGCTTGGATCCGATTCCTTCTTCATTGAGACAGTATTGATGGTCGATGGAGTCAAATATTCCTGGGATTGATGTTCCGCGAGCTCCAACGATCTTGCTTGAGTAACTGTTTCTTCTAGGGTTAAAGTGTGATTTTCCAATAATCTCTGACGAATAGGGGATGACCGCAACCCATCTATAAATGCATCTCTAACAGATTCATCTCTGTTAATTTCAGCACTAACAGCTTTAAAATTGCAATCTTTAGCCAAACGTTTAAGAGATTCGACGTACCTGTCAATAGTTTCCCCAGGTTCCTGGCGTCGAATCTTGAGCTTATGTCGAACAAATATTTCATTAATTGGTTTAATATACAGACTTTTTAAAATTGCAACAGCATCATTATATGTTCCACATTCACTCACATATTCATAGACTGAAGGAGAAATAAAGTTAGTTAACACTTTGAGTCTATCACATTCACGAACATCAGCACTAGTAATAAAGTTCTGGAATGTACGAAACCAATGTTTCCATTCTTGTAGAGCTCCATCTTCATTAGGATTGATACTGAATCTTTCAGGGCGTAGAATACGATCCATTCCAAAACAAAAACTAAGTTCAATAAATTGTTATAGAAGAGAAAAGAATAACCTGAAACTAGGCTTTATTGAACTTAGAATAATACTACATATTAGACTGAATGAATAGAATAAACAAAAGTAAACAATGAAATAGAAAACAGCTGTAAATAATGAAATAGAAAACAGCTGTTACAAATATTATAACACCCTTCGTCTTAGCGACATGACCATTCTATAACAAATTTAAGCTAATTCAATATGCTACAAGGTTAACTCAATAAAGTGTTTCAAGATAACTTTAGTTTTCGAGATATCCACTATTAAAAGATTGTCATTTTGGGAGAAAAAACACACTTTTTGCTCTTCTCGACCGGATATCTTTTCAACGATGAACCCAAAAAATAAACAGTCCAGTCAACAAACGCTTAAAAACAGCTATAGGTGGAAATTTTTGGAACACAATTTTTGACTTCGTAACTTTGTTTGGGCTGGATAGGAGGTGAACATATCAAAAGTCCTCGCCCGTAGACTTTGTGCCGGGGGGGAGGGGGGTATAGAAGGTCACATTTTTCGGGTTTTAACTTATATCTCGGAAACCCTGCGTCCTAGCGACATAACTATTCTATAACAAACGAAAGCTAATTAAATTTCCTACAAGTTCTACTCTATAAAGTTTTTCGAGATATCTTTAGGTTTCGAAATATCTGCTCTTGAAAGTCGGTCATTTTGGCGAAAAACACTTTCGGTGCATATTTTTTCCCCTTTTTGAAGGGATAACTCTTCAACTATGAACCTAAAAAATAAATGCCGTTTATAGCGTTGTAGAGCATTACATTCTCTTCAATAATATATATAACTTTACTATTTTATGTATTTTCTTTCAAACGTGAAAACAGTTTTAATGTTTATCGTGATATCTGGCGTCAACTGACCAATGAACCTTTCAATTTCTCACCATTTTCAGTCAATGTATAGTCCACAATATGCTCCATTATGTAAATATAGTACATACGTCCATTACTCACTATATATATAATATAGTACAAAATATATAATTTTGGGCCCATTGACCAGTTATTCAAACTCAATTAGATAAGATCTTGTTCATGGTTTTGCTAAGACCATGTGAGTGCTTATATAACGTTTGAAAGAAAATACATAATGTAGTAAAGTAATATATATTATTGAAGCGAATGGAATGCACTACAACCCTATAGCCGACACTTATTTTTTGGGTTCATCGTTGAAGAGATATCCGGTCGAGAATATAAAAATGTGTGTTTTTTCCCAAAATGGCAGACATTCAAAAGCGGATATTTCGAAAATTAAAGATATCTCGAAAAACTTTATTGAATAGAACTTTTAGGAAATTGAATCAGCTTTCATTTGTTACAGAATGGTCATGTCGCTTGGACGGAGGGTTTCCGAGATATAAGTGAAAACCCGAAAAATGGGGCCTTCTAACCCCCCCCCCCCCCCCGGCACAAAGGCTACGGGCGAGGACTTTTGATACGTTGACCAAACTAGCCGAAACAAAGTTATGAAGTCAAAAATTGTGTTCCAAACATTTCCATCTATAAATCTTAGTTACCTGGACTATTAGTCGCTAAATTTCAGATTTCACGATGAACACTGAAATTATTTTTACGTTTGAAGGAAAATACATGAAATAGCAAAATTATATATTATTGAAGGGAATGCAATGCTCTACAACCCTATAACCGTTATTTATTTTTTGGGTTCATCGTTGAAGAGTACAACCCTATAACCGTTATTTATTTTTTGGATTCATCGTTGAAGAGTTATCCCTTCAAAAAGGGGAAAAAATATGAGCCGAAAGTGTTTTTCGCCAAAATGACCGACTTTCAAGAGCAGACATTCGAAACCTAAAGATATCTCGAAAAACTTTATAGAGTAGAACTTGTAGAAAATTTAATTAGCTTTCGTTTGTTATAGAATAGTCATGTCGCTAGGACGCAGGGTTTCCGAGATATAAGTTAAAACCCGAAAAATGTGACCTTCTAAACCCCCCCTCCCCCCGGCACAAAGGCTACGGGCGAGGACTTTTGATATGTTCACCTCCTATCCAGCCCAAACAAAGTTACGAAGTCAAAAATTGTGTTCCAAAAATTTCCATCTATAACTGTTCGTTGACTGCACTGAAATGCCGGTTATAGGGTTGTAGATAATTACATTCGCTTCAATAATATATATTACTTTACTATTTTATGTATTTTCTTTCAAACGTTATACACGCCCATGGTTTTAGCAAAACCATTGCCAATATAATGAGCGGGATCTTCCCTAATTGAGTATGAATTAGGGAAGGTCAATGGGCCCAAAATTATATATTTTGTGCTATTTATACGTCTATTAGTCACTATTTTTACATAATGGAGCATATTTTGGACAAAACATTGACTGGAAATGGTGAGAAATTGAAGGATTCATTGGTTGACAATTGTCGCCAGATTTTTCGATGAACACTAAAACTGTTTTCAATTTTGAAGGGAAATACATAAAATAGTAAAGTAATATATATATATATATATATATATATATATATATATATATATATATATATATATATATATATATTAATAGAATGAATGTAATACTCTACAACTCTATAAACAGCATTTATTTTTTGGGTTTATCGTTAAGGAATTATCCGGTCAAAAAGAGCAAAAAGTGTATTTTTTCTCAAAATGACAGACATTCAAGAGCGGATATTTCGAAAACTAAAGATATCTCGAAAAACTTTAGTGAATTGAACTTGTAGCATATTTAATCAGCTTTCATTTGTTATAGAATAATAGTCATGTCGCTAGGACGCAGGGTTTCTGAGATATAAGCGAAATCCCGAAAAATGGTACCTTCTAAATCCCTCTTCCCTCCGGCTCAAGAGCTACTGGTGGGATGATATCGTCGATACAAAAGCAAACTAACGAATATGAAAAAATGCATCTTTCATTGTCCATCTTTAATAATTTCTGCTGGACTTATTTACGGCAAATTCTTCAAACTGACTTCACTCTATTAAAGGGAAAGTATTCCACTATCAAAAGGTCAAATCTGCCGAATATTTGACTGTCCAAAAAAAAAGTTATGAATAAATACTTTTCCACTCTGAAAAGTGGTGATATTCATATTCGTTAGTTTGATTTTGTATCGACGATATGTTGACCTCCTAAGTAGTCCAAAGAAAGTTATGAATTCAAGAATTGTGTTCCAAGCATTTCTATCTGTAGCATTCGTTGCCTCGACTAGAAGAATCGATGGGGGCTTCCCCCCCCCCCAAGAAAATCCAATACTCTATTCAACTACACCATCAGCAATTTGTATGACTTTTAAATGTGTCCATATACATATATAATGTCTTTCTATATTTTTTTCATAAGTTCACAGACGCTAAACTAAAACTATTAACAAAAATATATCTAGTTGTAAAAATTAAAATAAATCGATTTATTTAGTATAATAATGAGAATTTTAAGCTAGAAAAATATATAATATTTCTAAAATTTAAAATGTTTTTATTTTTAATAACGAGCATTTTCAGATTTGAATTTGTGTGTGTTTTTTTTTAAACGAAATCTGTGTTTGTCTTTCTGACAAATTCCTGAATGATTTTGATCTAGTAGGAATACCTTTCTGGACTAACATGGAAGTTCTTGAGAATATACCTCAGGAAAAATTAAATCATTCGTGATTTTCCCTCAAAAATGGTTTCAAAGATCTATTTGCAGCATTCCATTTAAGTTAAAAATGCAGCACAATTTCCTTAATTTAACCAGAAAACCGCTTTATAATTTAACCGTTTTTCGCTGTATATGTAATCGCATAAATAGGTAAGTCAGTCCATTATTAATATAGTGTTGTCCAGTAAAATTAATATTGTTGGATCTAAAAAATCAAAACAGATCTTCAGTTGTGGCAATTTTCATTGTGTCGGTTTGGCTTCAAAGAGGATAATCAAATAATAAACAGAAGCAACGAGTAATTGGATTAATAAAATGTCAACGAATGCGCGTAGGTATTTGCGCTCAAAATAAAACATCGAACGAATAGGCAAGTTTAGGCAAGATCTGAAGACGTAGTAAATAAGACAATATACTCCTAAAATACTGCCAAATGGTATTTTCCGGCCAAATACCGGCGATTTGCGAATTCAATTAAATAGCATTATTTTCTGTTATATCAAAAAAACTTTTTATTATAATACCCTTAATGTAATCAACAATTATTTATAAAATGATATGAATACACGACGTAAAAAGCCAAGGTGTTTTTAACAAAGAACTTGCATCCAGGCTTTACAGTAGGCAAAAAAAGTATTTGCACACCTACGTTTTTTTGTTTTACTGTAAAGTATGGGTACATTTTAGTTTTTTTAATGTAAATTACTAAATGTAAATTAGATAATACTTAAAAACATAGAACAGCAAATACATTTATTTCAAAAAAGAGCATGGGAAATTGTTAAAATAAATTTCATCATTTTTTACTGCACACTTTGATTCTTATGATATATATATATATATATATATATATATATATATATATATATATATATATACATATATACATATTTATTTCATTTTTTTGTTTTAATATTTTGTGTGCATATCATTGGCACATATAAGAGCTTCCAAACGTCTAGGTATAGACTCTACAAGTCTTTGTGTGATATCCACTGATAAATTATTCCAGGACTCTAAAATTACCTGCCTCAAGTGTTCCTGGCCTTTTATTGATGTCTGATGCACTTTCCTGTCCAATATATGCCACAGGTTCTCTATAGGGTTGAGTTCCGGTGACTGTGGAGGTCTAATCAGCCGTCTACGGGCATTGTAGAGGAGCCATTCTTCTGTCATATTAGCTGTGTGTTTGGGGTTATTATCTTGTTGGAAGTAAAAGGTATCTTGAAGCCCTAGTTTTGCAGTACTTGCTGCCAGGTTACCCCTTAACACCTCCACATAGGACCGGGCTGTCATCCTACCTTCAATCACATGCAAATTACCAGGCCCTTTGTAAGCCATACAGCCCCAAACCATTATATTTCCTCCACCATGCTTAACCGTACTTAATATATTTTGTTTTTTTAAAAGCAGTATTTTTTCTTCGCAATATAGTACTAACACTTGCTGGCTTGAAAACATCAAACTTACTCTCATCATAGAAAATAACCTGCTTCCAAAAGTCTAGTGGTTTGTCTTTGTATTGTTGTGCGAATTCTAGTATTGTCTTTCGGTTAATTTCACTGATGAATGGCTTCTTTAAAGGTCGCCTACCTCGTAGGGCCGCATCCTGCAGAACATTCCCTTCTGTCTGTGCTGTGACCTGTTTTCCTGAACATGACGGTATGTCATTCGCAAAATTTTGGGCACTCACTGTAGGATTTTTTAGGGCATTTTTAACAATTTTTCGTCTCTCTCTTACTGCGAGAACTCGTGGACGGCCTGATCGGGCCCTATTTTCGGTTGTTCCAAGTTCATCATATTTCCATAATATACTGGACTGTGGAAAACACTAAATTCAACTGCCTCCCAATTTCCCGATAACTTTTTCCGCATTCGTGCAGTGCCTCTACTCGTTCCCTAACTTCCATTGGTAACTCATTTTTCATAGGATCCATTATACGTAGGCAAGTCTAAATCACTAGCTGAACTAAAGGAACTTCTAAAGTACAGAGGGGATGGGCGATAAGACCTAGAACTCCGATCAAAGGCTGAATTTAAAATCCCATAACACATCTTAGAGATGTGTGCAAATACGTTTTTTGCAGTACAAATTGTAAAAAATAATTATAGCAATGTGCTATATATAAATTTTTTTTAAATTGTATGTTATTCAATTTATTTTATGTTCAATGCAATAATAAGGCTGAAAATCAGTCTGCTCAATAGAAAAGGGTTTACTTGGTACTAACAATACGAGTTCAATGAAAATCCCAAATTAAAAGGTTTATTTTCCCCCAATGTCCACATTCCCGTGGGATCACCCCACTGCGCGTCGGCGTCATTCCCGTGGGATCACCCCACTGCGCGTCGGCGTCATTCTTTACATTGGGATAACTTTTTTATTTATGAACCGATTGACATGAAACAAACATTAAATTTTAATTAAACCTTACCACAGTATATTAATGAATACCGCATTTAACTGCATCGAATAAGCCGTTTCTGAGATTAGCGCGTACAAACAAACAGACAAACATTTTCACAATCCTTTTTTTGGATGCTATTGCGTTGATAATAATATTTTTTTCTCTTATATATCTTCCATGTACAGACTACGATCCGTTACATTTGTATTATATGCATAGACACATTTTAAAATACGACATTTACTATTTGAATCTGAATGCGTTCTGATTTCAATTTTGGTTGATTAACACTTTCAGGACCGATGGCTTCGAAAAGAATTTCCATCAGGGCCCAAGTCTTCTTTTTGTATAGTTATTTCGGCAAACTTATAAAACAAATAAATAAGTGAAGAAACTTTTAAAATGATGTACTTTTAGTGGATTAATTACAATTTAGTAAAATATCAAATACGCCACGATAGCGGGCCCGCTGAAGAACGTTTTCTGGCGGATTCAGTATCATACGATACTAGACCCGCAAACCTAACCGGGAATACGTCATGAGATCCCAAATCAAATACGAAGCGTATAGGACAAGGCCCGGAGTAGCGGGATCGAAAGAAAGCCAAGCTATCTGCTCACGCATATGCCACGACGCTGGGCCCGCAGAAAACATCTCTGACGCATATGCCACGACGCTGTGTCCGCAGAACACATCTCTCTGACACATATGCCACGACGCTGGGCCCGCAGAACACATCTCTATGACACATATGCCACGACGCTGGGCCCGAACGCGTTAAGCAGAAGCAGGCTATGAGTTGCGCAGGTGAAATGGGTAGTCGACTGTATGAATATAAAATCTCATTTAATGAGTTGAATAAAATATAATTAGCATAAGTAAAAGTTATTAAGAAGAGGGAGGAAATATGCCAAAATCAGGACCCAAGGAAGGTTAGTGCGTTAGATAATTTTGATTTATTGATGTCATTGGAGATTGAAGTGCATTAAGAGATGCTGACGGCTAATATGATAGTAAATGGTGTTAGAGCTTGAAAGTTGAGAAGATCCCGTGGTTACTGTTACTTTAATTTACCTTGTGGTAATATGTGGTGGTGGTGTTGGCCAACATATTCTAATTCTCCCCACTCCTGGGACCCAGCAGGCCGGTGGTGAGTTTTAGACGCTCATTATATTATGAAAATAGCCACTCAGTAAAATTCTCCCATGTAAGGGTTTCCAAGCTGTTATAAGGTCTCTCATTGAACCTTCATCATCCAAGGAGGTAGTATTTATGATGACGGAGTAGGCTGCCAGGTTCTGACGTCAGAGGCCTAGTTCTCTGAACAGAACATTAACCTCCCTTCAGAACACGCACTAATAAATAAAAACATTAATTCCTAAACTTTTGTATATTTTGAGCCAATTAATTATTTACAATCCTACCACGAACATTCCGAAGAATATTGTATGTCTCATATTATTTCTTCTATTGTCGTAAAACCTCTGTAGTGGGATGAACATATACATTTCAGCTTCTGAGTCTATGATGTTGATTTGAAATTTTATTTTATGTTGTCATTCATTATCTACTGAAAACGTAGCTGAAGTCAGAATGTGTTTTCTAATTAAATATTAAAGAAATATGAATCCATTGAAGAATTTATACGAATTATTCTTAGAGTTTTGTGATTCTGATGAAGTTACTGATAGAATCATCATGAATGACTACTTCTATACCACAGTATTTTCAGGAGTATACCCTATTTTGAAGGGAAATTATAGATTTTGGTCAATATTGTGCTTGTTACTGAACATTTCTATTAGTCTAGTTGAGATGATAGGTTACATGCGAGGGGCTATAGCACTCATAGGTTTGAACTTCACTCTACTCACGTTTCTTGTGCAAGTTTATCTTATAATACAATTTTGTGTTTTGATCGTTATTATATTCAACATGAAACGAAAAGCTTTTCGTACAGTCCATAAAGAAATGATTGGTGAGGTTTTCGATTACGGAGAAGATCATACTGATATACTGGAAGGGTTAAAAAAGGCGATGATGAAAGAGAGGAAACAGTTGCTGAGTTTGCCCGCCGTACTGGTGGTTACAGTTGGCTGTGGTGTTATTGTCGGGCCAATACTAGACAGCAAATATGGAACCTTAGGGTTCAATGCTAATGAAACATCGCTGTACATGGACATACCGATTCCTGCAGACTATCCTTTTCCTACGACACACCCAATAATGCCAATCTTCCTGTTAATTGTTCAAGGAATCGATTCAATATTTGTTATTTTCTTAATTGGTTCCATTGCTCTTGCCTTCATCAATATCATGCAACATTTTACCATGCACCAGAAATATCTATTAGCAACTATAAATACCGTAGAATCCAGGACTAACATTCTATTTAAAAACACTTATGGGAACATAGTGTGGAGGAAAAAAAGCATGGCCTACAAAGATAAGAGGTACCTAAAGTGTTATGAACACTGTTTGAAAAAATGTTTCTGCCACCATCAGCATATATTGAGGTAATTATACTTTCTTTGAAAACATAATATGTTATATGTTTTCATAATAAGATATTATCTTATAATCATAATGTAATAACAATTGAAAAAGATCTATTCTAACAATGACTTTTTTTTTTTTCCTAAGGCAAATTCAACCACACGGGTCATTGTTGCCTTCTGAAATTTAAAGCCTTATATTATATATATATATATATATATATATATATATATATATATATATATACAAATCTGAAATTGTTGCCTAAGTAAATACGAAATGTATTAGAGGAAAAAATAATAATGAGAAAAAAAAAAAAGTTGTTGAAAGCAAAATACACTAATATTGAAACTAATGATCTGAAATGTTTTATATTTTAACATTTGAATTATTACTTTTTTTTTTTTTTGTAAATAATTGGTTATTATATTTTATTGAATAGCTCAGTGGCTCTCAAAAAACTCAACGCTCTCTGGTTAGATTCATGGTCGTCTCCAAGTATATCACAGAGAGGACCATGAATGTCCATTTGGTTCCGAGCGGCTTCGTAGGCTCTGCATTCAGTAAAAAGTCCGCCTCGCAGGACTGCATCATCTTAGCGCGGTTCCGTTCATATCCCTAGTCTAATTTGGAAAGATTAAAATAGAAGCAGTTATTATTTTGGTTCCACCAGTCTTTTTTTTAAAATTAATTATTATAATGGCGTGTCAACCCTTAAGGTCACTAACGCCATTCCTGTGAGTAGTAAAGTCTTGAAAGGTCATGATTTACAATCTTACCTGGAAGGGTCCGCTACACTAGAAACAGACCCGCTAGTGACAAGGTCTTGGAATCTTGGAAATCTATATTTCTAACAATAAATTGTTTTTGTTATTTTACTTAACCAGTTTTATTGTCAAATACATTATCCAACTATAAGCAATTAAAAAATAACAAGAAATAAAACAGACAAAAAGAACCATTGGAATAAACGAAATCAATTAATTTAAAGCTTTGAGCACTTTTTTCTCTGATTGACATCGCCTCAGAACCTTTTTTGTAGAGCATTTAGTAAGATTCCGAATGGTAATCTTCCGCTTCACAAGATTGTCAACGGTTTTCAAGATACTAACGAAATTATACAAAGTTACCAAAACTTTTTTTGTCTGTTAATAAAATATTTTATTCTAACCCTTCCTTTACTCTAAACGTAACAAAAATTTCAACATATTAGTGTTGATGAAACTCGAACATGCAGAAAATGTTTCAACTGTATCCCATAATTCTAAGTCCCAAAACCAAAAACGGTATTCAAAAAATATTTTTCCAATTTTCTCGTAAACGGTTAAAGCTATCGCCTTGAAAATGGTTTCATTCGTTTTCCTAGCCCAGGAGTCATATAAAACGAGTACTTAGAAGCTTATGAACTCAAAAACGTAACCGTTACGATTTTTTTTGCGCGAATTTCGCCCCAAACGCCATCTTCCAGTAGGCGGATTTTGCTGGTTAACGAACTTGACCTTTTAAATTGGACGAAGGATTTTTGTACCAAATTTCATCAAAATCGGACCATTCGTCTTCTATCTAGAGAGCGAACAGACAAATATATATATATATATATATATATATATATATATATATATATATATATATATATACATATATATATATATACAAATTTGAACCACCGTTATTTTCGGTCTCTAGGGGATCTGAAACGCGAAATTTTCTAGTCGGCACTTCCGGATTGTTTCATTGTATCAACCCTATAAGCGGGGTTCCTCCCTATGGGGGAGGGAGGAACCGCGCTAAAATGTGTTTGATAGTAAGATATTCGCCACAAGCTCTGCATTCAGGCCTTAATTCTCTTTTAAATAAATATGCAAGAGTGAGATTAGTATGTCCAATTCTAATCCTCGACGGAACCACCTTATCTCGCCTAGTGTCTTGAGATGAGGTTTTCCACGCCGAGGTTGTCGATTTAATCTCCCTCAACCTATTTTCTCTATTTTGGAACCATTTCTATTGCCACTTTGAGAAAATATGGTATTTTAGATGTGCCACAGCATCTGACGGCAGGATGTACGAGTAAGGAATGCCTTCTTTAATAGCTTGCTTGGCTGCTACATCCGCTTTATCACTACCACTTATACCATTGTGGCTAGGGATCCAGCAGAGTGTAACATGATGGTTTCTTTGGTAATGCAAATCTATTCCCTTAATGATGTCTGAAATGATCGTATTTCAGGAATAGAAGCATTGTAATGAGAGGAGAGAAGATAAAGAATCAGTGTATATTACCAAGTTACTATTATTTTCTGATGAAATATTAACCGCTTTGCTTATTGCAAGTAATTCCGCTGTGTATATTGAACTTAAATTCTGGAGAGACAACATTTGTGTTCTGGTATTACAAACTATCGCGCATCCTACGCCGTCAGTAGTTTTAGAGCCATCTGTGAATACCTCTGTTGCTCCTGCATACTTCAATCTGATTCTATTGAATTCAGCTTGAAATATTGTAGGAACGGTGTCTCTCTTGATATATCTGGTCAGCGAAAGATCAATTTTAGGAGCGTGAAGAGTCCAAGGCTCGAGATTTGGAAATGCCAGCTGATGAAGATCTGATAGTAATCTTATGGATCTGTGGATAAATTGGTTGCTGTTAATGAAATTGTTGTTTTGATTAGAGTACATGTACCTGAAGTTCTGACTTAAAGGATGATAAGGAGATGTGATAACTTTCACAAAGTAAGATAAGGACAGATAATCTCTTCGATACTGCAAAGGGGGCTCACCAGCATCTACCATCATACTATTTATGGGACTCGTCCGGAAAGCACCCGTTACTATTCTCAAACCAGAATTATGTATGATATCTACTATTTCTAAGGTTCTGGGACTGGCAGATCCATAAGCCACACATCCATAGTCCAATTTCGATCTAATCAAACTTCTGTAAAGCATTATCATAGTCTTCCGATCAGCTCCCCATTTCGTATTGCTCAGTACTTCCAAGAAATTCAACGAGTTCAAGCATTTTTTCTTCAATTCTCTTAAGTACGGTGCCCATGAAAGTGTGTAGTCAAAGGTTAGTCCTAAGAATCGGGCTTCAGGTTGAATATGGATTTCCACCCCATCTATATCAAGAGGAGGCAACTGCATTATTCTACGTCTACTAAAAAGTAGACCCACTGATTTTGACGTTGAAATTTTGAAACCACTCTGATTGAACCAGGTGGAAACATTCAAAAGGGCTCGTTGAATTTCTTGAAAACAGTAGGCAACACTTTTATGGGCACAGTATATTGTTAAGTCGTCGGCATACAACATTCCCAAAACCGGAGCCTGCACACTGTTAAGTACCTCATTAATGGCGACGCAGAACAGTGTTGCACTCAACACACTTCCCTGAGGGACACCATTCTCCTGAACAAGCATATCAGAGAAAACAGACCCGCATCTAACATGGAAAGATCGGTCTTCTAAAAAATTCTTTATAAACATCAACATACTCCCATTTACACCGTACCTTGCAAGAGAATTTAAAATATGCCGTCTCCACGCGCGATCAAATGCGCTTTCCACGTCAACAAAAACAGCTACTAGTTTCATCCTAGCCTTGAAAGCGTTATGAACGGCATTTTCCAGGCCCACTAAGTTATCTGTAGTACTCCTGTTCTCTCTAAATCCACTCTGGAGGAGGATGGAGTAAACAATGTGATTCCAAGTACCATTGAAGTCTTTTAACCACCAGTTTCTCCAAAAGTTTGCAGAGCGAAGATGTGAGAGATATAGGACGGTAACTAGTAACTTTGTCTGCCGGTTTATTATTTTTCAAAATTGGAACAATGATGGCAAGCCTCCATTCGTTCGGAAATTCACATTGGGAATAGATCCGGTTAAATACACTTAACATAATCATTTTACTTTGCATGGATAAATTTTTAATCATAGTTATGCTAATTTGATCTATGCCGGGGGTAGTTTCATTGCGGGAATTTACAGCTAAGTTGAATTCATTGATTGTAAAAGATAAACTGAGCGGATTATTTGGTTCATAATTAATTATTAATGGTTTAGCTTCTTCAACATTTTTAATACGTAAAAATTCTTCAGAATAGTGAATGGAGGATGAATTATTTTGAAAGTAATTACCTAAAATATTTGCTATGGAGTATGGTTCAGTAAATTGGTCATTATTATGATTTATTTTATTTATTGATTTTGGGAAACTGCGTCCTTCAATCTTCCTAATCGTTTCCCATACTTGGGACGAGGGAGTACTAATTTTAATTGTGGATGCGAAGGCTTGCCATGATGTTCTTTTACTTTGTTTGATAATAAACCTAGCGTGGGTCCTGGCACGCTTGTAAGCCTCAAGAGAAACTGAGCATGGTCTTGATTTAAATTTACGGAGGGCCTTTTTCCTATTCCTGACGGCTCTATCACAGTCCGCGGACCACCAAGGAACAAGAACCTTTTTAGCACGAGGTTTGGTCTTGGGTATAGCTTGATTTGCGGAATCTATTATCAATTCATTTGTAGATTTTATTACTATGTTGATATCATGATGATAAATATTTATTTTCGTAAGATCAGCTAGATCCTGAAACAGCTGCCAATTAGCTTCTTTCAGTTTCCATCTAGGGCAGGGATGGGATTGTGGAATTCTGTCAACTGTCTCTATTGTAATCGGGAAGTGATCACTGCCATAACTATCCTCCGATACTGTCCACGTGAAACGGGGAGAGAGCCGGGGAACAGTTATGGATAAATCAATGCTAGAAAGTGTGCCTGATGAAAAACAAATATGTGTAGGAGATAAAGAGTTAAGGAAACATAGAGTATTTTCCTCCAAAAACTCTTCAATAATTTTGCCTTTATTGTCTAGATTAGTACTACCCCAGCAGATGCGTGCCCAGAGCAACATCAGAATATGGAATATTATTAGATATTACAATGCACACACCTCCGCAAGCAATCAGTCCTTCGGAGTAATCTTTGCGAATTATATTAAAATTTTTAAAAGTGAATTTCTCATTAGGTTTGAGATGTGCCTCTTGCACACACGCTATATCAAAGGCAACATCACGTTGCAACAATAACAGGTCATTCCTATGAAGTTTTATCCCGTTTATATTCCACTGAGATATGACTACCATTAAAAAGTTTTTAAAAAGATTGATATCTACTACTGAGTTTCCAATAAACACATATACATGCGCAAGTATATTACTCCACACAAAAAAGTGTATAGAAATATACATGCAAAATAATAATGGTTTTTATGTCTACTGAGAATTACTGCTTATATCTTTAGTTTTCTTTGGTAACAATGACTTATTTTGCTCTTTTCAGCAATTTGCATCAAACAGACATTAGTACAATAAAAATTTCCAATTTTTTATTATAAATATCGCTATTTTATAATTTTAGAACAATTTTATAACTGCTCTGCTATTTATAAACTTTTTTAATAGCCTTTATATTCCAATTTTTCATAATTCTTCCATGGCTGAGGGTTGATAAAGTAGTACACCAATTGTTCACATGGACTATTTTATTTTGTGTAATTTTCTCAAAATGTTTCTTGCTTTGTGTCGTACCTCTTCAGGGGCTTTGCTTATTAGGAAGACCTCTGGCTTGATTCAGGCGTAATACTACATAATATGAGATCAAATAAAGTAGTCAGTATAAAGGAATCGTATACTACATTATTAACCCCTTGCCATTGCAAAGAATTAATTATTTAAATTTTAACGACCATTATTATTAACTAAAAAGAAAAGATTTACGAAAAATTGAAAAATATATTGGTTCATCTTTTAGAAGAATTAACATACATATACTTTCTGATGAAACGAATCCCCGCCACTCTAGTGTATCGGCTAAAATTGCAGAACGTGTAAAAGGTATATTATTAGATATAGTACTTTTATTCTATTAAAAGTTGGAAGTAATTGACAATGGAAATTTGTGGTAATTACATGTTTCATTAAATTAACTAATTTTACTTGTTCAATAGTATCGTTCGAAGTAACCGATAACACAGGTCAATCTATTGGGACTGGCGTGCACATTTTTTTCTGATGTACTTTTTTGTATAAATAACATTGGCTCATATTTTTTTCCAGATGGTTTGATTGTATGAATGATATGTTCGCATTTCCAATGATAGTAGCATATGGAACAGGAACTGTAGTCTTAGCTCTCAGCTTATACTCTTTGAAAACTGTAAGTACAATTTTTTTTTTTTTTACCATTATTGATTATAATCAATAATTATTACAACAATATGAGTTTACACATTTCCAGTAATATTGCTGGTTCTGTTACAATGACTTTGTGAGGCATGGTGTGGGAATATGAACAATTAAAAAACCCACAATAGTAATACATTTTAAGAGATAATTGAAACAACTGTAAAAATTATAAAAGAAAATATAACACATTTCGTGCACTGCAGATGTTAAAGCAAATGGTCTCTAGGCCACCTCCGCTTCAGTCTTCTATGAGGATTTTGGAACGAGGATAGAGAATTTATCAAAGGATTTGGATGGCCAAGGAGATTGGAATGGAACTTCTGATAGACTGATTTGGCCAGGGTTTGGATAAAGAGGATATTGAAGTCATTATGCAGGGTTAGGTTCGAGACATAGTAAGGAGCATTGAATATTCTTCGAAGGATTTTGGATTGCATTGTTTGTATTCTGTAGGAATTGGAAGGTTTAGTGGAACCCCAGAGTTCTAGTCCATAAGTCCATATTGGTCGGAGTACGGTATTGTATATAAGTCGTTTGTTAGTCAATGATAGTTTCGAGCGTTTGTCCAAAAAGCATGATAAAAGTCTATAACGTCTATTTAGTTCCTGTCTTTTCTGTGTTATGTGTGGTTTCCAAGTTAAGCGTTTGTCTAGTATCAGTCCTAAGTATTTTACTTGCGATTTCTGCGGAATTATAATGTTTTGGAGGGTTATAGGTGGGCAGCTTGACTTACGAAGTGTGAACGTTACATGGCTAGATTTTTCTGCATTTACCTTGCTTCTCCATTTATTTAGCCATGGTTGAAGTAGACAGAAGTGTTCTTGGAGGGAATTAGAAGCAAGAATTGGATTTTGGTTGACAGTAAGGATAGCAGTGTCATCAGCATACATGTGGATGGATGTTTGGGAATGAGATGGGATATCAGCCGTATAAACCAGGAACAATACGGGACGATGGTTGATGAACAGGTTTACCAGGCATTGGGATCATCCGGATAACTTAAAATTTTCACAGGATGGGGAAATATGTCGTCCTTAATACGACATTAAATAGTTATATCGGTAATAGGTAATTTATATATGAATTACCTGGTACCAAGTAACTACCCTACTGGGTTTATGCAACGATACATAATTACCTCCTAAACGACAATTTAAATATTTTTCAGGGGAATTCACTTCCTGGCACTGCTTTAACTTGTTTCCTGACATGCCTTATTGAAGTAGCTTTCATGGCATTGATATCTGTATTCGCACAAAGAGTTTCGGATTTGGTCAGTATTAACTTTATACCTGTAAGTAATAGGTATTTATTTATTTTTTCCAACTAATTACTTTTCCATGTTAATACCTCACAAAATGAGAGAGTAGCACTTAGAATATCTTCATAGCTTCAACTCCATCCTTGGTGTTTAAGAAATTTCTACAACTAGTGGTACGACAAGCTCTCCTCCATGAAGGCAAGCTTAGTGAAACACAGACAGCTCACGCTTTCTGTCAAAGAACTCAAAAATCTGAAGATTGTTTTACAATAAACATTGAAGACTGGTGAAACGGGTGTTCAATAAACAATGTTTCAAATACTTATCTATTTACTCTTAATGTCCATGATAGGAGGCCCAGTGGGATTCGATTCCTACTACGGGTGGTGGCTTTTCTTTTGAAAAAAGAAAATCCATCAGCCCTATCCTGGCTAGGAAAGGGGGGTAACCTATAGATAACCCGTCCTAAAATTCAGAGTTAACTATAATGGACCTTAAAATTTAAATAAAAATACCCATGAATCGCCCTCTAGAAAATAACAAGGTGCAAAAACCATCCCCTTTTATCTTATCGTCATCAGGAAGATGGAACTTCGGGTTCTAGAGACGAAGCTCTATTCACATGTACGAATTCACTTACATTTCTTATGCTTCCAGCATTTCGTACAGACCTTTCATTTCCTATTTCAAAGGTTTTGATCATTTTAAATATCCGTAATATGTTAAAGGGCTGAGCACTTCAATGCTTAGCTGGCTCAAAATTTGCTGGAGGATTTAAGGAAACAACATGGAAGAAAAAGTGCAATTAGTTGTAATGATATTAGCTATTTCTTCTTATGTAGATCTTGTTCTTCTTATCCTTATATATTGTTCTTCTTATCCTTATATATTGTTGAAGTTGATGTATATATATAATAATGTGTTTGTATGTACATATGTAATAACCAAATTGTATCTAAGTATATATGCATGTAGATGTGTATGTATGTACGTATGTGTAATGTTTGTTCTGAGCAAGTCGCTATAGTTGCGAAAAGCTCATAAAATAAATATATATAATATATATATTATGTAGATCTCAACTTCGGAGGCCCGGTGGCCATGAGTGTAACGGCGTGAGCACTTAAAACTCCTTGCCAAAGGTCGTGGGTTCGATTCCTACTAGGGGTGGTAGCTTTTCTTTAGAGAAAAGAAAATGCATCAGCCCTAACCTGGCTAGAAAAGGGTGCTAACCTATAGATAACCCGTCCGACAATTGCGACACAACAATATAACATACCCCTATATTCTCCTATTGTCAAAAATTAACATTTTAATATTAGTTTTGACACACTTGAAATACATTTAACTATAGATTCTCAGATACAACGGAAAAAATTATCCATTCTTCCCCAATATCTTGTCCATCGTATGTAACACGTGTAAAGATTATCAGCGCTTTTGTTTATGTTAATATTAGTGTCTCAACAATATACGAAATTCACTGATGCGACTATAATTTATTATTTAATGTTTTAATTTGAATATTTGAATCATAAATGAAGAAAACTTACATAAATTTAATCCCATAATAATAGAAAAATTTTAATAAAACAGTTTTGGTGGTAAGCCTTACTTACGTTTTATTTGTTATTAAAGAATGAAGAATTGTTAATGGCGATATATAATACCAAATGGTATGCCTGCAGTGAGCCTATTAAGTTAAGTCTCAAAATTTGCCAAGAGATGACCCTGAGACCAATGCAGTTGACTGCTATGGGTATTATGACTGCAAATTTGGATGCTTTCGCACAAGTAAGTTATATGAAAATTAGAATTTATAAGATCTGGCCCATCATAAAATACATGTATATTATAACATTCCATAATTACGATTACAAATCAAGAATATCATAACATATTGTAAAATATATCACAATTCTTTTGGCTACTTTCTATTTCTATAATTGTTTTATTAAACAAAGACAATAACAATTTTCAAATGAATGAAATTAATTATCTTCTTTGATCTTTTGCAGGTGATGAATTCAGCATACTCATATTATAATTTGATCATGGCTCTTTAAAAAAAATTATAAAATAAAAATAAATAAAAAATAAAAACACATTATTTTCCATAATAAACAATGTTTTCTTTACTTGAGATGTGAAATAATTTTATGGATTCATTTTCTTTCAAATAAAAATTGAAATTATGTAATTTATGTATGAGAGATCTCCTTACTTCTGGTCAAAGTACAAGGTAGCACAAAAAGTCCTGTCGTTTTGTTATAAATCCCATGCTTACTTTAATAACATAATGATAAATAAAGAGCAACCTAGTAGGATTAGAAGATGCTTGTTTTTGTGGTAAACTGGACTACTTTAACTTTAATCCAGTTGACGTTCTGAGCCGGAAAAAATACTCTCTTGTAACGCAAATTGGCTCGATTTTACTCTACGAGTTTAAATTAGGCATAAAAGCCACCAAGGCTGCTCGTAAACTGCTTCAGGTGTTTGGAGAGGATGCTCTCTCAGAGTGGAATGCGCAATTCTGGTTCGCAAAATTTCGTGGAGGGGATGAATCGCTCATGGACGAACCTCGAAGTGGAAGCCCGGAAATTGTAGTTGACGATGCCCTGACCGAAATCATTTAGTCAGATCCACGACAAACTTGTTCCGAAATCGCTGGACAACTTAATGTTTCCGAGTCAACCGTCAGAAATCACCTATATCAAATTGGTTAGACCAAAAAAGCTCTAGACAACCGTTAGCAGAGAAAAATGTTCGCGAATGTGACGACCTTGAAAAACACCTAGAAACTTGTTCTTCATCCAAACCAGCTGAGTTTTATAAAAAAAAAAAGAATAAAAAAAAAAAAGGAGTTTGCACATTGAAAGAAGGGGGGGGGGTTACTATTTCGATTAATAAAACTCATTTGAATTATTGTTTGCTTTATTTTTACCCTTTTTCAAAAAAAAAACGACAAGACGTTTTGCGTTACCTGGTAAATTATTACCTACTATTCTTTTTTGAGGTAGGACTAATTTTATAACTGCCCTTACAATACAATGTATTTAAAGAATGCAAGGATAAACTAATGCTAACTTTAAGAAGGTAATTATCTAATAAAATAATTAATTAAAGCAATCCTTCGAAAATGCATTGGTCTACTGGAATAACAAAGTAAAGCAGTCTTTCCAAATTGTTTATAACCAATGCAAAGATAAAGAAACATATTTCTAAAGTGTTTTAATCTAATTGAATTTTAACGTGATACAATATTTCCAAAATTTGTGGCTATCATTCAATTCATCTTTTTTGGGATTTTAGTTAAGATAGCTCACAAACATTCAGGGGCCTTTCTTGTGACACATTACTTGTTACAGTTATACTTTTGTCAAAATGGTGTATTCCGAATGTGAGCCATGTTCTTCAATTTTTTAAGAAATTTGAAAAACTCTAATGGCTCTTACACGAATATAACATTAATTTATCTACCCAAGTTTGACAAGAGCAAATCGAACATTAGCGCGGGCTCTAAATCAACAAATAGTAATAATAATAACATTAATGTTTTTTTTTTAATTGGAACATTTTAGAGGAAATAGTATCCTTTTTTTGTTCCAATATCTTTTTTAAGGAGATTATTTCTTAAAAATAAAATTCAATATACACTCCCATCCTCCTTCAAAAATCCATATTCTTCTAATTAGTATTTGGATATATATGGCACAGGTCAAATAAAAATAGTACTCCTTTTCCTTATGTACGACTTTATTATTGGCTGCCCTGCATGTTTCGTGGTCTTCATGCCACCTCCTCAGGGGCCATAAAATCCTAAACAATTTTTAACTAACATTTTTCATTTTAGTAAATCCCATAAAATTACTTCTAATTAATTAATATATTACGAACATAGTAGCATTACAATTCCTATTCCAGATCCTAACCTTAAATCTATTGTTAAAATATGATAAAATAATAATATTACATTGTACATACCCCATGTGTGGTCAGCTTAATTATGAAAAGAAATATCTTCATGAATTTCACGGCATACAAAACTTCTCCAGCTAAACTTTCGGGAAAAATGATCACTCCAGCTGTTAAATACAGTACAGTCTTCATTTTAATTGGAATACACTCAAGGGTAAATATGCAACAGTTATAAGTTTCTCACGTCTTCCTATTCATGTAGAACTATGTGAATCTATATTTTTACCTTAATGTGACAAATCGCACTAGTATTTCTAAAGTAACACAACTCAAAATAAAACTCAACTGAAAATGTGTTACTCTTGCCTATGTAGGGCGAATAGCATTAAGACAGGAAGAGTGACACAAGTGCCCTCTGGTGTACATACAGTTTTGATGGTTGGTAAAGATATAATTGCCATGTCTTACAAAGTCAATACTGAAAAACACCGATTTTTTAATTGTTTCGCTTTAGAAATACTAGTGCGATATTCAGATAATCTGTTATAATTACCTTGTACTATTCATGTAAATTACTATGAGGTGTTGAAGAGGTCTTGGTGTGTAGAAGAAGAAGAAGAAGAAGAAAACTTTATTAAAATGAATTAATTAATAAAGTGAGCTGCCCAACTTCGTTGGGTTGCTGGCAACACAGCATGCTGATCCTCCTACTGTGGTATTGATTTCTGTTTGATGTTCTTTATAATGTGGTGAAAACATTTCTTCAAAAGAAATCAAATTTCGGGAACGCCATTTTTTTTTCTTATTTTTAGGAGCAATCAAGAAAATAAGTATATTATATTTGGCTTAAAAAGAAATTATAAGAAATATTGAAAGGAATTATTTTCATCAATTCCTATATATGTGTTGGCTTATTATGCCCAGCGAGTCAATTAGTATTGACCCGGCTAAAACAGGAAGGTTTTCTGGAGGGATTCCTAGTTCTTCCAGATAATTAGACGTCATTTTCGGAACTGTGCCGAACCATAAACCCTTAATAACATAGTTCCTTGACCCATACTTTTCATGGGATTTATCATCAAGGTAAAGAACAAAGTTCAAATGAGGCAATAAACTTACTTTTGATATAGTCAACATCTGTAGAACAAACAGGCTCATTCATGAGGAAATGAATCGAAAATATTGCTGTTTCTAACGTGTTTACATAATCCCGTGACAACATGAAAGCAACTGGTCTATATTGTTACTAATATAGGTCCACTAGGACGTTTTTTCCAATATTTTACCACTACATTTAGTTTTTTTTTTGTTTTGTTTTTTTAAGCTGTTAAATATGTGTTGCGGCTTTAATGACGTCAAACTGCTAATGATTCTAGTCTCTATTGGGCTTGCCTCTTTGGTATGTGGCAAAACTGTTATTTTGCCTTCTTCTCTGTTTACGGCGGACTACAATTGCCTCCCTTCGTTAGAACGGAACGATAGATAGATAGATGTGGAGTTTGACGCTCTACTACTAGGTTATTCGACGCTCTACTACTAGGTTATTTGAAGCTCTACTACTAGGTTATTTGACGCTCTTCTACTAGGTTATTTGACGCTCTTCTACTAGGTTATTTGACGCTCTACTACTAGGTTATTTGACGCTCTACTACTAGGTTAATTGACGCTCTACTACTAGGTTAATTGACGCTCTTCTACTAGGTTATTTGACGCTCTACTACTAGGTTATTTGACGCTCTACTACTAGGTTATTTGACGCTCTACTACTAGGTTATTTGACGCTCTACTACTAGGTTATTTGACGCTCTACTACTAGGTTATTTGACGCTCTACTACTAGGTTATTTGACGCTCTTCTACTAGATTATTTGACGCTCTTCTACTAGGTTATTTGACCTCTACTACTAGGTTATTTGACGCTCTACTACTAGGTTACTGCGGAACGGAACGAGTGCATTTCTGGTGTGTGTTGTTACGTAGCAAAATTAAGTTCTAGCAAGTAGTACAAGCCTTTTAGCTGTGTATTTTCACACTGGTCGGTGTTAGGTAATTCTGGGCGAAAACTGCCCAGATTCCGATGTTCACGAAACACTCTATACTTATTCATTCTAACTTAATTAAGAATAAAAACGGAACAAAAGCTGGCGGAAACGACTAGAACAGTATTTATTAAGCACTAAAGCTGACTGTTATACAGGCTAAATGTGACGTAAACGAAGTATTTGTAAACACGCGCATGTGCAGGGATGTGAAATTGAGAGAGCCAGAATTGGCCCAACTCCGATTTTCCTAAAATTTCTTATACTTATTCATTTCAACCCAATTAAGAATGAAAACGTGAAAAAAAAAAATGTCGCAAACGACTAAATTTTTTTCACATTTTCCATTTTTATGAAACAGCTCGTAATGTTATGATACAACTCGTTTAGAGCCTGCATAGCAGTGCTTTACTTTAGTGCTTAATAAATACTGTTCTAGTCGTTTCCGCCAGCTTTTGTTACGTTTTTATTCTTAATTAGGTTCAAATGAATAGGTATACGAAGTTTCATGAAGATCGGAGCCTGGGCAATTTTCGCTCAGAATTACCATAAATCAATTTTTACAAATAATTTAATTTAATAATTCATTTCAT
This sequence comes from Gonocerus acuteangulatus, assembly GCA_946811695.1. Lineage (NCBI taxonomy): Eukaryota > Metazoa > Arthropoda > Insecta > Hemiptera > Coreidae > Gonocerus > Gonocerus acuteangulatus. The sequence goes on along the minus strand of OX328126.1, from coordinate 75,551,167 downwards.
TCAGTATATCATTATTATTATTAAATTTTAACGTCCATTTATTATTAGCTACGAGTTTTAGGACGGGTTTTCTATAGGTTACCACTCTTTTCTAGCCAGGATAGGGCTGATGCCTTTTATTTATTCTAAAGAAAAGTCACCACCCCTAGTGGGAATCAAACCTATCGAATCAATTCGAGTATATGAGGTTATTTATAAGGAACCCGCAAATCTTTACAAATGTTTTGAAATTTTGTTCAAACAATTCCAAGAAATCATTCCAACCTCCTTGAATATTGCTTTGATTTTAGCGCGGTTCCTCCCTCCCCCATAGGGAGGAACCCCGCTTATGAGGTTGATACAATGAAACAATCCGGAAGTGCCGACAAGAAAATTTCGCGTTTCAGAACCCCTAGAGACCGAAAATAATGGTGGTTCAAATTTGTATATATATATATATATATATATATATATATATATATATATATATATATATATATATATATATGTATATATTTATTTATATATATATATATTTGTCTGTTCGCTCATTTCTGGCTTCCCTGATGGTCCGATTTTGATGAAATTTGGTACAAAAATCTGTCGTCCAATTTGAAAGGTCAAGTTCGTTAACCAGCAAAATCCGCCCACTGGAAGATGGCGTTTGGGGCGAAATTCTCGCAAAAAAATCGTAACGCTTACGTTTTTGAGTTCATAAGCTTGTAAGGACTCTTTTTATATGCTTCTTGGGCTAGGAAAACGAATGAAACCATTTTCAAGGCGATAGCTTTAACCGTTTTCGAGAAAATGGGAAAAATAGTTTTTGAATACCGTTTTTGGTTTGGGTACTTAGAATCACGGGATTCAGTTGAAACATTATCTGCATGTTCTTCTTTCATTAAAACTAATATGTTGAAAGTTTTGTTACGTTTGGAGTTAAGGAAGGGTTAGAATAAAATATTTTATTAACAGACATGAAAAGTTTTGGGAACTTTGTATACTTTCATTAATATCTCGAACACGGTTGGGAAATCGTGGTAAGTAGATAGAAACTATTTGAAAGCTTACTAAATTTTCTACAAAAAAGATTCTAAAACTATTTTTGATTAGGTTATGTCAATCGGAGAAATAAGTGCTTAAATCTTCTCTTCTACTAGGTTATTTGACGCTCTACTACTAGGTTATTTGACGCTCTTCTACTAGGTTATTTGACGCTCTTCTACTAGGTTACTTGACGCTCTACTACTAGGTTATTTGACGCTCTACTACTAGGTTATTTGACGCTCTACTACTAGGTTAATTGACGCTCTACTACTAGGTTAATTGACGCTCTTCTACTAGGTTATTTGACGCTCTACTACTAGGTTATTTGACGCTCTACTACTAGGTTATTTGACGCTCTACTACTAGGTTATTTGACGCTCTACTACTAGGTTATTTGACGCTCTACTACTAGGTTATTTGACGCTCTTCTACTAGATTATTTGACGCTCTTCTACTAGGTTATTTGACCTCTACTACTAGGTTATTTGACGCTCTACTACTAGGTTACTGCGGAACGGAACGAGTGCATTTCTGGTGTGTGTTGTTACGTAGCAAAATTAAGTTCTAGCAAGTAGTACAAGCCTTTTAGCTGTGTATTTTCACACTGGTCGGTGTTAGGTAATTCTGGGCGAAAACTGCCCAGATTCCGATGTTCACGAAACACTCTATACTTATTCATTCTAACTTAATTAAGAATAAAAACGGAACAAAAGCTGGCGGAAACGACTAGAACAGTATTTATTAAGCACTAAAGCTGACTGTTATACAGGCTAAATGTGACGTAAACGAAGTATTTGTAAACACGCGCATGTGCAGGGATGTGAAATTGAGAGAGCCAGAATTGGCCCAACTCCGATTTTCCTAAAATTTCTTATACTTATTCATTTCAACCCAATTAAGAATGAAAACGTGAAAAAAAAAAATGTCGCAAACGACTAAATTTTTTTCACATTTTCCATTTTTATGAAACAGCTCGTAATGTTATGATACAACTCGTTTAGAGCCTGCATAGCAGTGCTTTACTTTAGTGCTTAATAAATACTGTTCTAGTCGTTTCCGCCAGCTTTTGTTACGTTTTTATTCTTAATTAGGTTCAAATGAATAGGTATACGAAGTTTCATGAAGATCGGAGCCTGGGCAATTTTCGCTCAGAATTACCATAAATCAATTTTTACAAATAATTTAATTTAATAATTCATTTCATTCAGTATATCATTATTATTATTAAATTTTAACGTCCATTTATTATTAGCTACGAGTTTTAGGACGGGTTTTCTATAGGTTACCACTCTTTTCTAGCCAGGATAGGGCTGATGCCTTTTATTTATTCTAAAGAAAAGTCACCACCCCTAGTGGGAATCAAACCTATCGAATCAATTCGAGTATATGAGGTTAATTATAAGGAACCCGCAAATCTTTACAAATGTTTTGAAATTTTGTTCAAACAATTCCAAGAAATCATTCCAGCCTACTTGAATATTGCTTCGATTTTTTATACAATTAGAGGATGGAATAGAAAATAAATCAACAATGGATTTAGTTTATAATGTCTTTGCATTTACTGTATTTAGCAAGGTTTTATCGACCTATCGTGTTTTGTGTACCTGCGATGAAAACTTTCAGATAGTATCGTAAAGTCAAATGTTTCTATAACGAACTCCTTAATTATATATCAATCTATCGTCTATTATCTTCACGCATATCAATATCTTGACAACATCCAACTATTAAATATTATATTAATTTCTCCAGTTACTACGTTTATTTTTCTAATTGTTATTCTCACAAACTTAATTATATAATTAGATAGAAACGTACTATAATGTTATTGGATTTCTAATTATTAAGTAATATGTTAATTATTAAGGATTTATAATTATTATATAAGATGTTAATTACTATGATTTTTTTTTTTAATTCATTTTAAGAGCTTCGAAACGAAGGTGACTTGCTCTTTTTAAAATACAAAACAAAATATACAATATACAAAAGTAGAAACTTATGGAACTAAATATTACAAAAGTGTTTTAAAATTGTTAATATATCGTTGATGAAGAGGCTACCCTCTGTCAGTAGTTCCTGTAAGTTGTAAGGTAATTTTAGTTGTACTCGTATTCTGCATTCCGTTAGTAAGTGTTTTTCTGTCATTGGAACGTAACACTGTCTGCAAATGGGTTGTTCTCTATTTGTCATTAAATAAGAATGAGTTAGTAAAGTGTGTCCTATGCGTAATCTCCATAGTATAACCTCTTCTCGTCGATTTCTTCGGCTACTAGAGCTCCATTCGTAGATAGTATTTTATGATTTCTCTCAGTTTGTTGTTTTGTATGTTTGTCCAGTATTCTTGCCATGTTTCTTGTACATTATCAATTAGTTTTTTTTTTTTTTATGTTTTGTATAGTTACATTTTCTATGTCAATAATCTGTTTTCTAGTAGCCAATTTTGCATGAATGTCGACTGTCGTACTTTCTGTGTATTTGTTTGACAATGGCATGTGTGCTGTACATATTGTTAAAAGAGAGCAATGAACTGAGTGAATCTGAAAATAATTGGATCTTTGAGCAGTTTATTGTATCAACGTTTATTGTATGCTTGCAGTGTCTGGGAGCTTTTGTTTAAATACTTGCGAACCTATTACTGCAGCAGATCCCGTACCAGATTTTGTTTTGGACCCGTCGCACAGTGTAACGAAGTAGTGAGGATTATGGACAAAAATCAATAACCACTAGTTATTTTCAAATAAACATTTTTATTAATTGAAATCAACTCAAAACAAGGTAACAACAGTATAATAATGCATACTATACAGTTATAATAATATTAATTTTAATATTTGTAATAGGTATTAATAGAAATAATATAGCAGGTAATAATATTATTAATAACAATCTTATAAAATATATTATAACTGTAACATATAATGTAGTAATAGTATAGTAGTATATTATTCTTATAGTAATATTGGCGTAGAATAATAATATTGCCATTTTCTATGAAATTATTAAATAATTTCTTAATTCCGAGTCTGAATAGTTTTTAGATTCTTGAGAATTTAAACTTATATCGAAACCAATATCTATTTGATTATTAATGTCATCCTCTATTATACATTCATTAATGTCTAGACTGATTTTGTTTTGCCTTTTTATATTTTTTCTCCGTAAAGCAAGCTCTAGGTCAGATATCAGAAGAACCCGGCGCTTTGTCGATCTCTCACACAAAGCTGTAAACTCTTTTAGCGCGGTTCCTCCCTGCCTCATAGGGAGGAACCCCGCTTATAGGGTTGATACAATGAAACAATCCGGAAGTGCAGACTAGAAAATTTCGCGTTTCAGAACCCCTAGAGACCGAAAATAACGGTGGTTCAAATTTGTATATATATATATATATATATATGTATATATTTATATATATATATATATATATATATATATATATATATATATATATATATTTGTCTGTTCGCTCTCTAGATAGAAGACGAATGGTCCGATTTTGATGAAATTTGGTACAAAAATCCTTCGTCCAATTTGAAAGGTCAAGTTCGTTAACCAGCAAAATCCGCCTACTGGAAGATGGCGTTTGGGGCGAAATTCGCGCAAAAAAAATCGTAATGCTTACGTTTTTGAGTTCATAAGCTTCTAAGTACTTGTTTTATATGATTCCTGGGCTAGGAAAACGAATGAAACCATTTTCAAGGCGATAGCTTTAACCGTTTTCGAGAAAATTGGAAAAATATTTTTTGAATACCGTTTTTGGTTTGGGTACTTAGAATCATGGGATTCAGTTGAAACATTTTCTGCATGTTCTACTTTCATCAAAACTAATATGTTGATATTTTGGTGGAAAATCTTGGTAAACGGAAGAATATCATTAGAAAGCTTATTAAATGCTCTAAAAAAAGGTTCTAATGAAAGTTTTGATTAGGCGATGTCAATCGGAGAAATAAGAGCTTAAAACCTTAAAGTAATTGATTTCGCTTATTCGAACTGTTCTTTTTGTCTGTTTTTTATTCCTTGTTATTTTTTAATTGCTTATTGTTGGATAATGTATTTGAAAATAAAACAGGGTAAGAAAAATAAGAAAAACAATTTAATGTTAGAGATATGGATTTCCAAGATATATAGCTTTTCAACTGCCTAGCGTCCTTCCTAGGGAGGGTTCTTTGTCTTTGATTTTGGTACTTAGAATTATGGGATACTGTTGAAACATTTTCTGCATGTTCGAGTTTCATCAACACTAATATGTTGAAATTTTTGTTACGTTTAGAGTAAAGGAAGGGTTAGAATAAAATATTTTATTAACAGACAAAAAAAGTTTTGGTAACTTTGTATAATTTCGTTAGTATCTCGAAAACCGTTGACAATCTTGTGAAGCGGAAGATTACCATTCGGAAGCTTATTAAATGCTCTACAAAAAAGGTTCTGAAGAAAGTTTTAATTAGGCGATGTCAATCGGAGAAAAAAGTGCTTAAAGCTTTAAATTAATTGATTTCGTTTATTCCAATTGTTCTTTTTGTCTGTTTTATTTCTTGTTATTTTTTAATTGCTTATAGTTGGATAATGTATTTGACAATAAAACTTGTTAAGTAAAATAACAAAAACAATTTATTGTTAGAAATATAGATTTCCAAGATTCCAAGACCTTGTCACTAGCGGGTCTGTTTCTAGTGTAGTGGACCCTTCCAGGTAAGATTGTAAATCATGACCTTTCAAGACTTTACTACTCACAGGAATGGCGTTAGTGACCTTAAGGGTTGACACGCCATTATAATAATTAATTTAAGAAAAAAGACTGGTGGAACCAAAATAATAACTGCTTCTATTTTAATCTTTCCAAATTAGACTAGGGATATGAACGGAACCGCGCTAAGATGATGCAGTCCTGCGAGACGGACTTTTTTTATGTCTGCCTCTAAGGAAGCCGGAAGGGCCATCAGGGCGTGAATATCCTTTTTCTTGATAAAAATTAATAACAATTTCTACTAAGTTGATATATTGTTTCAACCAGTATTTATATAAGAGTTTTTTCTCTGCGGTGAACACGTTCCCACATTTTTTACATATATTATAGAACTAAATTGGCAGTCTTTTTAATATTGCTTAATATTTCTTAGGATCATCCTGCAGATTAAATTGAATCATTCGCCCAAGGATTAATACCGTTTTTTTGGATTCATCCTCATTTTTTCAAATTTGGAAGAAAAAATAAATTATATTATGTGATGGAACTAAAAATAAAAATCTTTGGAATCGGCAAGTTTCGGCAAACTAAATTGCCCTCAGTACATTATGCTTGAGGTAAACTCTAAGCTCTAAAAAACTTGAGATGTGTTCAGATGAAGTTTTTTTTGCTATGGTCTATCAAAATTTTGTACTTAAGAATAATGTCAAAGATCAACGAAGAATAATTCAGGATAAATAATAAGGGAGTAATTACCCATAATCAATTAAATCAGATAAAAAAGTAATAGTTTTGACGTAATTTCCTTCGGATGACTTAATAAAAACACTGTCTTATCTTCAACGGCAGAGGTTCAAACTAGACATGCGCGCCGAGGCTGAATTATCAGGCGGCGGCTCGCCGGACTAAAATGGCCGGCGGCGGCGGCGCGCGCGGCGTGGGATATTTTTTCAACACCCCAAGGGTGATTGTTAAAATTTTATACATATATATAATATATATATATATATATATATATATATATATATATATATATATATATATATATTTGTCCGCTATTTCACAGGCTCAAAAATGGTCCGATTTTGATGAACGTTGGCACGAAAATCGTCTAATTTGAAACGTCAAGTTCGTTAGCCAGCAGAATCCGCCCTCCGGAACATGGGTTTTAGCACGAAATTTTTGCGAAACAAAAAGCGCAACGGTTACGTTTCGGGTTTAAACGCTTGCAGATACTCGCGTAATATGTTCCTTAACATACGATAACACCATTGAACACAACACACATAACACCACGATGAAACCATATCTGTAACAGTTATTGAGATAAGTGGAACAAAGTCATTTTGCGGTTTGGGTACATGAAATCGTGGGATTCCATTTAAATGTGTTCTATGTGTTTGAAACTTATCTAAACTAAGATGTTATTTCATTTGGAGTGAAGAAAGTATTCGAAACAAATATTTTTTGAGTAGACGAAAAATTTAGGGATCTTCGTATTTTTTATTAAATATCATTAAATTGGTTGGAACGTCTTGGCAAGGGGAAGGTTCCTATCCGAAAGGTTACTTATGTATCTACATAAATTGTTATAAAATAATTTTCCATGGGGCGGGGTTAATCGGAGAAATGAGGGCTTAAAACTTCGACAGCGTTTGCTTTCTTCTTTTGAACTGGGTTTTGTGTTTAACTCACTTGTTTGATAAATTGCTATTAACAGAAAAATTAGTCTATTAGTAAAAGAAGGCAAGAAAATGAGAAACTTAATGATATGCTCGTACTGTTTTCGCAGGACGAACGTTGTGTTGGTGTGGGAGTCTTATGATACTGTCAGTTTCCTCTTGTGGCACCTTAAACTTCCTTCTGTTTGAGATTTTATTTTATATTTTTAACGAATGATCAAATCCTACCAATAACTGTATTTATTCCTTTACTATTAGCACTAAAGATATGAACGGAACAGCTCTAAGATGGCGGAGTTCCTGCGAGTCAGAAGTTTTTGTTTTTTTTTAGTTTTTCTCTTCAATTACGAGGTTTCCAAAACATCTCCCACAAAAGATGGATTATTCGTTGAGTTAAAGACAGGGCCGCCACATCGGGGGAGGGACCGCAGGAGCTTCGCTAATTGGAAAACATTTTATAGGTGTCAAATTGATTTGAGAAATATAGGCGGGTGCAGCCTATATTTGTTGGAAGGGGATCTATATTTTTTTAATGTTCGTAAACATTGTTTTTCTTTCTTAATTCCGAGTCTGAATAGTTTTTAGATTCTTGAGAATTTAAACTTATATCGAAACCAATATCTATTTGATTATTAATGTCTTCCTCTATTATACATTCATTAATGTCTAGACTGATTTTGTTTTGCCTTTTTATATTTTTTCTCCGTAAAGCAAGCTCTAGGTCAGATATCAGAAGAACCCGGCGCTTTGTCGATCTCTCACACAAAGCTGTAAACTCTTTTAGCGCGGTTCCTCCCTGCCTCATAGGGAGGAACCCCGCTTATAGGGTTGATACAATGAAACAATCCGGAAGTGCAGACTAGAAAATTTCGCGTTTCAGAACCCCTAGAGACCGAAAATAACGGTGGTTCAAATTTGTATATATATATATATATATATATATTTGTCTGTTTGCTCTCTAGCTCGAAGACGAATGGTCCGATTTTGATGAAATTTGGTACAAAAATCAGTCGTCCAATATGAAAGGTCAAGTTCGTTAACCAGCAAAATCCGCCCACTGGAAGATGGAGTTTGGGGCGAAATTCGCGCAGAAAAAATCGTAACGCTTACGTTTTTGATTTCATAAGCTTGTAAGTACTCTTTTTGTAGGCTTCTTGGGCTAGGAAAACGAATGAAACCATTTTCAAGGCGATAACTTTAACCGTTTTCGAGAAAATTGGAAAAATAGTTTTTGAATACCGTTTTTGGTTTGGGTACTTAGAATCATGGGATTCAGTTGAAACATTTTCTGCATGTTCCACTTTCATTAAAACTAATATGTTGAAATTTTGGTTACGTTTGGAGTTAAGGAAGGGTTAGAATAAAATATTTTATTAACAGACATAAAAAGTTTTGGTAACTTTGTATATTTTCCTTAATATCTCGAAAAAGGTTAAGAATTTGGTAAACGAAAGAATACCATTAGAAAGCTTACTAAATGCTCTACAAAAAAGGTTCTGATGAAAGTTTTGATTAGGCGATGCCAATCGGAGAAATAAGTGCTTAAAACATTAAAGTAATTGATTTTGCTTATTCGAACTGTTCTTTTTGTCTGTTTTTATTCCTTGTTATTTTTTAATTGCTTATAGTTGGATAATGTATTTTACAATAAAACAGATTATGCAAAATAAGAAAAACAATTCATTGTTAGAAATATAGCTTGCCAAGAGAAAAAGATTCGTTGACGTCTTTTGAATATTTTCAATTGCCTTTATGCTGTTGGTTTTTTTATTTTATTTTTTAATTGATTTTATCTGTAGAATTATTACTATAGTAAAAGAACACAGGAATGTGTGAAAATATTTGATATTTTCCAATTCATTGAAACGTATGAAATGAAGTATCGGTAGAAGAGGATTCTAGGGTCTTGCGGACCTGACCCCAGGTATAGCCAGCCATAAAACCCTTTGAACAAAGGCCGAGGAAAATATTATCTGTTTCTATTCTATGCTTTTCAAATGAGAATAGGGATAGAACAGGAACCGGGGTCTCCCGTGGTCTAATGGCTAGCGCCTTGGATTCATAAGCGGGAGATGGTGGGTTCGATTCCCAACCTCCGGCAGGAATTTTATCATCCCACGGCTCGCTGGTGAAATTCCTCGCTACACCCTGGCTAATGACCTAGATGTAGATGTGCCGTAAAAAAAAAAAAAAAAAAAAAAAAAAAAAAAAAAAAAAAAAAAAAAAAAAAAAAAAAAAAAAAAAAAACTGGATGACAGATGACGCAGTTCCTGCGAGTCGGACTTTTTGGTTTGGGTACTTAGAATCATGGGATTCAGTTGAAACATTTTTTGCATGTTTGAATTTCATCAAAACTAACATGTTAAACTTTTGGCTACGTTTGGAGTTAAGGAAGGGTTAGAATAAAATATATTATTTACAGACATAAAACGTTTTGGTAACTTTGTATACTTTCCTTAATATCCCGAAAAAGGTTGGGAATCTTGGTAAACGGAAGAATACCATTAGAAAGCTTACTAAGAGCTCTACAAAAAAAGGTTCTGATGAATGTTTTGATTAGGCGATGTCAATCGGAGAAATAAGTGCTTAAATCTTTAAAGTAATTGATTTTACTTATTCGAACTGTTCTTTTTGTCTTTGATTTTGGTACTTAGAATCATGGGATTCAGTTGAAACATTTTCTGCATGTTTGAATTTTATCAGAACTAATATGTTGAAAATTTGGTTACGTTTGGAGTAAAGGAAGGATTAAAATAAAATATTTCATTTTTAGTCTTGAAAAGTTTTAGGAACTTCGTATATTTTCATTAATATCACGTAAACGGTTCGGAATCTTGGCAAGCAAATTATTACCATTCGAAAGGTTACTAAATTCTCTACAAAACATGTTTTGTAGACATTTGCGATGGGATGGTCATATTTGGAGAAATAAGTGCTTAAAACATAGGTAATTTCGTTTATTTGAACGAATCTTTTTGTGTGTTTCCTACAGTGTTTTTCACTGCTCGTTATTTTTGTGATTGCTTATAGTAGTCAAATGTATTAGTCAATAAAACATTTTGTTTCAACGGCATCTTGGAATTCGAAGATGCCCTATGAATATCTAGATTACTGTACCGGTGTTGATTTCGTTCTTTATAATTGTTTTTGGTATTCCCTATTTTCAGCAGTTTTTATCTATTTATTAATTTTTTTGTTTAAATTCATTGAACAAAATCATAGGAATTCATAGGTGAGGAGCTAGGAGGCTTAGGGTGGGGGGCATCTTCCCTGTCCCCAGGTACCTCCCAGTGTACCCTCGTCATCTGTAAGTCCCTTTCTAGAGTCATAAAGATAAGCCTCCAAACAACTTTAGGAATGTAGGATTTCTAATTTTTGCGAGGATCAGAACAGCCGCTCTTTACATACCACAGTGGTACTGACGTACCGGTCTATACTAGTTGCACTCCACACGGTGGTAGATCCGCCACAGCGGATCTCTTATTATAACCTTATTTTATTCGTATTAAATAGACACCTAAAAAAATTTTATTTGTGTATAAGTGTAGCGTTATTGGGATTAGAATAAAATATTTTATTAACAGACATGAAATGGTTCGGAATCTTCGTATATTGTCCTTATTTTTTTTTTTTTTATTTCTTTTATGGTACATCGAAATCTGAGCCATTAGCACCATTTTTTCCTTATGAGCTTATATAATACTTAGATTTAGCTAGCGACAATATTTTACACCGCAATTAAAGTGACTTGCTCTTCTTACAAATATAATATTTATATTATAATATAAACATAATAAATTTATTTGTCTAAAAAAAAAGTCCAACCCACAGGAACTGCACCATCTTAGCACGGTTCCGTTCTTATTTCGAGTGCGATTAGTGAAGGAATATAGCATCTATCGGTAGGTATTAGCACCATTTTTCCCCCTTAATATCTTCAAAACAGTGGGAAGTACGATATAACCATTCAAAAGCTTACTAAATTCTCTACAAAAAAAGATTCTGAAGCAAATTTCGATGGGGCAATATCAGTCGGAGATGTAAGTGCTTAAAACTACGAAAGTTTTAGTTTTGTTATTTTAAACGGGTTTTTGTCACTGTTTACCTCACTTTTGTTTTTTAAGTTTATTTAACGGTGGAATGAGTATTTCATTAAAGCTGAGAAAATAAGAATCATATTGGTAATAGAGTTTTCTTAGAGTTAATGTCGCGATGACGGGAGAGTCCCATCCGCTTAGAAAACTGTCAGTTTCCATATGTGGCGCTTTAAGCTTCCTTCTTTTTGAGATTTTATTTCATATTTTTTAACGAAAGATCAAAAGCTACCGATAGCTGCTACTATTCCTTTACTAATCGCACTTCGGATAAGAACGGAACCGCGCTAAGATGATGCATTTCCTGCGAATCGGACGTTTTGTCATTGTTATACCATATATGTTTTTACATCCCTGAAGATGGCTTGTATAGCAAGCCGAAACGTCGGCAGTAGTAAATATACATTTTAACCATAAAATGTTTATGTTTTATTAAATAAGAACATTGACCGAAACCCCGACGATCAGTGTTATATAAATGTTTTGCTCTTTGAATCATTAACATCCCTTCATAACACGCAATAATAAATAAAAACATTAATTCCAAAACTTTTGTTTATTTTGAGCTAATTAATTATTTAAAATCCTGGCACGCACATTCTGTTGAATATTTAGGAATCTCTCATATTATTTTTTCTATTGTCGCAAAACCTCTGGAGTCGGATGAACTACTACATTTGAGCTTCTGAGCCTATGATGTTGATTTGAATTTTTATTTTATGTTGTTTGTTTATAATTTCAGTTATTAAGTCATTCATTATCTACAGAAAACGTAGCTGAAGTATGAATGTGGTTTCTAATTAAATATTAATCCATAAGTGGTTAAAGAAATATGAATCCATTTAAGAATTTATACGAATCATTCAAAGAATATTGTGATTCTGATGAAGTCACAGATAGAATCATCAAGAATGACTACTTGTACACTACAGCATATTCAGGAGTGTATCTTATTTTGAAGGAAAATTATAGATTTTGGTCAATATTGTGGGTGATACTGAACATTTCTATTAGTTTATTTGAGATGATAGGTTACATGCGAGGGGCTAAAGTACTCATAGGTTTGAACTTCACTCTACTCACCTTTCTTGTGCAAGTTTATCTTATAGTACAATTTTGTGTTTTAATCGTTGTTATCATGAACATGAAACGAAAAGCTTTTCGTATAGTCCATAAAGAAATGATTGGTGAGATTTTCGATTACGGAGAAGATCATACTGATATACTGGAAGGGTTAAAAAAGGCGATGATGAAAGAGAGGAAACAGTTGCTGAGTTTGCCCGTTATGTTGGTAGTTGGGGGTAGCAGTGGTGTTATTGTCGGGCCAATTCTCGACAGCAAATATGGAACCTTAGGGTTCATTGCTAATGAAACGTCGCTCTACATGGACATACCGATTCCTGCAGACTATCCTTTTCCTACGACACACCCAATAATGCCATTCTTCCTGTTAATTGTTCAAGGAATCAATACATTATTTGTCATATCCTCAATTGGTTCCATTGCTCTAGCCTTCATCAATATCATGCAACATTTTACCATGCACCAGAAATATCTTTTAGCAACTATAAATTCCGTAGAATCCAGGACCAACATCCTATTTAAAAACACTTATGGGAACATGGTATGGAAGAAAAAAAGCATGGCCTACCAAGATAAGAGGTACCTAAAGTGTTATGAACACTGTTTGAAAAAATGTTTCTGCCACCATCAGCATATATTGAGGTAATTATTATTTCTTTGAAAACACAATATGTTATATTTTTTCATAATATGATACTATCTTTATATTTATTTATTTTATTTTATTTTGTTAATGCTCATCCTCTATGGCGAAAAGCATATAATCCTCAGTGTGAGCCGACTATCTTTATAATAATAATGTAATAACAATTGAAAAAGATCTATTCCTAACAATCACTTATTTTACTCTTTTCAGCAATATGCATCAAACAGACATTAGTACAATACAAATTTCCAATTTTTTATTATAAATATTGCTATTTTATAATTTTAGAACAATTTTACGACTGCTCTGCTATTTATAAACGTTTTTTAAGACCCTTTATGTTCTAATTTTTCATAATTTCTCCATGGCTGAGGGTTGATAAAGTAGTAATTATTTATTTACATTTTAACGAGCATTATTATTAACTTAAAAGAAACGAATTACGAGGAAATTGAAAAATATATTGGGTCATCTTTTAGAAGAATTAACATACATATACTTTCTTATGAAACAAATCCCCGCCACTCTAGTATATCAGCTAAAATTGCAGAACGTGCAAAAGGTATATTATTTGACATAGTATTTTGATTCTATTAATTTAAATTTTAAGTTAATAATAGGCGCCAATGACCTAGATGTAGATGCGCCGTAAAAAAAAAAAAAAAAATAATAAAATTTAACGTCCATTATTATTAACTGAAAAAAATAATTTTAACGTCCATTATTATTAGCTGATTCTATTAAAAGGTGGAAGTTATTGACAATGGTAATTTTGTGGTAATAATATGTTTCATTAAATGAACTAATTTTACTTGTTCAATAATATCGTTCGAAGTAGCTGAAGAAGCTTACATAATTCTTCGTATCAATCTATTGGAACTGGCGTGCACATTTTTTTCTGATGTACGTTTCTGTATGAATAACATTGGTTCATGTTTTTTTCCAGATGGTTTGATTGTATGAATGATATGTTCGCATTTCCAATGATAGTATCATATGGAACAGGAACTGTAGTCATCGCTCTCAGCTTATACTCTTTGAAAACTGTAAGTTTAATTTAAATCAAATCCATGTAATTATTACAGTATAATAAAAAGGGACCTGGGCCTTTCGCCCTTGTTCACTGCGACCCTATTGGATCTACTGTCGATTATGTAATTATTAACGAGGTTCTACACATGAAAGTTTTGTAAAAACTCACAAGTTCTTTAATCACAATGAGTGTGCGTGCGCATACGATAGGAGATCCAGACTCCAAACTACAACATTTTGGACAATCATATTGTAAATAACAAATATTTGCCCTTTAATAACAGTCTTGGCCAGGATGTTTTGAGGATAACGAGTATATTCTACCGATATAGTTATAATAATCGCGCTCACAGGAGAATGAAATTAATCTGAGTGGCGTTTAACGAAGAGGAGATGAGGATATCCGATAAAGGTCTGCAGTATTGTCCAAAGCAAGCTCCCAATAAGGTGGACTTGGTAGAGATAATGGCAACTGTCGAATCGATTGATGTTCACGATCCGGTAGTCTGACAGGTCATGGGCGTATTTAGAAAGTAAGTATTGGGCAGGGGGCTGGGAAATTTAGGGGGGGATATGGAATTCTAACAATCTAGAACTTCTAATAGTTAGCAAAATAAACGCTATTACACCCATAAAAAATATTATTTCTGAACTAATTGAAAAAAAAAAAAAAATCAGTCCCGTAACAGACCACAAGATCCCAGAGGGGCAGATACTGTCGAGGATGCCTCAGCGTCAAGCAACTACTTACCTTTAGGGTCGGCAACTTGCGGGGTCGGGTCGTGAGGATCTGGCAACTACAGCGCATCGTTTAGGATCAGATGTACTCGATTAGGTGGTCGTCGTCGATCGGCAAGTGCAGGCGGACGGTACAGTCATAAAACACCAGGGCAAGCCGAACCACAGGGGGCGGCGGCAAGGTTACTATAGTCCGACCGCAAACAAAAGAACAAGAAGGGCCTTGGCCTACCTCGACATGGGCTAAAGGCAGCGCGTGCATACTACCTTGTTCTTTTGTTTGCGGGTGGACTGTAGCACATAAACGGAAGTATTTTTGAATGTGCTTGGAAAACCTGAATTACTAGTCACAGAGAACGACCGGAATCAAAAGGTCAAGCAGTATCTCAAGAGATGGGTCACTTGAAACCTTTGCACCATACCGGGAATGTTGGGATTGAAAGGAATTACAACATGCTTTGCGGACACCATAAGTTTACTATGTTGTATGATGTTTGCTAGAAATCGACTTATTAAGTAATAATGTTCCTTAATTTGGACCTCAGACAATTAATTTATTATAGGTTATTTTCTTTTTTTTTTTTACTTAATTTGCTGAAATTTATGATAGGTATGTTTAAGAAATTATTTTAATTCACCTCAGCAGATCTTCCATAAATAGCATATCAAGTGAAGGCAATAACCCTTTTCTGAGCACATTTTACTATTAAATAAAAAATAATTATATTGGTAATTGGTTATTGATATATAAATTACCTGGTACCAATCACCTACTAAACAACAATTTAAATATTTTTCAGGGGAATTCACTGCCTGGCACTGCTTTAACATGTTTCCTGACATGCTTTGTTGAAGTAGCTTTCATGGCGCTGATATCCGTATTCGCACAAAGAGTTTCGGATTTGGTATGTATTAACTTTATACCTATAGGTAATAGGTATTTTTTTTTTCAACTAATTACTTAGAATATTTTCATAGCTTCAGCTTCATCCTTGGTGTTTAAGGAATTTCTACAACTAATGGTACAAGTAGCTCTCCTCCATGAAGGTAAGCTTAGTGAAACACAGAAAGCTCAAGTTTTCTGTCAAAGAACTGAGAAATCTGAAGATTTTTTACACTAAACATTGAAGACACATGAAATGGGGGTTCAATAAACATTGTTTCATATACTTTTCTATTTAGTCTAAATGCCCACGATAGGAGGCCCAGTAGGCTTCGATTCCTACTACGGGTGGTGGATTTTCTTTTGAAAAAAGAAAATCCATCAGCCCTATCCTGGCAAGAAAAGGGTTTGTAACCTATAGATAACCTGTCCTAAAATTCTTAAGTTAATTATAGTGGACCTTAAAATTTAAATAAAAATACCCTTGATAACGCTCTCTAGATAATAACAAGGTGAAAAAACCACCTCCCTTTTAACTATAGATTCTCAGGACATCTACTTATTTAATTAGTGACTTTTTATTGCATCCATTATGTACCTAATTCTCAAAATTTTTCATGTATAAGTAATTCAACAGACACAATGTAAAAAAGTATCCATTCTTCGCCAATATCTTGTCCATCGTATTTAACATGTGTAAAGGTTATCAGCGCTATTGATTGTGTTAAAATTAGTGCCTCAACAGTATACGAAATTCACTGATGTGAGTATAATTTTTCCTTAAAAAAAAAAGAAAATGGTTTTATCTTTAAATATATTTAATGTTTTAATTTGAATATTTGAATCATAAATGATGATATTTTACATAAATTTAATTCCATAATAATAGAAAAACTTTAATAAAACAGTTTTGGTTGTAAGCCTTACATTTTATTTGTTTTTAAAGAATGAAGATTTGTTATTGGCGATATATGATACCAAATGGTATGCCTGCAGTGAGCCCATTAAATTAAGTCTCAAAATTTGCCAAGAGATGACCCTGAGACCAATGCAGTTGAATGCTATGGGTATTATGACTGCAAATTTGGATGCTTTCGCGCAAGTAAGTTATATGAAAATTAGAATTTATAAGATCGGGCCCATTATAAAATAAATGTATATAATAAGATTCCATAATTACGATTACAAATCAAGAATATCATAACAATTTGTAAAATATATCACAATTCTTTTGGCTACTTTCTATTTCTATAATTGTTTTATTAAACAAAGACAATAACAATTTTCAAATGAATGGAATTAATTATCTTCTTTGATCTTTTGCAGGTGATGAATTCAGCATACTCATATTATAATTTGATCATGGCTCTTTAAAAAAAAATAATAATAAAAAAGACAAAAAAAAACACACGTTATTTTCAATATTAAACAATGTTTTCTTTACTTGAAATCTGAAATAATTTTATGGATTCATTTTCTTTCAAATAAAAATTGAAATTATGTAATTTATGTATGAGAAATATCCTTACTTCTGGTCAAAGTACCAGGTAACACAAAAAGTCCTGTCGTTTTGTTTTAAATCCCATGCTTACTTTAATAACATAATGATAAATAAAGAGCAACCTAGTAGGATTAGAAGATACTTGTTTTTGTGGTAAACTGGACTACTTTAACTTTAATCCAGTTGACGTTCTAAGCCGGGAAAAATACTCTCTTGTTACGCAAATTGGCTCGATTTTACTCTGCGAGTTTAAATTAGGCCTAAAAGCCACCGAGGCTGCTCGTAAACTGCTTCAGGTGTTTGGGGAGGATGCTCTCTCAGAGTGGAATGCGCAATTCTGGTTCGCAAAATTTCGTGGAGGGGATGAATCGCTCATGGATGAAACTCGAAGTGGAAGGCCGGAAGTTGTAGATGACGACGCCCTGACCGAAATCATTGAGTCAGATCCACGACAAACTTGTTCCGAAATCGCAGGACAACTTAATGTTTCCGAATCAACCGTCAGAAATCACCTACATCAAATTGGTCGGACCAAAAAAGCTCTAGACAACCGTAAGCAGAGAAAAATGTTCGCGAATGTGACGACCTTGAAAACCACCGAGAAACTTTTTCTTCATCCAAACCAGCTGAGTTTTATAAAAAGAAATAAAAAATAAAAAAAAAGGAAAAAAAAGGAGTTTGGGGCCTTGAGGCACATTGAAAGAAGGTTTTGGAGAGTGAGGGTTACTATTTTGACTAATAAAACTCATTTGAATTATTTTTTGCTTTATTTTTACCCTATTTAAAAAAAACGACAAGACGTTTTGCGTTACCTGGTAAATTATTACCTACTATTGTTTTAGCGCGGTTCCTCCCTCTCCCATAGGGAGGAACCCCGCTTATAAGGTTGATACAATGAAACAATCCGGAAGTGCCGACTAGAACATTTCGCGTTTCAGAACCCCTAGAGACCGAAAATAACGGTGGTTCAAATTTGTATGTATATATGTATATATATATATATATATATATATATATATATATATATAAAAAAAAATCAGTCCCGTAACAGGCCACGAGGGCCCTGAGGGGCAGATACTATAGAGGTATCTGATTCCTGACCATACGGCACTCTAAGGAGATAGTGTGGTCAGTACTATGCTCCGGCCGCCTGATTTTCCCCTTGGCTGCATCGACTACTAGAGTCATTAGCATCCAAGGTACCCATTGATAAATTTATTAAAGGCTGGGTTGGCCTAGGGACGGACAGGGAGGCCAAATTCAACCCATGAACGAAGACAATAGAAGAAAAAATCTTTAGTGCTTGCTCGGGATTTGAACTCAGGCCTCCAGCTTATTAGTCCAGTGCTCTACCACTGAGCTAACCTCGCCCCATATATATATATATATATATATATATATATATATATATATATATATATATATTTGTCTGTTCGCTCTGTAGCTCCTAGACGAATGGTCCGATTTTGATGAAATTTGGTACAAAAATCTTTCGTCTAATTTGAAAGGTCAAGTTTGTTTACCAGCAAAATCCGCCTACTGGAAGATGGCGTTTGGGGCGAAATTCGCGCAAAAAAAATCGTAACGCTTACGTTTTTGAGTTCATTGCTTGTAAGTACTCGTTTTATATGCTTACTGGGCTAGGAAAACGAATGAAACCATTTTCAAGGCGATAGCTTTAACCGTTTCTGAGAAAATTGGAAAAATTGTTTTTGTATACCGTTTTTGGTTTGGGTACTTAGAATCATGGGATTCAGTAGAAACATTTTTTGCATGTTTGAATTTCATCAAAACTAATATGTTAAACTTTTGGTTATGTTTGGAGTTAAGGAAGGGTTAGAATAAATTATTTTATTAACAGACATAAAACGTTTTAGTAACTTTGTATACTTTCCTTAATATCTCGAAAAAGGTTGAGAATCTTGGTAAACGGAAGAATACCATTAGAAAGCTTACTAAGTGCTCTACAAAAAAGGTTCTGATGAATGTTTTGATTAGGCGATGTCAATCGGAGAAATAAGTGCTTAAAACTTTAAAGTAATTGATTTCGCTTATTCGAACTGTTCTTTTTGTCTTTGATTTTGGTACTTAGAATCATGGGATTCAGTTGAAACATTTTCTGCATGTTTGAATTTTATCAACACTAATATGTTGAAAATTTGGTTACCTTTGGAGTAAAGGAAGGATTAAAATAAAATACTTCATTTTTAGTCATGTAAAGTTTTGGGAACTTCGTATATTTTCATTAATATCACGTAAACGGTTCGGAATCTTGTCAAGCAAAAGATTACCATTCGAAAGGTTCCTAAATTCTTTACAAAAAATGTTTTGAAGACATTTACGATGGGATGGTCATATTTGGAGAAATAAGTGCTTAAAACATAGGTAATTTCGTTTATTTGACCGAATCTTTTTGTGTGTTTCCTACAGTGTTTTTCACTGCTCGTTATTTTTGTGATTGCTTATAGTAGTCAAATGTATTAGTCAATAAAACAGGATACGTATAAATAGAAACAATATTTTCTTTCAACGGCATCATGGAATTCGAAGATGCCCTATGCATATCTCGATTATTGTACCGGTGTTGATTTCGTTCTTTATAATTGTTTTTGGTATTCCCTATTTTCAGCAGTTTTTATCTATTTATTAATTTTTTTGTTTAAATTCATTGAACAAAATCATAGGAATTCGAAGGTGGGGAGCTAGGAGGCTTAGGATGGGGGGCATTTTCCCTGTCCCCAGGTACCTCCCAGTGTACCCTCGTCATCTGTAAGTCCCTTTCTAGAGTCATAAAGCTAAGCCTCCAAACAACTTTAGGAATGTAGGATTTCTAATTTTTGCGAGGATCAGAACAGCCGCTCTTTACATACCACAGTGGTACTGACGTACCGGTCTATACTAGTTGCACTCCACACGGTGGTAGTACTTGGTGTATGCCACAGCGGATCGCTCATTATAACCTTATTTTATTCGTATTAAATAGACACCTAAAAAAAATTTATTTGTGTATAAGTGTAGCGTTATTTGGATTAGAATAAAATATGTTATTAACAGACATGAAATGGTTCGGAATCTTCGTATATTGTCCTTATTTTTTTTTTTTTTTATTTATTTCTTTTATGGTGCATCGAAATCTGAGCCATTAGCACCATTTTTTCCTTATGAGCTTATTTAATACTTAGATTTAGCTAGCACAATATTTTACACCGCAATTAAAGTGACTTGTCTTCTTACAAATATAATATTTATATTATAATATAAACATAATACATTAATTTGTCTGAAAAAAAGTCTAACCCGCAGGAACTGCATCATCTTAGCGCGGTTCCTTTCTTACCTCGAGTGCAATTAGTGAAGGAATATAGCATCTATCGGTAGGAATTAGCACCATTTATTCCCCCTTAATATCTTCAAAACAGTGGGAAGTACGATATAACCATTCAAAAGCTTACTAAATTCTCTACAAAGAAGATTCTGAAGCATTCGATGGAATTTCTGAAATTTCGATGGGGCAATATCAGTCGGAGAAGTATGTGCTTAAATCTACGAAAGTTTTAGTTTTATTATTTTAAACGGGTTTTTGTCACTGTTTACCTCACTTTTGTTTTTTAAGTTTATTTAACGGTGGAATGAGTATTTCATTAAAGCTGAGAAAATAAGAATCATATTGGTAATAGAGTTTTCTTAGAGTGAGCGTCGCGATGACGGGAGAGTCCCATCCGCTTAGAAAACTGTCAGTTTCCATATGTGGTGCTTTAAGCTTCCTTCTTTTTGAGATTTTATTTTATATTTTTAACGAAAGATCAAAACCTACCGATAGCTGCTACTATTCCTTTACTAATCGCACTTCGGATAAAAACGGAACCGCGCTAAGATGATGCAGTTCCTGCGAATCGGACTTTTATTTTCACACTGGTCAGTGTTAAGTAATTCTGGGCAAAAACTGCCGATCTTCACGAAAGACTCTATACTTATTCATTTTAACTTAATTAAGGATAAAAACGTAACAAAAGCTGGCGGAAACGACTAGAACAGTATTTATTAAGCACTAAAGCTGGCGTAAACGAAGTATTTGTAAACACGCGCATGTGCAGGGATGTGAAATTGAGAGAGCCAGAATTGGCCCAACTCCGATTTTCCTAAAATTTCTTATACTTATTCATTTCAACCCAATTAAGAATGAAAACGTGAAAAAAAATGTCGCAAACGACTAAATTTTTTTCACATTTTTCATTGTTACGAAACAGCTCGTAATGTTATGATACAACTCGTTTATAGCCTGTATAGCAGTCAACTTTAGTGCTTAATATGGTAAATACTGTTCTAGTCGTTTCCGCCAGCTTTTGTTACGTTTTTATTCTTAATTAGGTTCAAATGAATAAGTATACGAAGTTTCATGAAGATCGGAGCCTGGGCAATTTTCGCTCAGAATTACCATAAATCAATTTTTACAAATAATTTAATTTAATAATTCATTTCATTCAGTATATCATTATTATTATTAAATTTTAACGTCCATTTATTATTAGCTACGAATTTTAGGACGGGTTATCTATAGGTTACCACTCTTTTCTAGCCAGGATAGGGCTGATGCCTTTTATTTATTCTAAAGAAAAGTCAGCACCCCTAGTGGGAATCAAACCCATCGAATCAATTCGAGTATATGAGGTTATTTATAAGGAGTAGTGTCAAGCATTCCGTGTGAGACACAGCGTTCAAAACAGCTCCGCCTTTTACATCTAAAAAACAGTGTTCAGTGGCCATATTTTCTCACGAAAATTGGCACAGTGTTGGACGTATACGTAGTGTATACGTGTGTGGAATATCGCTCACCAAAGTGCAACCATTCTCCTGGAATCAGTGAGTAAACATTGAATTTACTCAGTTAAATCGAGCCCTCGCTACTAGAAGTCCTAGTGGTGGGGGACTTGCCTGTGGTGACTCGCATCTATAGCTAGAGTCCACAGTGCCCCTGCAGCTCAGGAGATACTTTTCCCGCTAAGGACTTTTCTCTCTCCTACTTTTTCAGCCAGCCAGCTTGGCTCAAGAGTCAGAGCACTCGACTCCAATCGAAATATTCAGGGATCGATCCTCGCCCCCTCATTTATATTTTTTTTTTACTTTTTATTTTTCCTCATTTTTTCTAAATAT
The DNA here is from genome assembly GCA_946811695.1 of Gonocerus acuteangulatus. Lineage (NCBI taxonomy): Eukaryota > Metazoa > Arthropoda > Insecta > Hemiptera > Coreidae > Gonocerus > Gonocerus acuteangulatus. The sequence continues at coordinate 75,528,650 of OX328126.1, read as the reverse complement.
TTTTTATAAGCCAAGTGATGTCAAACATGGAGTCTAGCGACCAGCTAACATTTATTGAGTCCACTTCAGCACACGAAAGCAATGAAAACACCCAAGTCAGACGAAAAAGACTCAGGAAGAGAACATCGTCAACATTATCACCGAAAGCAAAACAGTTAAGGGAGACAACCATTAGCAAAGAAAATGTTAAGCCTTTAGCTTTACCTACAAACAGCCGTGCACAAATCCATCCAGCAGAAAATAAACCACCTAATATTTACATAAGAAAAATAAAGGACTTTAAATCACTCGCCACGAAGCTGCAAAACGTTGCTGGTAAAGAATTTAAATGTCGGGCAAGTTTCAACGATATTGTCATCAGCGCAGACAATAGTGATGCCTATAGAAAAATTACAAAATTTCTAAACTCAATTGAATCTGATTTTCACTGTTATCAGTTGCCAGAGGAGAAATCCTACCAAGTTGTCATTCGAAACCTTCACTATTCAACACCAACAGAAGACATTAAGAAGGAGCTTACAGAACTTGGATACAGCGTGAAGAGAGTCACAAATGTGCTACATCCCATCACTAAAGCACACCTTCCCCTTTTCTTTGTTGATCTCGAAAAGACGGGAAAAAGTCGAGAAATATTCAGAGAGGAATTTCTGCTGTACACGAGGATCAAAGTCGAAGAGCCTCGTCGCCGGAAAGGTCTAACTCAGTGTTTCAAATGTCAGGAATACAATCACACACAGGGATACTGCAGCCACGCTCCTAAATGTGTGAAATGCGGCGAAGAGCATAACTCGAAGGACTGCACTAAATCTGCAGAACTCCCAGCTTCCTGTGCGAACTTTGGTGAAAATCACCCTGCCAACTACCGAGGATGTCAGGTGTACAGAACTCTCCGCGCCAGATCCAGAGTGACCAACGCATACCAGACATCGACTACAGAGACTACCCAAAAAGATGCTTCAAGTCATCGCCCTCCACCATTGCATCAACCATCGAAGACTACGCTGTCTCCACCTCATCGGCCAAACGTTTCGTACGCCTCTCTTCTCTCTTCAACCTCCAAACAACCACAAAACAAATCCTTTCCAACCCTTCAAAAGGAAAAACCATTATCCACACCATCTATTCCCACTTTTATTCAACCCTCAACCTCCCAGATAAATGATTTCCCTAAAAATGTTGAACAAACTCCCAAGACACCTAATCCTCCAAAACCACAAGACCCATTCACTATCATGTCCGCATTCCTCAACAAACTAGAAACCTTGATAACCCCCTTATTTCCCTTATGACTTCCCTTATAACCGACCTTCTACCTAAACTCCTAAAATTATTCCATCCCTTAATACTTCTCTCACCATAATTCTATGGAATGCAAACGGACTTACAACACGACGGCTCGAACTGGAACTTCTACTCACAGAAAAGGACATCGACATTGCACTGATAACGGAAACCCACTTACTCAACAAACACCATTTTTCAGTCCCAGGATACGCATCTTACAGGGCCGATGATCCATCTGTAGCCCACAACGGAGCAGCTGTCCTTGTGAAGAACTCAGTGACTCATTTTCTTCACTCCACAATCTCGACAGACAATATTCAGGTAAGTTCATTATCCCTTTCCCTTTCCCCTCACAATTTCATAATATCGGCTGCATATTTTTCCCCTAATAGTACCATCCACCATCCTGAATTCCTTTCACTATTCAAATCCTTTGGTCCTCGCTTCCTCATAGGGGCTGATTTCAACGCAAAACATCCCAGATGGGGAAGCCTCTCACAAACTCCCGTGGAAGAATCCTATACGACATCCTACAATCCCAAAACTACCAATCCATTTCCACAAACACTCCCACCTACTGGCCAACAGATCTCTCTCGAACTCCAGACTTGGTCCATTTCTTCATCTCTTCTTGCCTAGGAAGTATATCCTACTCAGTGCAGTCACTGCTTGATCTATCCTCCGATCACTCAGCCATTCTCCTTAAGCTAGATACCGTTCCTCAACGTCGTGCCCAGTATCCTAGCCTCATCCAAGGTCCTATCAACTGGGAATTATTTCAAGAAATCCTTACCGCTTCCATTGACCTCACTGTCCCCCTCAAAACCCCATCAGATGTCGACACTGCCGTTCTTATGTTCACTAAAGCCATCCAGGACAGTGTGACAAAATCATGTAGACTAAGAACACACATCCCTTTCCATCCCAAACCTCAGCTTCCAGACCACATCCAGGACCTTCTAACCGCCAAGCGCCGAGCAAGAGCTCTCTGGCAGAGAACCCGCTATCCCTCTCACCGTACCTCCTTCAACAAACTCTGTCGAATTTTAAAACAGGCCCTTTCCGAACACCGATCAAAATCCTTCAATGATTATCTTCAAACCCTATCCACAAAAGATAATTCCCTCTGGACTGCTACCCGTAAAATCCTAAAATTTCATTCCGTTCCTCATCCTCTCCAACGCAGTGACGGCAGCTGGGCAAGGAGCGATGAAGACAAGGCCGAAGTTTTTGCCGCACATCTCGAATCCACTTTTTCTCCGCACCCAAATACAAATCCTATCCACGACCAGCTGGTTCACGACTACCTTGACCACCCTCTTCCCCTCTCCCCTCCTCCCAAAGCTTTTCATCCTGCAGATGTAAAATACATCATTAAGCATCTCCCCAGAAAATCCCCTGGGTACGACCTTATTACATCCCTCATCCTAAAAAACCTACCCCAGAAAGCCATAATCTTCCTTACCTACATCTTCAATTCAATCCTAAGAACTACTCATTTCCCCAAACCATGGAAACACTCAATAATAATTCTTATCCCAAAACCCCAAAAACCTCCAAATTCACCATCCTCCTATCGCCCTATAAGCTTACTCCCAATCATGTCCAAAATTTTTGAAAAACTTTTCCTGAAGAGAATCCTTCCCTTCGTTACATCCTCCAATTCCATTCCTGACCACCAGTTCGGTTTCCGCTCCCGGCACTCCACCATCCAACAATGCTTTAGCGTTGTTGACACAATATCCTACGCGCTTGAATGTAAAAACTACTGCACGAGTGCCTTCCTCGACGTCGCCAAAGCGTTCGATCGGGTTTGGCACCCGGGGTTGTTATACAAAGTAAAGCGTATTTCACCTCACACGTACTACCTCATCCTTCAATCCTACCTCTCGAATCGTTCCTTTCAAGCAAGGTCTGGTACTACCTTGTCCTCCTCTCGACCCATATCCTCAGGCGTCCCACAAGGCAGCATCCTAGGTCCTGTCCTTTACCTCCTGTACACGGCAGATATCCCCACTCATCCGACTACCCACATTACGACCTACGCCGATGATACAGCCATTTTTTCCTCTTCCCCTGATCCCTCTACAGCTTCCCAGCAACTACAGGAGCACCTTGAGTCTGTCGAGAAATGGTGCAACTTGTGGAAAATTAAAGTGAACCCCGAAAAATGCTTTCAAGTTACATTCACTCTTAATAGGAGCGCCTGCCCTCCTGTATTCATTTGCAGACGTCAACTCCCTGCATCGAATGAAGTACGTTACCTGGGACTTCTACTAGACAGCAGACTCACATGGAAACCACACACACGACTGAAAAGACTAGAGCTGAACAGGAGATATGGTCTCCTACGACGACTACTTGGACCTACTTCAAAGCTTACGACACAAAACAAACTTACTATTTACAAAACTATAATCAGACCTATCTGGACTTACGGACTCGAATTATGGGGAACAGCAAAACACTCAAACATACAACGAATACAAGCATTCCAATCCAAAGTCCTTCGCAGAATAGTCAATGCTCCCTTTTATGTCTCCAACAAAACCCTACACAACGACCTTAATATTCCTTTCGTAAACGACCTCGCCAAATCCCGCTTCCTGACGTTTCATTCCAAATTGTCATCCCACCCAAATCCTAGAGGTAAATCCCTTTCCACTCAGATCCACCCTAAAGACCTTCCCAGGAGGCTTAAGAGACTTTGGCCCCGTGACCAGACCGATGACAGCAGTCAAAAACAGCACAGATTGTTTTAATATATTAGAAAGTGCCGATAATGTTTGGCTCCTTCCATATACTATTCATTGACATGTATACTTAGACCAGCACAATTAATTATTGTACTAATAATTGTACAGATTTTAAATAAACATGAAAAGAAAAAAGAAAAAAAAAATTATAAGGAACCCGCAAATCTTTACAAATGTTTTGAAATTTTGTTCAAACAATTCCAAGAAATCATTCCAACCTCCTTGAATATTGCTTCGATTTTTTATACAATTAGAGGATGGAATAGAAAATAAATCAACAATGGATTTAGTTATAATGTCTTTGCATTTACTGTATTTAGCAAGGTTTTATCGACCTATCGTGTTTTGTGTACCTGCGATGAAAACTTTCAGATATTATCGTAAAGTCAAATGTTTCTATAATGAACTCCTTAATTATATATCAATCTATCGTCTATTATCTTCACGCATATCAATATCTTGACAACATCCAACTATTAAATATTATATGAATTTCTCCAGTTACTACGTTTATTTTTCTAATTGTTATTCTCACAAACTTAATTATATAATTAGATAGAAACGTACTATAATGTTATTGGATTTCTAATTATTATGTAATATGTTAATTATGAAGGATTTATAATTATTATATAAGATGTTAATTACTATGGATTTTTTTTTTAATTTATTTTAAGAGCTTCGCAACGAAGGTGTCTTGCTCTTTTTAAAATACAAAACAAAATATACAATATACAAAAGTAGAAACTTATGGAACTAAATATTACAAAAGTGTTTTAAAATTGTTAATATATCGTTGATGAAGAGGCTACCATCTGTCAGTAGTTCCTGTAAGTTGTAAGGTAATTTTAGTTGTTCTCGTATTCTGCATTCCGTTAGTAAGTGTTTCCCCCCAGTGTTTTCTTTAGGTCAGATATCAGAAGAACCCGGCGCTTTGTCGATCTCTCACACAACGCTGTAAACTCTTTTTTATCTCTGCCTCTAAGGAAGCCGGAAGGGCCATCAGGGCGTGAATATCTCTTTTCTTGATAAAAATTAATAACAATTTCTTCTAAGTTAATATATTGTTTCAACCAGTATTTATATAAGAGTTTTTTCTCTGCGGTGAACACGTTCCCACATTTTTTACATATATTATAGAACTAAATTGGCAGTCTTTTTAATATTGCTTAATATTTCTTTAGGATCATCCTGCAGATTAAATTGAATCATTTCCCCAAGGATTAACACCGTTTTTTTGGATTTATCCTCGAGATAAACCGGGACACATTAATATGGGATGGACATACCAGGGGGGGGGGGATAAAAAGAGTACAAATTATAAGCAAAATGGTTGGTGAGTTTTAAGCCTAGCAACTAACGGGAAAGGGGAATCCTAAACTGTTAGTCTACCCCAGAGTTGGGCAAACGTTAGCGCGCGCTAAAAGCTGATACCTCTCCGCTAATTTAGCGAAACTGTAGAAAGCCAGCGCTAATAATTAGCGGTTAGCGGCGGCAGTGCGCTAACCGCTAATCTATTTATGAAATATCGTAATTGGTAATAGCTTAAGCTATAGTTACAACATTTTGTCATCTCAAAGTTCACTTCCGGTCTGCTCTTGAGCAACCTCTATCCTGTTCCACTTCCGCTTCAATCTACAGGATTTCCGATCACATCAATGTCAATTTCGGTTACTTCCGGTAGACGCATGCCTATCAGTGGGTAACTCCTGTTCGATCTGGCTCACTTCCGGTCACTCACAGACAATGTCAAACTCTGACACTCCTTAATCTAGGTTACTTCCGGTCCTTTATTCACCCCTGGGTCGTTTCCGGAAGTACCCCAGGGCCTTCCAGGCACTCATGATAGACCGGAGGTGAACCGGCAGTGACCCGGAAGTAATTGTAAGCAACCGGAAGTGAAACCGGAAGTGGTCCGAAGTTGTCCAGATTCATCCGGAAAATGTCCAGGAGTAATTTTGGTGACCCGGAAGCCATTTTGGGAACCCGGAAGTGGCCAAAAGTTGTCCAGATTCATCCGGAAACTGTCCAGGTGTAATTTTGGTCACCAAATTCATGTGATCGGAAATCCTGTAGATTGAAGCGGAAGTGGAACAGGATAGAGGTTGCTCAGAGCAGACCGGAAGTGAACTTTGAGATGACAAAATGTTGTAACTATAGCTTAAGCTTTCAGCAATTACCATATTTCATAAATAGATTAGCGGTTAGCGCACTGCCGCCGCTAACCGCTAATTATTAGCGCTGGCTTTCTACAGTTTCGCTAAATTAGCGGAGAGGTATTAGGTTTTAGCGCGCGCTAACGTTTGCCCAACTCTGGTCTACCCAAACCTTAAAAATAAGAACGGAACTTTTTTTGCTACTTGATTTTCTTAAAAAAATCTCTAAGCCAAATAGTAGTGTCTGGCAGCTGGCAGCGCTGTGCAGGTAGTTCCAGCGTTTTACAGTTAGATTACTTCTCATATCTTTGACACTGAGTTCTTGCGCTTACCTATTCTGTAGGTCAGCTTAGATCGCGGCATGGTACACATTGGTTGTGTACTAAAGCATTCATAACTCATTTAGGAGTGTCATTGGATGACGAACTAAAACGTAGCTGAGTTATCACACTATCGTGTAGCGCCTACTTGCTTGTACATTACGAGCTTATTTTTGCTGCATATTATTCATATTCTCCTCACCTAGCGTAGCTCAAATCTACAAAATGAGTTCTTTAGAGGAAAAACTTGACAAAATTATGGAAGGTGTAAGTAGAATAGCGGTCCTGGAACAAAAAATAGATGCTATTGCAGAAAAAACGCATAGTGACCTCGAAATTCAAAAAGAAAGAGTAAACAAATTAATAGACAGGGAAAGAAGGCGAAATCTAATCTTCTCATGTTTGTATTCAAATAAACCATGGGAATGTTTGAACGAAGTGCTGGAAATTCTTAAATTTTTGACACCAGATGTTAGGAAATATGACATTGTAAATATTAAACCAATTTATAGGAACCAAGAGAAGCCTCTATTTGAAGTCACAGTATCATCAGTGTACCTAAAGTTGGACATCTTAAAACAAAAAAGCAAACTGTCCAGCAGTGGAAAATTTAAAACAGTTGTAATCAAAGAAGATCTACCTAAGGAAGTTCGTCTTGTAAGGGCGAAGCTATTTAAATATCTGGTGATGAAAAAAGAAAACGGCCTTAGAGCTTCTATAAGGTATGATAAGCTGCTAGTTGAGGGCAAATTATATAACCTCAACGAACTAGAAGACGAAGAAGATTCAGCAAAACAAAAAAGGCAGCGCAGCGACGAGGAGTCATCCACAATTCATGAATCAAAAAAGAAGATGGACAAAAGAATTTGTGCTTTTGGACAGAGAGGAAGTAGTTTAGACCGCTACTTTCAAAAAACCCTCAAAGAGCCACTCCAGACCTCCTCCCATACTTCCAAAGACTTTGACATAAGTCTGTTATGTTAAATACTGACATAGCACATGAAATGGCCCATGAAGAAACTTCAAAAAAGATCTCATCAAATAAGACTGAGGAGTTAAAGGCCACAGAAGAAGATACAAGGACCAAGAGTAAGGATAAATATAGAAAGGAAAAATAACAACACAAAACTAGTAACAAGTAGCAATTAAACTGTGCAAAACCAAACCAGGAAACGTCAGGAGCAAAACTAGGGAAAGTATAGCGGCAAAAAAACAATTGACCATCAATAACACAACAAAATGGGAATTAATAACATATAATTGTAGATCCTTGAAAGGTGAAAGTAGACTGGTAGAATTAACAAATGAACTCCACAACATTGATTGGACGATAGTAGGCCTAGCAGAGGTAAGGAGGGAAGGATGCGGCTGTTGGAAGTATGATGAAGGCTACTCTTTATATTACAACGGAGAAAAAGAGGGAACCGGAGGTACAGGCTTCCTAATCAATAATGAAAAAAATTTTGAAGTAAAATCCTTTAAAACATTTTCCCACCGAGTGAGCACCATTGCAATTAGTTTAGCAAACCAGCCACTAAAAATAATTCAAGTCTATGCACCAACTTCACAGGCAAGCGATGAAGACATTGAAGAGTTTTATTTTAACCTCCAAGGAGCATTAGATATTAAGCCATGCCACAAGACATTCGTTATTGGAGATTTTAATGCAAAAATAGGAAGCAGAATTGGAGAAAAATGCATGGGAAGGTACGGAGTGGGGGATAGAAATGAAAGAGGCGATAGGTTAATAGAGTTCGCTGAAGGAAATAATCTATACATTATGAACAGTTTCTTCAATCACCCGTTTGAAAACAAGTGGACCTCTGGGAAGCTCCTAATAAAGTTACAAGGAACGAAATAGAATTCCTCCTGGCAAAGGACAAGGAGATGGTGAAGGGAGTCGAGGTAATTGAGGAAATCGATATTAGGAGTGATCACAGACCGGTAGGAGCAGCAATAAAACTCAATCCAAATAAGAAGAAAACTCGCCCGAAATCAAGAGGAGGAAGATTATCGACATCAACTCTCATTGAAAACAATTTTGAAGCAAGATTACACAACAAGTTGGGTAGTGAAGAGATAGGTCAAGTGATAAATGGAATAAGTCAATTAACAAATGCCCTTCTGGATACTCATAATGAAATTATAGGAGAAATAAAGAAACCAAAAAACAGTTACCGTCACCTCCCAGCAAATATTAAAAACTTAATGAATAAAAGAAGGAAATTGAAAAAAGCTAATAACTTGTCAATAGAATATACTGAGCTCTCAAAAACTATAAGAAAGAATATAGCTCAACTACTCGATGAAACCAAAACAAAGAAGTTGGAGACAGCAATATCTGAAGGAACAAAATTGTACCATCCCGGAGCACCAAAAGAGCGAATTACAAAAGTTTTTAACGAAAAAGGCCAAGAACTCACAGACATTGACAGTATTCTAGACAGAATTAAGAATTACTACTCTACTCTGTATCGAGATGAAGAAACTGATGAGGAAGATATTACGGTAGATGTATGGAACAAGGAAGAAGAAGAGATCAGGTTCGAAGAAGTTGATGAATATGTATTTCCATTTTATATCTGTATTTGGGCGAAACGCTTTCAATGCGCGGTGCTCATAAATAAATTAAAAAAATAAATAAATAATTGTTATTTTTTTAAAAAATATTAGTTTTTTTTTAACGGCGTATCAGCAATTGACGCCAGGCTATCTACAGATTCCCAACCTGTTATAATGCCAACGCCATGTGGTCGGTCACCCATCCAGTTACTGGCCAAGCCCGACTTCGCTTAACTTCGGTGATCAACGGGAACGGTTGCATTCAACGTGGCTATGGCCGTTGGATTTTTTTTTCTTTTTTAGTTCTCGAAAATGTCAACCATATTGTCCTGAGAGTAATTTCATTTGATTCCCTCTAAATATCGTTAAAACATCATGGTAAGACTTGTCGTCTAAGAATAGGTCAGTCACCCCTTATGGTGAAACAAGACATATTATTATATTTGCTAATTCTGCTACAGAAACTAGACTATAACAGACAGCAGACTTAGAAAAACTTTGACTCGCCCGATAAATTTAATAACTTACTCAAAGACCAGACCCCTTGTACAGAAAACACATTACAATTTTTTAAACAAATCGGACTATATGACATTCTCAGCAGTTTCAGTCAGTCAGTTGAGTGATGTTTAGTGCAAGTTTTCTCCCTATTTCAATAGGGATTGAACTCAATTCAGGGCAAACTTAAAGTCCCGACTAGATACGTTTACTTTTCAGAACCCAAGTTCACGAAAATAATGTGTAATTCATGCATTATTACTGTGTGCTGATTTATTTTATTTTATCTTATTATATTTTTCTCCTAATTATAAAATATACCTCAATAACTATAAATCATTATAATGCCATATCCTCCAAGTATTAGTCTGAGGTAAATATTTCCGACGGTTCAGCCATTTTTAGATCCCCATTTTAAGGATTGATTGATCTTTATTGATAATTTACAACCTGCACAGTTATGTACAATAAGTAAATATGGTCAAACTATACATACGTACAACACGGTGAATAACTTGAGGGGAGAAGGCAGACATTACTGCCACTCCCAATGAAAGTTCTGGTATTTCTTATTTTAATTAAAACTTGGTCTCTTTGTTAAAGTATATACATTATTTTATAAGGCAGGCTAATTAACCAGTAGTAAATTGTCTCGTGGCCAATGGCGGCGAAGGCGTCTTGGAGGATTATCTGGGATGACATTGGAAGAGAGGGATCTGCCGAGAGGATTGGGGTGGGGTGGGCGTTTTGAGATTGGAAAAAGATCAAGAATCGGGATTTGGCTAAATCATAGACAAAGGGTATATCCGTGTCTCGATGGATGGTTAGGTTTGAAACGTAGAAAGGAGCGCTGAGGATTTTACGAAGGACTTTGGATTGGAAACGTTGGATAATTTTTATATTTGACGGCTTAGCTGATCCCCAAAGTTCTATGCCGTATGTCCATATCGGTCTTATTATGGTCTTGTATATTATCAGTTTGTTTTTTGTGTCAAGTTTTAATTTGAGTCCAATTAGTCGTCAGAGAAGTCCGAAGCGTTTGTTCAGTTCTTGTCTCTTGTGTTTTATGTGTTTTTTCCAGGTAAGTCGCTTGTCGAGGTGGAATCCTAAATATCGAACCTCGTTAGATTGGGGTTGTGGGATATTGTGGATTTTTACAGGGGAGCACTCAGCTTGTTGCAGGGCGAATGTTACATGGGGACATTTCTCTGGGTTCATTTGAATCCTACATTTGTTTACCCATTTCTCGACGTCATTGAGGTAGGTTTGAAGTTTTTCAGATGCCAATTTAGGGTCCGAGAGGAAATAAGGAAGACATTGTAATCTGCAAATGTACAAATCTGACGTAAATATAGAATAAAGGAGAGGAACTAGAATGCTGCCTTGTGGAACACCTGCTTGAAGGGTTCGAGGAGAGGAACCATTTCAAGGACACAATACTTGAAAGACTATAAAAACTGATTATGTCTCTTTTAGGACTTGAGGAGGCTTTGAGAGGTCAGGCAAGGGAGATGGTGGTTTATATGGAGACCCGATGGCCACCTGGTATACTTTTGGAAATCGAAAAGGCATATCCATTCTGGTTAGTAAAGGGTATTAAGTAACCTATAGATAACCCGTCCTGAAATTCTATGTTAATTATAAATGGATGTTACAATTTAAATTTAAATAAATAGTATTTATCAATTCTTAGCCAAAGCTAAGGCTAAAAACCTTTTAAACTTCATAGTGATAAGGTTCTAACAGAGAGATGTTTTACTTTTCTGGGCCGGAAATATAAGACACGCCCTTTTCCATCCTACTAAACCTTCTGTTTGAACAGTCAATGTTAAAGTTTAAATTCTTTTCCTTAGCTTCGGCTTAGTGAAAACTATCTGTCTTGCCTGACCTCTTAAAGCTTTTCCTGGTCCTATGCTAGACTTATACAGTTTTTATTGAGTTTCAGGTAAGGTATTGTTCATTTAAATAGTAATGAAAATAGCGGAACCGGCAAGAATATTCCTCTCCGAATTCTTGCATGCGGGAGTACAACTCTTACATCTAACTGAGCGCAATGAGAATTGATCCTTATAAAAAATTTTAAAAAGAAAAATAAAGCTGAACAAAAAAGCAAAAAACTAGCTTGAAAAAATTTCAAAATAAACTCATTTATAAAAATTATTAGTGCTATATAAATTTTAAAAACCATCATTTGCTGTTTGAATCAATAAGCTCCCTTCATATCACGAACTAATAAATAAAAACATTAATTCCGAAACTTTTGTTTATTTTGAACTAATTAATTATTTAAAATTCTGGCACGAACATTCCAGTTGTATATTTATAAATTTCTCATATTATTCTTTCTATTGTCGTAAAACCTCTGGAGTCGGATGAAGTTATACATTTGTGCTTCTGAGTCTATGATGTTCATTTAATTTTTATTTTATGTTGTTTGTTTATAATTTCAGTTATTTGGTCATTCATTATCTACTGAAAACGTAGCTGAAGTCTGAATGTGGTTTCTAATTAAAAATTAACGAAATATGAATCCATTGAAGAATTTATACGAATTATTCTTAGAGTTTTGTGATTCTGATGAAGTTACTGATAGAATCATCATGAATGACTACTTCTATACCACAGTATTTTCAGGAGTATACCCTATTTTGAAGGAAAAATATAGATTTTGGTCAATATTGTGGTTGTTACTGAACATTTCTATTAGTCTAGTTGAGATGATAGGTTACATGCGAGGGGCTATAGTACTCATAGGTTTGAACTTCACTCTACTCACGTTTCTTGTACAAGTTTATCTAATAATACAGTTTTGTGTTTTGATCGTTATTATCATGAACATGAAACGAAAATCTTTTCGTACAGTCCATAAAGAAATGATTGGTGAGGTTTTCGATTACGGAGAAGATCATACTGATATACTGGAAGGATTTAAAAAGGCGATGGTGAAAGAGAGGAAACAGTTGCTGAGTTTGCCCGCCGTACTGGTGGTTACAGTTGGCAGTGCTATTATCGTTGGACCGATTCTCGACAGCAAATATGGAACCTTAGGGTTCAATGCTAATGAAACATCGCTCTACATGGACATACCGATTCCTGCAGACTATCCTTTTCCTACGACACACACAATAATGCCAATCTTCCTGTTAATTGTTCAAGGAATCGATTCAATATTTGTCATTTTCTTAATTAGCTCCCTTGCTCTTGCCTTCATCAATATCATGCAACATTTCACCATGCATCAGAAATATCTTTTAGCAACTATAAATACCGTAGAATCCAGGACTAACATTCTATTTAAAAACACTTATGGGACCATAGTATGGAGAAAAAAAAGCATGGCCTACCAAGATAAGAGGTACCTAATGTGTTATGAACACTGTTTGAAAAAATTTTTCTGCCACCATCAGCATATATTGAGGTAATTATTTTTGTTTAAAACATATGTTATAATCATAATGTATCAACAGTTGTAAAAGAACTCTTCATTTATTTTACTTTTCGAGAGGGGATTCATTTATTTTACTCTTCTAGAGGAGATCGTTGGCCGTTGGTGTGAAGGTAGAAATTGTAAGGGTTCGGTCGCTGTGTATAAAATTACATTTTATATGTGAAAATAAGTTTTGTTCTTTGCCGATGTTTCGGCTTGAAATTCAAACCTTCGTCAGGGCTGTAAAACAAGAAGGACAGAGATAATAATAACATGTACAAGGTGACCCTAAAATAAACGGCCAAACCTTGGGAGTCGATGCAGCATGAGAAAATAAAGAAAGATGTCCTTTGGCATTAAGCTCGTTTTTGCTTCGTTTCCGAGAAAAACGCAAAAAACTTAAACAGAATCATAACAAGGCATTCTTTCATAATGTGTACATAAAAATCATTAAAAGTATATGTTTTATACAACCCCCTCCACTAACCTTCTCTCCCCCCCACCACAAAAATATAGGAGTGAGTATGTCTCTGATTTTTTGTGGAATAATGAAATAATAGGTCCCCATTTTTTCACCCCTTGACTAAACGCGGAGTCATTCCACGCATGACTACACTGTCGTTGTTCTTGGAGGCAGTCCTTTTGGAACAGAGATTGGGAAGCTGGTTGTCGGCGGTTGTCCAGCCCACTACTGGAGGGCTGTCGGACATTGGTAGGAGAGTAACCAACCAATTTCTCAGATGTCATTTGGAAACACCCATTAATTCCAGAGAGACCCACAAGGGGATTATACAGCGATGGGGTCACCGATTTGGACCAATTTTTTTCTGGTGATTCTACATCGAAAAATAGTGGACACATGTCCGAGCGTTCTGTCCAATGCGCCTCAGGAGCCGAGAAATAAAATATAATAGGTTATAAGTGCTTTATTTTTTATATCGAGTTTAAAAAATGATATCGACATGATTCTTTCACCAATTCATTTGTTTTATAGAGTAGATCAAAAGAAAAATATAATCGTTAAACAATAATTTCTATATCCTCAAATATATTCAAAAATATGCTACGTTTTTAAGTAAACTAGTATTATACATTTTTTCACACCAAAAATAATAGACGATTTAAACTCAGCACCCCAAGAAACCCGAATATAGTGAATATCATTGAAAACAAAAAATAATGATTTTTCCCAGTCTGGAAGAGGCTAAATATTTGTAAGCGAAAAAGTAATGTGACGTTTTGGAATTCAATATCTCCCCTTGAGATAATCCGACTATTACGTCATTGAAATCTTTCGAAAGAAGAAAGACTCCTTATTCTAACCATATAAATGACTATTGTATTATCTCAAAAGGTACTTGTGAAAAATGGTTCTCAAAATAAAAATAAAATGTAAACTTGTTTGCATATAACGTCAATTCCAGAACACGTAGAAACACCCCGATTGGAAGGAAATGTGTCACATTATGGCCTTTATCGACCCTCCAAGTTTGGTTTGAATCGGGTAAATAGCGAAATTTAAAAATATTTTTTTAATATTCCCAAAATTTGAATTTAGGGTTTTTTCAATGAGCCAGAAACGAATCTGACATCCGTTTTTAAATCATTTTTTTTTTTATAATCGATAACTTTTTAAATGTAGGTATATGGAATATTTTGGCAGAATAATGACTTCTATAGAGTCGAGTATGTAAAACACTTTTTGATTTAAAAACGGATGTCAGATTCGTTTTTAGCACGATGATAATATAATAGTCATTTATATTGTTAGAAAAAGGAGTCTTTCTTCTTTCGATTGATTTATTGATTTTAAGAGCTCGCGAACATAGCGACTTGCTCTTTTTTAATGTTTGCGGTAGAATCTAATCTCATAATTGTAAATTAAGAAATTCAAACATTCAGGGTTTTGTGGTAATTTAGATAGCTCTTGCTTGAAAGTTTAAAAAATTGGTAATCTAATCTTCTTTCGAAAGATCTCAATGACTAAATATTTGTAAGCGAAAAAGTAATGTGACGTTTTGGAATTCAATATCTCCCCTTGAGATAATCCGATTTTTACGTCATTGAGATCTTTCGAAAGAAGAAAGACTCCTTTTTCTAACCATATAAATGACTATTATATTATCTCATAAGGTACTTGCGAAAAATGGTTCTCAAAATAAAATGTAAACCTTTTTGCATATAACGTCAATTCCAGAACACGTAGAAACACCCCGATTGGAAGGAAATGTGTCACATTATGGCCTTTATCGACCCTCCAAGTTTGGTTTGAATCGGGTAAATATTCTCTGAATATGGCCGGATTCTTGAATCGTTAACAAACTTTTAACGGCATTATACATTTTAAAATGTATAATACTAGTTTACTTGCAAACGTAAGCATATTTTTGAATATATTTGATGAAATATAAATTATTGTTTAACGATTATATTTTTCTTTTAATCTACTCTATAAAACAAATGAATTGGTGAAAGAATCATTCATGTCGATATCATTTTCTAAACTCGATATAAAAGTCTGACTCGCAGGAACTGCCTCATCTTAGCGCGGTTCCGTTCTTATCCCTAGCCTAATTTCGAAAGATTAAAATAGAAGCAGTTATTATTTTGTTGAGAGATCGTTGACCGTTGATGATGCAAGGTAGGGATTGTCCGGGTTCGGTCACTGCTACTTAATAATACATACCCCATATGTGTATGTATGTGGGCATATATATGTACATATGTGTGCGTGTATATGTGTATGTGTATATGCATATATATAAAAAAAAATATATATATATATACATATATATATATATATATATATATATATATATATATATATATATATATATATGCTGGGATATGCTCCCGGAGGTGTGCTGGGATATGCTCCCGGAGGTTGCTCAAAGCTGACCGGAAATGAAGCAGAGCAGCATTTCTTTCAAATTTTGTACAATACCGTATTTTGATGCACTAAACCCGATTACGTTAGGAAAAAAACTCGCTTTCGACTAGGAAAGAAGTTATTAAGCACTCAAGTTCGCTGTTATGCGGGTTATGAGAGCAAATGTAAACAACTATATTAGTCCACCTGCGCATGCGCGGATATGGAAAAGTCCGTAATAAAGAAGTCTAATTGAAATTTACCATCAATTATTTAAATTCACCAGCAGTTATTTATTCACAACAATTTTTTTTAAATAATGAAACATTCTTCACATTTCTTGTTCCGTTCATGAAAAGTATTTATTATATAACCGAAATCCCTAAATAATTAGCTGACGCCTTTATAATTATTAGTTCGTTTTAATTCGCGCCTGCTGAACTTTGATTGTCAACATACTTTTATTTTATACAAAACTAACAATGAAGTGGCACGAATTTATTATTCTCGTCCACAATAGAGATTTTTAAGAATTACATTAAAGGCATTTTTTAAGAATTACATTAAAGGCATTTTTCGGTATGATTGGGGATTTATATCCACCAAACATCGCGTCTGAAGGAGAAGAAAGCTAAGAAGAATGTAGGACGTGGATACAGCTGCAGAACTAGTTACGCAAGCCATACAGTTCAGCATGAAAGTTGCAAGCAAGCAACGGAAACCAATGGATTCTCCTCAACATTCAAAACTCCCTCCCCAAATCCTTGAACTCTTGTCAGCAAAACGCAGAGCACGAGCCCAATGGCAGAGATCCCGATACCCTTCCGATAAAACCTTATTCAACAACCTGACGAGACGGCTAAAAGACGAACTTAAAAAATTTCGAACTGACAATTACGATACTTACCTTTCCTCCCTCTCCACCAGTGACAACTCCCTATGGCAAGCAACAAAGCACATCTTAAAATTCCAACCGACCTCATCTCCTTTACGCCAAGAGAATGGTTCCTGGGCACGAAGTGACGAGGAGAAAGCAACATTATTTGCCGACCATCTCCAATCAGTATTTACTCCAAACCCTGAAACTAATCCCACATTTACTACTGAAATCCTGACCTCTCTTGATGAACCTCTTCCTCTTTCGGAACCACCTAAATCCACCAGTCCTGCAGATGTCAAGTATACAATTCACCATCTCCCTCTTAAGAAATCTCCTGGTCCTGATCTAATAACTGCCAATATCCTTCGACACCTGCCACACAAAACCCTGATGTTCCTTACCCTAATATTTAATAGCATCCTTCGTACTACTCGATTTCCCTCATCCTGGAAACATTCTGAAGTAATCCTTATTCCAGAACCCCTTAAATCTCCAACACTTACCAGCTCCTATCGTCTTATTAGCCTTCTCCCAATAATTTCAAAAGTATTCGAAAAACTCCAGTACAGAAGACTCCTACCCATAGTAAACTCAAGCGATAAAATTCCTGATCACCAGTTTGGCTTCCGTTCCCAGCATTCCACTACCCAACAAGTCTTCCGTGTAGTTGACACTATTTCCTCCACACTTGAGCAAAAACGTTTTTGTTCCGGTGTCTTTCTTGACGTGGCACAGGCGTTTGATCGAGTGTGGCATCCCGGACTCCTTTACAAACTCAAAACATTCCTTCCCTTCCATTTCTATCTTATCCTAAAATCATATCTAGAAAATCGTACATTCTATATCAAATACGGCTCTTCAATTTCCTCTCCTCGAACCATTAAAGCAGGTGTTCCCCAAGGCAGTATCCTAGCTCCTCTCCTTTATTCTATATTTACGTCAGATATCCCAACAACCCCAAATATCGTCACTTGTACATTTGCCGATGACACTGCATTCCTTATATCCTCTCCCGACCCTAAATTGGCATCTGAAAAACTTCAAAACTACCTCAATGACGTCGAGAAATGGGTCAACAAATGGAGGATTCAAATGAACCCAGAGAAATGTACGCATGTACATGGTCTAATGACTCGCCCTGCGACGAGCTGAGTGTCCTCCTGTAACAATTCACAATATCCCAATCTAACGAGGTTCGATATTTGGGATTCCACCTCGACAAGCGACTTACCTGGAAAACGCACATAAAACACAAGAGACAAGAACTGAACAAACGCTTCGGACTTCTCCGACGACTAATTGGACTCAAATCAAAACTAGTCACAAAAAACAAACTGACAACATACAAGACCATAATAAGACTGATATGGACATTCGGCATAGAACTCTGGGGATCAGCTAAGCCATCAAATATACAAATTATCCAACGTTTCCAATCCAAAGTCCTTCGTAAAATCCTCAACGCTCCTTTCTACGTCTCAAACCTAACCATCCATCGAGACACTGAAATACCCTTCGTTTATGATTTAGCCAAATCCCGATTCCTGACCTTTTTCTCTAAACTCCCAGCCCACCCCAATCCTCTTGGCAGATCCCTCTCTTCCCATGTCATCCCAGATAATCCTCCTCGACGCCTTCGCCGCCATTGGCCACGAGACAATTTACAACTGGTTAATTAGCCTGCCTTATAAAGTAATGTAAATAGTGTAAATAATGTATATAGTTTAAAAAAGAGACCAAGTTTTAATTAAAATAAGAAATACCATAACAAAATTATGTAGTAGCGTTAATTTTGATCATACCTTATTTAACGCAATCTAACAACTACTTATCGGCCGTGGTGAAGCACGGGTAGCAGCTAGAATAATAAAATAAAACTGTATTTCTCTTTAGCCATGTAATGAAATAAACGCCCAGCATTTTGACACGCCTTAAATCAAACCAAAAAAATATTCTAAAGAGATGATTGATTTGGTGGTCAAATTGTTACTATTATCACTATGGATGATCCTTGTGTGGCAATCCTTGTATTGCATTCGCTTGGCGGTAATAATTTGGAAGTTGAATTATTGTGAAGAAAAAAGAAATAAAACAACATATGCTTTCTAGAGATACATTAGTCGGTATGTTTCCTTAATAAAAATGTTATCTTATTTTTTCTGATGTATAAATAACATTAGTTCATGTTTTTTTCCAGGTGGTTTGATTGTATGAATGATATGTTCGCATTTCCAATGATAGTATCATATGGAACAGGAACTGTAGTCATCGCTCTCAGCTTATACTCTTTGAAAACTGTAAGTTAAAATAATCAAATTCATGTAATTATTAATGGGGTTCTACTTATGACAGACTTTTTTGACTGTTTGTTAAAATCGACAAGTCATAAATCAAGAGGAGTGTGCGTGCGCGTACGATAGGATTGTCAGAGTTTGTGTTTTTGTTGCAAAACTCAGAATAAAACATGTAAATAACAAAAGAAAGAGTTCCATCTACACTTTCCGAAGTGCAATTGAGGTTTTACCCATGAAAGAATTTTTGATAAATTCCTTCAAATCATAATCGTTCTACCTACTTTTTTTATTTATTCATTTAGTGATATTACATTTCTGTAAAATAATTACATTTTGTAATGTGCTTACATGACAGTTTAAAAGTAACGAGCGTCTGCACCAGCTGCCCCCTTGTCTCCTCGGGTAAGCGAGATGGCTAGGGACAGCCGTACCCCATTCTTCAACCAGCAGCAGTAGGAAGTACTGGAGCTGGAAAAGGGAGAACTGCAGACACTCTAGGGGCTTGTGGGGAGAAGATAACCTCCGTTATCACTCCCTTGTATTGCTTTAAGCAGATCTCGGGACCACATCCTGTTCAACGTGGTGGGGAATAGGGATGGTTGGGAGTGGACAGTAACTGGACAGCATGATTAGGGTTTAGGGATAATTTGTCATGAAATGTTGCAAATCGGATAGGGATAAGATCCTGTATGAGAGGAATATTGTGGTCTTTATGGAGATTTTTATTGGTAATGTTAAAAGGAGCATTGACTGTAGTTCGGAGGACTTTAGATTGGAAGGTTTGGAAGCGTCTGATGTTCGATGGTTTTGCAGTTCCCCTTAGTTCCATTCCGTGGTCTAATGGCTAGCGCCTTGGATTCATAAGCGGGAGATGGTGGGTTCGATTCCCAACCTCCGGCAGGAATTTTATCATCCCACGGCTCGCTGGTAAAATTCCTCGCTACACCCTGGATGTCGGCGCTAATGACCTAGATGTAGATGCGCTGTAAAAAAAAAAAAAGTTCCATTCCGTAAGTCCAAATGGGTTTTATAATTGTGTTGTAGATTATGAGTTTTCGAGTGAGAGTGGTGAGTTTTTATTTAGTAATCTGTAAAGCTGTCCAAAGCATCTGTTCAGTTCTTGTTTTTTCAGTCTAATGTGGTCTTTCCAAGTGGGTCTAGAGTCTAAATAAAAGCCAAGGTAACGGACAGTGTGACGGGAGTTAAGAGTTGGTTATTAAAGGATACTGGGGGACAGGATTGACGACGCGGTGCGAATGTTATGAATAGGCTTTTGCTTTCATTCACTTTGATCTTACAAATTTTTGACCATTGTTCTATTTCCTTTAAATGTGTCTGGAGATTCATTGAAGCAATGTTGGGATTGGGATGGGAAGAAAGAACTGCTGTATCGTCGGTGTATGAGGGTAGTATTAGAGTAGAGTATTAGAATGGAGAGGAATATCAGCTGTGTAGTATATGGTGTAGAGGACAGGTCCTAAGACACTACCCTGTGGAACTGCTGTATCGTCGGCGTTTGTGGCTAGGAGAGTATTAGGATGGAGAGGAATATCAGCTGTGTATATGGTGTAGAGGACAGGTCCTAAGACACTACCCTGCGGAACTCCCGCTTCCACTGGGTGGTAATCTGAGTATTTTTGCCCTTGTCGGCCTCTGAAAAACCTGTTAGTCAGATAGGAACGAAGTTAACTCCTATTTTCTCAGGGTTTTCTGATTGTTAATTAGTCACCTTTGTCACTGTGCCCTTCAATTGATATCTAAATTACCTGGTATTAACTAAATACTATAAATATAAATAAACTGGGTTTATGCAACGATACATAATTACCAAATGCCTCTCAAATATTTTTCAGGGGAATTCACTTCCCGGCACTGCTTTAACATGTTTCCTGACATGCCTTATTGAAGTAGCTTTCATGGCATTGATATCTGTATTCGCACAAAGGGCTTCGGATTTGGTCAGTATTAACTTTATATTTATAATTAATAGGTTTTTATTTATATTTCTTCTAACAATAAAATTTTTAAATTAAGACATTAAATAATGAGTGTTACTTATAGTCTAAGATCCCGGCATACAACGACTTTCATCAAGCTGGTTAATGGATGAAAAGTATTTTATATCAAACTAGTTGTTACCCAGTGTGCCATGCTATACCAACTTTATCTATATATAAATCACCTGTAAGTTTGTCTGTCAGTTTGTTCTTTATACAAATCCACATCGTTTGACCAATTTGGACCAAACTTGGTACACATGTACTTCTTGATACGGGAAATCTCCTAGGCTAGGTCAAAATAGTCAAATTTCAAAATTTGCTCAAAAGGTCAAAAGTTTTGTTCAAGAAAAATTGGCTACACTGAACCATTCATATTCTGACAGCCATTTTGAATAATGTCTCAAATTTATTTGTTGATGTTCTTGATAATTAGAATAAATCGAACTCATGATGACATCGAACTTATGATGACTTTACATCATTATATAATCATATATATATATAAAATCTTTTAGGCTTCACAGTTCGGAAGTAACGAGTTCCAAACTGTCAATTAAAGAAGATTGAATTGTTCAGAAATAGTAATTTTCTTTCCAGTTTGCCTTGGTGGAGATTAACAAGCTAAAAAAACTTTCTTCTTTTTTTTTTCGAAAAGTTTTTCTTTTGCAAACAAAACTTTTCAGTTTTAACCTTTGTATGTTTATCTAAATTATAGCCTTCTATTTTCAAGATTTGGACAAGTAATATCATATAAGATCAATTTTATTAATTTCTGATGAAAATTTAGGGCAACACTGAGCTCCTAGAAGCCATTAACCATTATCATTTTTTTAAGTTTGGTTTGTTTATCTAATTTCCAAAACTTTTTAGTTTTAGCAAAATATTTGTGTTTACCTAAATTATAGCCTTATTTTCTTAGAATTTTGACTAATATATATTAATAAGTAATTTGAAATATTAAGTTTTTGATCTGTAGACTTTACTGTTGCCATTTTCTTTCCAGTGTTGCCTAGGTGGAGATTGACAAGCCAACAAAACATTCCTTTTTTTTTTTTTTTTTGTTAAAAGTTTTTCTTTTGCGAACAAAACTTTTCAGGTATAACCTTTGTATGTTTATCTAAATTATAGCCTTATATTCTCAGAAGTTGGACAAATAATATCATATAAGATCAATTTTTTTTTAATTTCTGATGAAAATTTAGGGCAACACTGAGCGCCTAGAAGCCATTAACCATTATCCATTTTTTTAAGTTTGGTTTGTTTATCTAATTTCCAAAACCTTTTAGTTTTAGCAAAATATTTGTGTTTACCTAAATTATAGCCTTATATTCTTAGAATTTTGACTAATATATATTAATAAGTAATTTGAAATGTTAAGTTTTTGTTCTTTAGACTTTACTGTCGCCATTTTCTTTCCAGTGTTGCCTAGGTGGAGATTAACAAGCCAACAAAACATTCATTTTTTTTTTTTTTTTGTTAAAAGTTTTTTTTTTGCGAACAAAACTTTTAAGTTATAACCTTTGTATGTTTACCTAAATTATAGCCGTATATTCTCTGAAGTTGGACATAAAAGATCAATTTTTTTAAATTTCTGATGAGAATGTAGGACAACACTGGGCTCCTAGAAGACATTAACCAATTTTTTTTTTAAGTGTTTCCATAGTTGATCTTTTTTATCTGCAAATTGCCTTTTATCACATTCATTTGCTTAATAAAACCTATGTCTTTAACATTAACCCATGGATTGTCCGAACTTATTGCAGGCTCAATTATCTACTTGGCTGATTCGGAAAATTGTAGTGTTTGTCATTAAACTAGATGCAACATTAGCAAACTCTCTATATTGAGTTCTTTACATTTTTAGTTTCAGATTTGCTCATAACTTTCATTAGAGACCGAGGATTTTACTCTTTCTCCCACCCTATCTACTAAATGTTTGTCATGAGTTGTAGTAAAATATTTCCGCTAAAACGTTTTCTGAAAGTATGTAAAGTAGTCTTGACATATATTTATTTTTAAACTCAGACGATGGTCCATCACTGTAAATAATTTCATTTACTGACAAATCATTATTTTATATTATTATATCCTATAATCTCATCAAAAGTGCATATACAGAATTCATACCTTTATCTTAAGTATCGGAACAATTGAGAAAAGTACTGCATTTGTTTTTGAAAAATAATGCTGCTGTAAATAATTGATCGGTTCCTCATGACCACATGCCTGATTGAATTTTGTTTTGATAATCGCAAGAATAAGCCATTGCATATTCATTCTTTTTTTTTATTCCTTTCAATTAATTTATAATTTTGATATTGTTATTTGTTTATTTTTCAATATTATTATTACAATTTTTATTTGTATTATTATTATAGTTGTTATCATTACGCTATCATATTTCTCTATCTTAATATTATCATTATTATTATACTTTTAAAACTCAGAAAAAAAATATATATAAAAAAAAAAGTATATTACTTTGATTGCAATGCAGGCAGTATTGGAAGATGGAACCTGCAGAATCTAAATAAACTCCCACAGTATAGGGATACTATATTATGGAAAAAAAAATCAATTTGTTCCTTATATAAATCCAAAGCTTTTGAGCGATTTTGAACAAACTTGGCACACAGGTAGGTCTTGATATGGGGAGTGTCATAGGCAAGGTGAAAATAGTCTACCAGCTGTATATTTGTTCCTTACAGCTATATAATATAACGTTGGTGTAGCATGGCACACTGGGTAACAGCTAGTATTATATATATTTGTAAAGGAACAAACATACAGCTGGTAGACTGTTTTCACCTTGCCTATGACACTTCCCATATCAAGACCTATCTGTGTGCCAAGTTTGGTCAACATCGGCCAAACGGTGTGGATTTGTATAAGGAAAAAACAGACAGACAGTCAGCTGACAGATGATTTTGACCTAGCGTATGACACTCCCCATATCAAGACCTACCTCTGTGCCAAGTTTGTTCAAAATCGCTCATAAGCTGTGGATTTATATGAGGAACAAATTGAATGACTTTTTCTTTTTTTGTTCCACAATATACCATAGTATCCCTATATTTTGGAGATTGTTTAGATTCGGCAGATTCCATGTTCCAATACTGCCTGCAATACAATCAAAGTAATACATTTTTTTTTTATAATTTTTTTTCTTAGATTTTAAAAGTACAATAATAATATTAAAATAAAGAAATATGATAGCGTAATGATAACAACTATAATAATACTACAAATAAAAATAGTAACAATAATATTGAAAAAGAAACAAATAAAAATATCAAAATTATAAATTAATTGAAAGAAATAAAAAAAAAGAATGAATATAAATTAATTAAATAAAATAAAAAAATGATTAATGAAAAGAATACGGCCTTTCTTACAATGGCTTATTCTTGCGATTATCAAAACATAATTAAATCAGGATTGTGGTCATGAGAAAATGTTCAATTATTTACAGCAGCATTATTTTTCATAAACAAATGCACTACTTTTCTCCTTTGTTCTGATACTAAAGATAAAGGTATGAATCCTGTATATGCACTTTTGATAAGATTATATGATATAATAATAAAAAATAATGATCTGTCAAAATGAAATTATTTGCAGTGATAACACTGTTCTGCAAAAAAAACCTTTTCTCCCCTCCCTTGAACAATTTTGCCTGTTTCTCATGTTTTCAGGTGTGCTGAGTCCGAATCTGAACTCAGAAAAATTCTATCACCCTATGATTTTGAGAGAAACTTGGAAAAAATGAAAAATTGTATTTGAAAATTATTGTCTTTATTATAACCGATTTTTTTTTCTTTTTCAACGGTAAAATATAATTAATTGAATCCTGCATGCTATCAGGTATAATACTAGATATGACACAACTCAAAAAATATACACACATCGTCAATGAGTATTTTTTTTTTCTTTTGTTCTCTTCCTCCTCTGTCTCCCGCTGCAGTGTCCAGCAGTAATCCGCCAGCATCTTCTCATTCCATTTGCCAGTATATCTTTTTTCCATTCTGGATATGTCTTTGTGGAATCGTTCTCCATGTTCGTCCGAAACTGCACCCAAATTTGGGGCGAAAAGGTCTAGGTGACTATGCAGGAAATGTATTTTTAAGGACATATTGCATCCCAATGTTTTATATGAAGTAAGCAGTTCTTGGACTATTTTTCGGTAGTCTCTAGATTTTTCGTTTCCCAAAAACTTAGCACATACCTCTCGAAAAGCAATCCAAGCCTTTTTCTCAGTAGTATTTAACTTTGCTTCAAAAGTGAGGTCCTTGAGTAGATGTCGAATTTGGGGTCCTACGAAAATTCCCTCCTTTATCTTAGCATCGCTGAGATGCGGAAATTTTTGTTTTAAGTACATGAAACCTTCTCCTTCCTTGTCCATCGCTTTTACGAAGTTTTTCATTAGCCCCAATTTTATCTGGAGTGGGGGTAAAATTATTTGGTTTTTGTCCACTAATGGAGGATTGGTAATGTTTTTTTCACCTACTTTTTCCTTATGCTCTGGCCATTTTTTACGACATAATGGTCTCCTCTTTTTCTGCTGTCCCACTCGCACAAAAAACAACAAAATTTAGTTTAACCTCCTTGGAGTCCTGTAAGCATGGCTACCACTTTAAGATCTGCACAAATGCGCCATTTGTACTCATGGTACTTGATTTTTTGAAGAAGTATCTTCATGTTGTCATAGGTTTCTTTCATGTGGACCGAATGAGCTACTGGGATAGATGGATGTTTGTTTCCATTATGAAGGAGTACTCCTTTTAAACTAAACTTGGAGCTGTCAATGAATAGTCTCCATTCCTCTGGATTGGTTGGCAGATCAAGTTCCTGGAGCAAATGAAATACATCATTGCAAAATACAAGATTTTCTTCCATCGAGAAAAAGCATAGAACTCCTGATTCCCGTTTTCTGAAGAAAGATATATTCACGCCTCCTTCCAAGAGATTCCATTGTTGCAACCTTGACCCAAGCAGCTGAGCTTTTGATTTTGGGAGATCTAAATCACGAACAAGATCATTCAATCGCCTCTGATTTATGAGCTGTGGCTGAGTTTCAGAGGGGCTGGACGAACTTGAAATTTCTTCTTGTTGACTGGTTCCAGGTTGAGGTGAAACGCTTTCAGAATCGATGCACTCCTCAGAACTAAGACGGAACTTACTCGGATTTGGTGGGATGTGCATGGAGGCATCATGTGGAGCTGGTCTCATGGCAGAGGGGATGTTAGGATAAACAATTTTCTTTTTGCCCTTGAACGAGAAACCTTTGATTGTGGACATACAAAAATTGCAATCGGTCACGTGATTTGTAGGTTCTCGCCATATCATGGGAACTGCAAATGGCATTGACTTATGTGTCCCATTTAGCCAACCAGTCAGAGAACGTGGGCATGAACTACAGCATATTTTAGGAGCCCAGGATTTGTCCCGATCACTTACTTTACATCCAAAGTATAACTCGTATGCCTTCTTCACCAGCGGAGTCAGGGGTTTCTGAGTGGACTTGAATGTGGCTTCACCACAAACATAGCAAAAGGAATCAGGCTTATTTATACACTGTCGTGACATTACAGAGAAAAAGTGAACTGTTCCCAGAAACATGATAGCACAACTGAATATCCAAATAAGTGCGTTTAGCGAAAGCCTCGAGAGTACTAATCAAATCCTAGAAGAAAATAGTGACAAGAGAGGGGCTGAGTGGGAGGGGGGGAGTTGGGGTATTGAGGGTGAAAGGGGGGCAGGTAAGGATTTGAATGAAAAGGATACCACCATAAAAGAGAAAGGAAGGTCATTCCCCTAAAGATCCAGGTAGAGACCAAATCCCTGCCTCAAGATCAAAAACTGAAAAAACACTTTTAGCCATATTTCTTCAACCTCTTGTAATATTCCCATCAATTTTTTTTTTCGTTCAAATATACTTCATTTCGCTCAAAATCATCGGGCTTTTGAATTTTTTTCACTATGTTTTGATGCCAAAAAAAATTCGTCAAATTTACATAAAACTCACATTTTTGGATAAAAAACTAGAATTTCTCAAGAAACTGTGCGTGATAGACGGAATCTAACTTCAAATTCGTGTTCAGCACATTTGAAAATAGTAAGAAAGCATGTTTTGGTTTGAAGGAGGATTTTCGTGCAGAACAGTGTAATCCATCGTCTCAGTTTAAAAATAAATATATGTCAAGATTGCTTTACATACATTCAGAAAAATTTCACAAAAAGTTTTAGCGGAAATATTTTACTACAGCTGATAACAAACGAAGTAGGAGTCGGGAGTGTAATGACTGGAGGCTGGCTTGGCCACTAGGTACATCGAAACGGCGGCTCCGTACTTTGTCCAGAGAGAGATCGAGAGAGAGGTCGAGCAGGTAGCTAGGTCCTTGGTCCTGAGTGCATGGCTGGAGGCTGGTCCTGAGAGAGCTTAAGTGTCCTGAGAGAGCTTGAGTGTCCTGGAGAGAGAGCTGGATCGGAATGACCTCTGGCTTTTTTTTTTTTTTCCCACCCTCCCAAATTTATTAAATGTACATAGAGAGCTCCATAGAGAGGGTACATGTACCTCAGGGCGGGCACCCCATACAGAAGAGTCGGCCTGATGATCGCCTTGTAGATCTGCAGCTTCAGCTGGGCCGATCTCAAGAGATGATTCAGGCGGAACGTCTTCTGGCGGGCTTCCTTCAGGCGGCTGTTGACAAGGGCCGTCACTGACAGATGCCGGTGTATGTGTACTCCCAAGTAGTTGATCTTGGTGGACAGCTTGTTCCGCTGGCCCCTGACCTCGAAATGCGAGGGCAGGGCCCCTCGGGGTTTGCCTCCCTTGTTCGCCTGGAAGGAGCATACCACGGCATCCGTCTTCGACGGATTGACGTCTATTCCTGCCTCTCCAAGTGCGTCTACGATGGTTTCGCAGGCGGACTGGGCCCTCTTAAGGGCTACTCCGGCGTCGAAGCTGGAGGAATAGAGACCTCTGGCCAGCAGGAACGCCCCTAGTCATAGGCCGAGGTCGGGGCGCCTCGGTCGAAGTCGGGGAAGCTCGGCTGAGCGCTTGTTCCTATTGGCTGTTCCCGGATGCTTCTCATTGGTTCAACCAGTGGTCGCCTGTCCAATCATTATATCTCCACATAGTCCCCCCCCCAATGGGCGGAGCCCTTTATTAAGAATAAATTTGACTAAAATAAAAAAGAAAGAAATAGCAAATAAAATATATACACTCTTAAACCTATAACGGACCTTATAGGGGCCACAAAAGTGTCCAACTTTTATTTTAGTAGGATATGTTAACCTATAATCAAAAAGACATATATTGGCAACTAAATGTAAGAAAAAAATGAATAGATATAATAAATTATACATTTTAAGGCTACAAATTTAAACGGCCCTTATAACCGCCACAAAAGAGCAAAAATATTTATAAGAAAATCATGTAAATATAAACTGAAATAAAAATAATACATATTTACATAGAATAAGGGAATGCTTCACACAAAGATGATCGCATTTATATTTGCAAATATTAGCTTAAACGGCCCTTCCAAGGGCCACAAGAGATAGCAGTGGTATCCTTATGGCTAGACGGGTCTGTTACATGCTCCGGTCATCACAGGTCGAATCGAACTCGGCTCCTAATGGGTCGGCCGGAACGGCTTGTTTTGGCAGGGTTTGAGGGTTGCTCCTGGCGTAAGTTTTGTGCACTCGGTGATGGTGTGCCCCGGCAGATGTTCTGGCCTGGTCCATTCTCCTGCAGTATGTATGCTGGTTTTACTCTATCCCAGGAGACCGTGCGACGGTGGCCGTTCACTAAGATACTGCAGGTCTTCGTGTTCCTGTGAGTGACCTTGTGGGGACCGGAATAAGGCGGTGTAAGAGGTCTCTTCACAAAGTCGTTTCTCCGGAACACGTGGGATGAGGATTTTAAGTCTTTAGGGACGAAGTGCTGGACGTGGGATTCCCCGCGAGTGGAAGGAGGCTGAATATTCCGGATATCCCTCCGTAATTTATTTACTAATTCTTGGGGTCCGGAATATTTCTCTTTCGCCAGGAGAAAGTCGCCCGGGAGCATCAGAGCCTGACCGTAAAGAGCTTCGGCGGCGCTAGCGTGGTTCTCGTCTCTGAGGGCGGTGCGGAGACCTAAGAGCACTGTGGGTAGTGTCTTTGTCCATGTATTCGATGATGCGTGGGCTATGAGCGCCGCCTTGAGGGTCCTGTGCCACCGTTCCACCATTCCGTTTGCCTCAGGATGGTGAGGTGTCGTGTGTATGTGCTGGATCCCGAGGATATTACTCAAATGACGGAACAGCTCACTTTCGAATTGGCGGCCCTGATCAGATGTTACTATCGCCGGGGACCCAAATCGGGTTATCCACGATGAATAAAAGGCTTCCGCCACCGTCTCCGCCAGTATGTCGGGTATAGGAACCGCTTCAGGCCACCTTGTTGCTCTGTCTATCATTGTTAGCGTGTACGTCATGCCCTGGCTGGGGAGAAGTGGTCCCAAAATGTCAATATGCACGTGGCTGAAACGACCGGCAGGAGGAAAGCTTTTAATTGGAGTTTTGGTGTGTCTGTGGGTTTTCGCTTGTTGGCAAGGCATGCAGGTTCTTTCCAATTTTCCGATGTCAGCATTCATATTGGGCCAGAAATACCGCGCCGCCAACAGTCATTGCGAACCTCTGACCCCAGGGTGACTGAGGTTGTGGATTCCATCTAGGATAGGTCTTCTTAGGGGTTCTGGTAGGTAAGGTCGAGGTTTACCAGTAGTTAGGTTAGGTTAGGTTACAGTTTATTCAGGGCGATTAACTTATATAGTTTTTACTCCCTTTGTTTGCTACGACATTTGAAGTTTTATTTATTTCCTTATTTTCGTTTATATATGTATATATGCACACATATCATTTGCACATTCACACACATACGCTTACATACATTGCCAAATAATTTATCTGTTTACCAGTAGTGGTGTCACACAACAGATGGGTGTCGTGTCCTGGTACGACACACAACTAAAGTTTGAGGCTTTTGTCTTTATAGAGATGAGGGGTGGTGTTGTCTTCTTGAGTTTTGGCTAGCCTGTTTGGTTCGTCCAGTAATTGGATGGCGTCAGTTCCGGCTCGTGAAAGTGCATCTGCCACGATATTCGCCTGTAGAGCTGTGAGGGGGTTTGATCGCCGAGGACAGGGTCGACAAGTTTCGGTATTTTGATCGCAGTTCAGTCGTTTGAGAGGAGTCTATTCTTGAGGTCCGAGTACGGATCAGCTAATGAAGAGTTGAGCTCTGCCACCTGTCCGAATACATCCTGGTCCAAGCTCGCTATCACCGTGGAAAATCTGCTTGATGATGACTTAATTTTGGAGATCTCGAAGAGGCACTCGACTTGCCGAAACCATAGTTCCGGTGCATTTTTGTAGAATGATGGCAGTTTAGGTGAGGCTGCGCCTGCTGCTTCAATGCCTAACTGTGCGTCTGAGGGCATTTTGTTTGGTGCGTGTTCGGGGTCACCACTTGTAGCGGATGGGTGTCGCTACTAAAGGTAGGCTAGGAAGGGTAGGAAGGATGTGTCGGGAGAAGGTAGCCAGGTAAGTACTGTGTCCCGGTTAAGGGCGCTTCCTTGAACCTGGGGGATACCGACTAGGTACTAGGAGTTAGCTGTTCCACTGAGTCGGGGAGAAGGTGTTCGGTACTAAGCCGTAGCCGTTCCTCGAAGTAGGAGTGACAGGGGTAAGGAAGTAAATGAATGAACCAGGTATTGACTAGAGTTGGGGGAAGTAGGAGTCGGGAGTGTAATGACTGGAGGCTGGCTTGACCACTGGGTACATCGAGACGGCGGCTTCGTACTTTGTCCAGAGAGAGATCGAGAGAGAGGTCGAGCAGGTAGCTAGGTCCTTGGTCTTGAGTGCATGGCTGGAGGCTGGTCCTGAGAGAGCTTGAGTGTCCTGAGAGAGCTGGAGTGTCCTGAAGAGAGAGCTGGATCGGACCTCTGGCCAGCAGGAACGCCCCTAGTCATAGGCCGAGGTCGGGGCGCCTCGGTCGAAGTCGGGGAAGCTCGGCTGAGCGCTCGTTCCTATTGGCTGTTCCCGGATGCTTCTCATTGGTTCAACCAGTGGTCGCCTGTCCAATCATTACATCTCCACAACATCAAACTTTAAAAAAATAGGTCAATGGCTTCTAGGAACCCAGTGTTGCCCTACATCTTCAAAAGAAATAAGAAAATTAATCTTATATGATATTATTCGTCCAAATTCTGAGAATATACGGCTATAATTTAGATGA
Organism: Gonocerus acuteangulatus; assembly: GCA_946811695.1. Taxonomy (NCBI): domain Eukaryota; kingdom Metazoa; phylum Arthropoda; class Insecta; order Hemiptera; family Coreidae; genus Gonocerus; species Gonocerus acuteangulatus. Next base: position 75,497,323 of record OX328126.1, on the reverse strand, counting down.
ACATACAAAGGTTATAACTGAAAAGTTTAGTTCGCAAAAGAAAAACTTTTGACAAAAAAAAAAAAAAAAAAAAGAAATGTTTTGTTGGCTTGTTAATCTCCACCTAGGCAACACTGGAAAGAAAATGGCGACAGTAAAGTCTACAGATCAAAAACTTAATATTTCAAATTACTTATTAATATATATTAGTCAAAATTCTAAGAAAATAAGGCTATAATTTAGGTAGACACAAATATTTTGCTAAAACTAAAAAGTTTTGGAAATTAGATAAACAAACCAAACTTAAAAAAAAGGATAATGGTTAATGGCTTCTAGGCTCTCAGTGTTGCCCTAAATTTTCATCAGAAATTAAAAAAAATTGATCTTATATGATATTATTTGTCCAACTTCTGAGAATATACGGCTATAATTTAGATAAATATACAAAGGTTATAACTGAAAAGTTTTGTTCGCAAAAGAAAAACTTTTAACAAAAAAAAAAAAAAAGGAATGTTTTGTTGGCTTGTTAATCTCCACCTAGGCAACACTGGAAAGAAAATGGCGACAGTAAAGTCTACAGATCACAAACTTAATATTTCAAATTACTTATTAATATATATTAGTCAAATTCTAAGAATATTAGGCTATAATTTAGGTAAACACAAATATTTTGCTAAAACTAAAAAGTTTTGGAAATTAGATAAACAAATCAAACTTAAAAAAAGGATAATGGTTAATGGTTTCTAGGCTCTCAGTGTTGCCCTAAATTTTCATCAGAAATTAAAAAAAATTGATCTTATATGATATTATTTGTCCAACTTCTGAGAATATACGGCTATAATTTAGATAAGCATACAAAGGTTATAACTGAAGAGTTTTGTTCGCAAAAGAGCTTTTAACAAAAAAAAAAAAAAAAAAAAAAAAAAAAAAAAAAAAATGTTTTGTTGGCTTGTTAATCTCCACCTAGGCAATACTGGAAAGTAAATGGCGACAGTAAAGTCTACAGATCAAAAACTTAATATTTCAAATTACTTATTAATATATATTAGTCAAAATTCTAAGAAAATAAGGCTATAATTCAGGTAAACACAAATATTTTGCTAAAACTAAAAAGTTTTGGAAGTTAGATAAACACACTAAATTTAAAAAAAAATATTGGTTAATGGCTTCTAGGAGCCCAGTGTTGTCCTACATACATCTTCATCCGAAATTAAGAAAATTGATCTTATATGATATTTGTCCAAATTCTGAGAATATAAGGCTATGATTTAGGTAAACATAGAAAGGTTTAAGCTGAAAAGTTTTGTTCCTAAAAGAAAAACTTTTCGCAAAAAAAGAAGAATGTTTTGCTGGCTTGGTAATCTCCACCTAGGCAATTCAACTAGGCAACACTGGAAAGAAAATGACTATTTCTAACAATTCAATCTTCCGTAAATAACATTTTCGAACTCGTTACTTCCGAACTGTGAAGCCTAGAAGATTTTGAGCTAGCCTAGGAGATTACCCATATCAAGAAGTACATGGGTGCAAATTTGTTCCAAATTGGTCAAACGGTGTGGACTTGTATAAGGAACAAACGGGCAGGTGATTTATATATATATATATATATATATATATATATATATATATATATATATATATAAATATATATTGTAATGATATTTTACATTACTTAAAAGTTTTAAAATTAACACAGAAAATTCTGAAAATTCAAAAAGCTCATTGATATGTTAAATTCATTGGGATAAGCAAATATTATTTGTTATAATATTTGTCTAGCAGTCTATACAGCTAGCATTGGATAGCGGTAGGACGCTCCCGCCATAAAAGTTAGCTCCAGTCTCATCAGTGCAGTTCAGTCTGTTGAGTTAAAATGGAAGAGCTAGTCTTATACGTGCAGTTCAGTTGAAAAGAAGATACAGTCACATACAGCTGAGTTCAGTTAAAAAGAAGATCCAGTCTCATACGGTAGTGCAGTTCAAAAGACGATAAAGTCATTCCTAATGCAACTCTAGTTCAGTGCACAGCTAGTCTTATATGGTCATCAGTTTTCATGAAGCCTAGGCTCAGTCTGTTAATGAAGATACAGTTGTAAAGAAGATCCTGTCCTATGCAGTTAATACCAAGCTGCCTTTATATCAGGTAATGCTTGTTTATCCATATGCCTGGATGTAGTTTATCCATAAGTTTTTTTTGTTTTTTATTATTTAAAATAATCTCTGTTTTACTTTACTGGACTCGAACCCAATCCCTGAGATAAAGAGTTTTTAAAATTAAATATTATCAAATTTTTATTTTAATTATAACATTTTGGCACATCAACGTGTGACTATTATAATTTCATTTTATTAAATTATAACATTTTGGCTCCCAACGTAGAGGCGTAACGTAAATAAACTTATTAAAAATAAAATTTTTAATTTTTATTATAACAATATATATATATATATATATATATATATATATATATATATATATATATATATATATATATATATATACATATATTGTTATAATAAAAATTAAAAATTTTATTTTTAATAAGTTTATTTACGTTACGCCTCTACGTTGGGAGCCAAAATGTTATAATTAAAATAAAAATTTGATAATATTTAATTTTAAAAACTCTTTATCTCAGGGATCGGGTTAGAGTCCAGTAAAGTATATATATATTGTAATGATATATTACATTCTTGAAAATATTTTTAAATTCAAATAACCATCGATATTTTGAAAAGCCCGCGCAAATCACAAACCAGATATACAAATAACATCGTATTATATACGATCAAAATTAATAATATTTTTGGACAATACTGTTATACAATATATCCATATTAAATGTACATCCAGATAACAATAAATTAATTATTTAGTACTGCAAAAAAATAATTGTTATCTCTATATATAATCCGGCAAACTGCGGAAGTTGAGAAGCAGGGACGCTAAACTTTCCCGCTTTCTCGAATGAAGCGTTAGTCTAGTCCCAGCAGCGATAGAGAGAAGGCGTCCGTCGAATTCCCGCATTCATGGACTGAGGAACTGGGGTCCGTCCTCAGTTAATTACAGCTTTCTATTCTCAGCGTTGGTTGAAGGCGGGCCTCTCCTCCAAGGAATACCAAGTGAATTGAGTTTTTGTTGGAAGCGGATTGATTTAGAGGTAAGAATTGTTTTTTTTTGTAGTGTCGATTATTTTATTATTGTTTGTATGTGGTTTAATATTGTTTGTATCTCAGAATTGTCTGGAGATGAGTGTTGTATCGTTCATTCGCTCGGAACTTTAAACCCTGAGGTTAAGTCAAACTCATATAATAAATCTTATTAAAATAATTAAAATATTCTTATTTCTTTTTTAAAAAAATTAATCATTACAATATATATTGTTATGATTTTATTTTTATAAAATTAATTTGCACCACGATGTTATTTGTATATATGGTTTTTGATTTGCGCGGGCTTTTCAAACTATCGATGGTTATTTGAATTTAAACATATTTTTGAGAATGTAATATATCATTACATTTGCACTCCTGTCTAAAAAAAAATTTTTTTTTTTAAATGTTTTTAGTCCGGTATAAAATATAAATTTAAAATTGAAATTTTTTAATTTGGAGTTTCGGAATACAGAATATTGTCAAGTGTATTACATTACTTTTAAATTTTTATAGCTTACTTCGTTTCATAATTTTATTATTGTTTGTATGTGGTTTAATATTGTTTGTATCTCAGAATTGTCTGGAGATGAGTGTTGTATCGTTCATTCGCTCGGAACTTTAAACCCTGAGGTTAAGTCAAACTCATATAATAAATCTTATTAAAATAATTAAAATATTCTTATTTCTTTTTAAAAAAAATTAATCATTACATATAATGGCGCCCAACGTAGACGGCCGAGTGAATTGGAATTAAAAGCGGTAAATAAATATTGAAAATAAAACTTAAAAATAATTTTTTTTTTTTTAAATAAAAATGTCTGACGTGAATATTGAACAAATTCAAAATAACGGTGAGGAAAATAGTGTAGAATCACCGGAATACGTATTTTTTACAACACCGGGAGAAATAAATATTATAGTCGAAACACGTGAAAACGAATTGCAGGAGGATGATGCAATAGCATTCAGAGAATCGGCGGGTTCCTTAGGAACGGAAATTATATCCAATGACCGTACTTCCGAAAGGGATAATGAGATGCATCCTCAAGGCCTAGAACATTTGATGAGGCTATTATTGGAACAAAATAAAAAATTGGAAAATAAAATTGACGCAAATAGAATAGAACAAAATAAAAAATTGGACGATTTATGTGCGTATTTAAATAATATGGGTGAAAGTCAAAATAAAGAGACGATAGAGTTGGAAAAATCAAATAGTAACCTTTTTAATAAAAATAATAGAAGTTGTAAAGAAATTATTGAGATTAATGAAAATAATAATGGAAATTTAATTAAAAATACCGAAAATGACGATACACAAATCAATAATGACGATTTAAGTGAATTAAGAAAAGATAATTTAAATTATTATTGTAGTATTATTGATCAAAAATGTGAAGAAAATAAAATATTTGTTGAGACTAAAGATGAAAGTGAATATGTTTGTTTAGTGAATGAAGATGATAAAATTAAAGAAATATTATTGAGTAATTTGAATAATAATAATGGCGTTTTAAGTTGTTTCGGAACATTGTACAGCATCCACTCTTTCGTTTTGTTAGCTGTGTGCTTGGGGTCATTATCATGTTGGAAAATAAAAGTATCCTTTACCTCCAGCTTTTCAGCACTACTGGCTAAGTTGGCCCGGAAAATGTCGACATATTTTTCAGCATTCATAATACCGTCAATAAAGGTCAAGTTTCCTATGCCATTCCACGACATGCATCCCCAAACTAGAATGCTTCCACCTCCATGTTTCACAGTGGGCCTCACATGTCGAGCTTGAAACTCGGTGTTAGGTTTCCGCCAAACGTACTTGCGACCATCAGACCCGAAAATATTATATTTACTTTCATCGGAAAATATTACCTCTTTCCAGAAGTCTAAGTCTTTATTTACAAAAGATTTAGCAAATCAAGTCGCTTTTTACGGTTAGTCTCGCTAATTAAAGGTTTTTTCCTTTGAACTCTGCCATAATAATTAAATTTGTGGATAACATTTCTTACTGTTTGTAAGCAGAAGGTTGTGTTTGAAGTTGACGCGACCTCTTCCGCTATCCTGGAAGCTGATGTTGTGGGATCACGCACAACAATTCGGTGTATGTCCCGTTTTTCCCTTTCACTGGACTTCGGTGGCCGCCCTGAACGAGGTTTGTTCAACACAGAACCAGTCTGTCTAAACTTCTTGACAATATTTCGAACAGTACTGAAACTAATTTCTAACTTATTCGCTATTTGTCGGTAAATTTTCCTTTAGAATGTAGTTTTATTATCATATTTTTAAGAAACGTGCTATGTTCACTGGTTTTAGCCATTATTATATTACAAACACAGAACAAAGACTGAATTTTAAATGTTATTACATTGACCTTTGTAATCCTCAACCCATATCTACTGAAAGAAAAAGGATTACCTTGTTTTGACTGGAGCTAATGCTAAACATTTAAGACTGCCAATACTTTTTTGACTCTAAAAAGGATTTATTCTTTCTCATTTTCGTATACTTTATAATTCATTCATTTTTCTTTTCAAATTATTTGTATTCAGGAATATTCTATTATAAAAAAATGTTCAAAAATAAAATTTTTAATTTTTCAAAAAGAAACAGAAAAAAAAGTAAGTGTGCCAATACTTGTTTGATCCACTGTATAAAGAATTTTTATTTTATTTCCAAATTTGACATTCAAAATCTTTAAATTATTATCATTATTAATAGTTCTATTCAGTTTCTTCATTGGTATATTTCCACTTCTTTTATTATAACTCTTTTCATTTATTTTGGATTTATAGTTGTCAGATAATTTTTCAATTTTATTTTGTTTATAAATTTTGTCCTTATTTTATTTTTGAAATTATCATTTATTAGCTTATTATTTATTTTATTATTCTTAACCTCATTTTCATTACTTAATTCACTTAATAATTCTTGAATTTTATTATCTTGATAGGTTAAACAATTATAGTCATTTATATTTTTATTTTCTATCAATATTTTATCTTCTTCAAATATTTGGTCATTACTACCATCATTACTATTTAAACTTTATTTTATTGTTTCATTTAAATTGTCATTATTTATTAATGTATCGTCATTTTCGGTATTTTTAATTAAATTTTCGTTATTATTTTCATTAATCTCAATAATTTCTTCACTACTTATATTATTTTTATTAAAAAGGTTATTATTCGATTTTTCCAATTCAATCGTCTCTTCATTTTTATTTTCACCCATATTATTTAAATATGCACATAAATCGTCCAATTTTTTATTTTGTTCCATTCTATTCGCGTCTATTTTATTTTCCAATATTTTATTATTTTTACTTATTTCTTGATTTATCTCATGCTTAATATTGCAAATACTCTTACTTAAATCGAACTTCAGTTCTTTATTTTGTTCTAATAATAACCTCATCATTTCTTCTAAACCTTGAGGATGCATCTCGTCAGTTTTAGTTACATTGTCATTACTTTTCTCATTATGTATTATATATTCCTCCATTTTGTTATTCAATTCTGATATAAACTTATATTTCCCTATACACGCGGATGTATCTCATTATCCATTTCCTGAATTCAATTTCTGCCGCCATTTCTATATAATCGATTTTCAATTGCATCATCCTTTATTTACTTTTATTATTTTATTTAAAATTTCTTGTTATTAAGATATTTATTTAACGTTTTTAACCTCAATTCACTCGGCCGTCTACGTTGGGCGCCATTAATGTTAAGATTATATTTTTTATAAAATGATTTTCACCACGTTGTGCGTCATTAAATGTTATGATTAATTTTTATAAATTGATTCGCCACGTTGGGCGTCATTAAATGTAAAGATTATTTATTATTTAAAATAAAAACGATTTTAATTACTTTAATAAGTTTTATTTTATTAAATTGATTTAATCTCAGTGATAGAAGTTCCGAGTGAATGAATAATATAATATTTATTCTTAGACCATTTCGAAATACAAAACAATATTAAAATACATACAAATAATAATAAAAGAATTAACAATTACAAAAAAATAATTTTACCTCTGAACTAATTTACTTCCAATAAAGCTTCAATATACTGCGCTTCAGTAATTCCTTCTTCAAGGTGATACACTTTCTTGCCAGGTCTCGTGCATAGAATGCATATCTGATGTTCCGGACTCCGCCGTTTTCTCAAACCGTCCTTTATTATAGACAGCAATGGACTGAACACTGCACTCTACGACTGCTAGGAATAGACTTGACTCCGTACTCCTCGGAGGATAGCTATAGACTGACTCCTTTTTAGAGGGAAAGTTGGCGTCCTTTATTTCCAACTTCCGCATTTTTGCCGGTTTATATATGAAAATAATAATTATATTTTTGTAACTTCAAATAATTTATTTATTTTCACCTGAATGTACATTTAATATGTATATATTGTACATCAGTATTGTCCAAAAATATTATTAATTTAAAGCGTATATAATACCATGTTATTTGTATATATGGTTTGTGATTTGCGCGGGCTTTTCAAACTATCGATGGTTATTTGAATTTAAAAATATTTTTGAGAATGTAATATATCATTACTATATATATATATATATATATATATATATATATATATATATATATATATATATATATATATATATAGAGAGAGAGAGAGAGAGAGAGAGAGAGAGAGAGAGAGCTTAATCATGTCAATGAAGATATCAATCAAAAGATATAAATCAGTCCAGAATATTATTAATATAATATCATATCTCCGAGCGACGACACATTTTGAATTATATACACTTCTCTTTTCTTTTATTTCTTTTTCTTAAGAAGCGATTGAATCTATAAGCTTGGATCAATTTTCACTATTTGTACATTATACTTTAAATTTGTAATATATTGTAGGTCCTGAAACTTTGTTTACTAATTTTTTCTACTCAAGGATCAATTCGCAGGGTAAATTTCCTAAATCTTTGTTAATTCAAAGGGCAATTCTCTGTATTTTTATTTGATTGTTCAGCAGAGATTGTTATCATTGGGATATATCTATGTAGAAGATGAAGGCTTTATTTTTAATTTTTCATGCTGTCGACCGGCGCATAATGGTGCCAAACGACATTTTGTGATTCAAAAAAGGCTACAGCCTCTAAATATCAACCTATTTCAATGCACATTTTTTTAAATGAAAGCTAATAAAATTTAAAACAAGTCTGTCTAGCCAAAGATTGGGTTTTTATTCCCCCTGTATATTAAATTATGTGAAAATAAGACAAGAATTTTTACAATTGATCAAAAAATAATGTTTCATTTTTCATCTAACTTAATATCAGGTGTTCTATAGAATGCCTGTTGCATATTTGGCATTGTATAAAATTAAAAAGGTTTTGAGTTTACTCTATACACTTTAACGTAGGTAATTTGAATAACTTTAAAAATTGCTTAAAAACAACGGCAAACAATTTATTTAAAACAATATATTAATTGAGATTGTTATTTACATATTTAGAGCCACTTGCAGCAGCAGGGCTGAGTATTGAGACACTTAGAATTGCATTTTCTTTGCTCTTTAACACATTTACATTTACGTGAAGGCCTCCCATACTACCGCTGTCCGCCGGTAGTTACTCCTACAAGCTACAAATCCTGTCTTTCATACTTTGCCTAAAGCGCAGTAGGCATTCTATATAATGCCTAGAGAAAGTATGAAATACACTTTATTTCATACATTGCCGGCTGGATTTAGGCATTCTAAATAATGCCTAGGGAAAGAATAGAATTCTATAGAATGCATGATTTTATACTTTGCCGGTAACATATCCATTATATACTTCTTATAATTCTTCATGTATAATTAATTCAACAGATACAATGAAAACAAAATATCCATTCTTCACCAATATCCTTTTACACGTTTAGAGATTATCAACACTTTTGTTTATGTTAAAATAGTGTCTCAACAATACACGAAATTCGGTGTTGCAAGTATTATTTGTTTTTAGAAAAAAAATGGTTTTAACTTTAAACATATTTAATTTTTTTTTTCTTTTAGGGTGCTTCGACTACCTAGGCCATTAGCACCAAAATATATTTAATGTTTTAACTTCAATAATTGAATTATAAATGTTGAAATTTTACATAAATTTATTCCCAGAATAATATAAAATTTTTAATAAAACAGTTTCGGTGATTAGCTTTATATGTTTATTTTTTTTTATAGAATGACGAATTGTTAATGGCGATATATAATACCAAATGGTATGCCTGCAGTGAGCCGATTAAATTAAGTCTAAAAATTTGCCAAAGGATGACCCTGAGACCAATGCAGTTGAATGCTATGGGTATTATGACTGCAAATTTGGAAGCTTTCGCACAAGTAAGTTATTTGAAAATTAGAACTTATAAGAGGAGGCCTGGTGGCCGTGAGCGTTAAGGCGTGAGTGGTGGCTTTTCATTAGAATAAATAAAAGGCATCAGCCCTATCCTGGCTAGAAAAGGGTGGTAACCTATAGATAACCCGTCCTAAAATTCATAGTTAATAATAAATGGACGTTAAAATTTAATAAATAAATAAACTTATAAGATCTGGCCTATTAAATTAATGAATATTATAATACCTCATAATTACAATTACTAATCAAAAATATCATAACAATTTGTAACGTATATCACAATAAGTTATGGCTACTTTCTATTTCTATAATTTTTTCTATTAAATTTTTAATGCACAAAACTTTTTTTTTATAAAACAAGATTTTTTTTGTTTTGTTTTTTCTTTTAGGGCCCTGAAAACACCTGCCAATCTGTACTTATTGTATTGAAACAAATATGGTTCCAAGTAATAGGGTGAGACATATATGTCCCTCTGATTACTAATTTTTGATCTTACTAATTTTTGAGGCCCTTCACAATCTTGCGCAGACAGAGGATATAAATGGGACATATTTATTTCCCATTGTGCGTTAAAGGGTTAAACAAAGACAATAACAATTTTCAAATGAATGATAAAAATTATTTTCTTTGATCTGTTGCAGGTGATGAATTCAGCATACTCATATTATAATTTGATCATGGCTTTTTGAAGAAAAAAAGAACAAACGCCACATTATCATTCATTATAAACAATGTTTTCTTTCCTTGAGATCTGAAATAATTTTATGCATTCATTTTCTTTCAAATAAAAATTGAAATTATGTAATTTATGTATGAGAGGTCTCCTTACTTCTGGCCAAAGTAAATTATTACTATTGTTTTTCAAAACCTCTCAAGCAGTTTAAAAAGTTATAACTGCCCTTACAATTCAATAAAAGTGTAAAATGTATTTAAATAATGCAAGGATAAACTAATGCTAACTTTGTGCAATACTGGAGCAAGAAGAGGAATAGGGGTTGGGGGATTGATGAAACCATATTCAGGGGTGAGAATATAATTAGATAGCTCAAAATACACAAATAAATAAATAAAAATGGGGGCTAAGAAAGGAAGTGAATAAAAAATAAATGCATAAACAGGAGAAGAAAAAAAACATAAATAAAAAACAACAAAAATAAATAAAAGAATTATAATCTTACCACAAACAAGAAAAAAAAGTGTGGACTTGGTTAAACTGAGAAAACAACTACATAATTTCCATAGCTAATCTGGTCTTGCCTGGTGGTAAAGTCTTAAGAAGCGTCTTCCTGGGAGGATAGGAGAAAAGCAAAGAGGCGGGATTTAAATACAGGTAAGAAAGGGGTGTGTCGAATCGAAAGAGGGATAGAGTTCCAGAAGGAGGAGGCTCGGGAGATGAAGGAATGGTTGTTCGATATACGAGCTAACTCTATCACTCGCCAATCGAGGATCTGAAGCAGGAACTTCTGCAAGCTCGCACTACAGCACGCAGCGCTAGGCTACACGCACGGAGCCCTAGCAGGCAGTACGTCCTAGGCATCCGAAGAGCACGTACCCCGCTCAACAGCTCTTCAGCAAAATCCTCCTTACTCATCTAACGAAGAAAATCAGATACATCATGAAGGAGCAGAGGAGCTAATCTCCGGCCAGGAGTGCGGGGCCGGAAGAGAGAGGGGCGAGGACAACACGAACGTCGATGAAACATCACAGCATGCGGCCCACCCTAATCCCCAGGCAACATTTAACTTAATCTTGATAAATAACAAACTAACACCATTCGCTCTTCAAGCCTAGGAAACCTGTTTCATTCAATGTAGTTATTTCTCTCACATAAATATTTGTTTATATATTATTTCATACAGTCCACTTTTACCAAATCCACGCCTGGAATCATATCCGCCGATGTTGAGCTTGCTCACTCAGGATTTGCGCACACCACCCATGTTAGGGAGGCGTGCAAATTGTACAACGGTCGAAGAAGACTGTTTTATGAGAGGGAGGATAGATATTGGAGGGACAGGAATGGGTACCACTTGGAATGGACAGAGGATTTAAACTGAAGGAGGTTGTAGATAATAAACAATATTTCCATAATGTTGTGGCACAATCATTCAATTCTTCTTTTTTGAGATTTTAGTTAAGATAACTCAAATACATTCAGGGGCCTTTCTTATGACATACTAGCCGAATAACCGTGCTTCGTCACGGCAGATAAATAGTTATTTTATTGCGTAAATAATGTATCAGTAAAATCAACATTACTACATAATTTTTAGTAGTTTATTATAGCATGGTCCCCGCCATTCTATATGTTATACATCAGAATGTTTCCTGGATCAGAACCTTTCCTGGAAAAATCATATTTCCCAAATTTCCCGTCGGTCCATATTTATCCTGAGACAGCTCAACCTCTCCCGCCATCTCCTGCCAACAAAGACCCGTCAACTCCTCGTAACTTCCCTATTATTCCCCCAGTTTGACTATGGTTGTTTGGTGTACGGTGGACTTTCTGGCGATCTCGAGGCAAAACTCAAACGCCTCATGAACTGTTTCATTCGTTTTATCCTCGGGATCCCCAGAGACTCCCACATATCACATTTCTACCAGGAGCTAAATTGGCTATTCCCTCTTTATCGTCGTCAGTACTTCCTCGGCTCAGTCCTTTACCAAGTAATTCAATCCCGTAGACCTTCTTATATTTTTCAACTTCTTAAATTTAAATCCTCGGTTCACTCCCGTAACACCCGATCTCGTCCTTCCGATCTTTATATTCCTTCCCACCGAACAGCAATATTCGAAAAATCATTCGTCACCCGTGCCACCTCGCTATGGAATTCCTTACCTCTGTCTGTCCGCCATTCTACCAACCTTGAAACCTTTAAATCCCGACTCTTCCACCACCTTCTATCCCTCCAAGTTTTACCCAACCCCTAGTCTATATTGAAGCTGTACACTATATACTGATACTGATAGCATTTATAAGTTTTTAAGTTTATACGTAAAATTCAAAATTATTTTGTAATTTCAAAATTATTCCTATGGGACTTCTGTCCCGGAATAAGAATAAAACTTTTCATTCATTCATTCATACATCAATTGCTAAGTAATCAAAGTATAATGATTCTTGACACTGGGGTGCTAGGGACCAGTATGAAGAAACAGATAACCTAGAGATAACCCGATATCTATAGGTCACCAGCATGGGCGTATATACAGAGGGGGGCTGAGGGGTCTGCAGCCCCCCCAAAGTTTTGATTTGATGGAACAATGTGTCTTAAAACCCTTAAAAATAAGTTAAATAAGATCACTTAGTTCATAAAAAATATTTCATTTTAGTTGTAATAGCGTCTTATTTGCTCCATTCTTAGGAAAAAATATTGTTTTTGGAAAGTGAGGAAGTGATTGAAGAACAACAGCAATTGAAGTTTTAAATTAATTTATTTGTATTATATCATATGCCATTTAAATACAATATAATTTTCATACATTCCTATTTATACAACGTGCACGTCCCTTTTGCAACATAAACAATTCATATTTACAAATTATGAGTCAGTGTAATAGAAAAAGACGAGTCAGACGTCTTTTTCTAACTTTCTTATTTTGTATACACTATAAGGCTCCTTGAATACCAGATATAAGGTGAGAATATAATTTACATTACATTATATATTACAAAGAAAAGAGGGCTTTTATAAGCCATTATTTATATTTCAAAGATAAAAATTGTACATGTATTACCCTATAAATAAATTACACCATGTTTCTCTTCCTAAATTTAATTACCTATTAAAATAGAAAATAAAAATGCACAGTATCATTGTCATATGTGATCCTTCCCTAAGTTAATATTATGAATAGAACAGAAATGTTTAACCATCATTAAATTTATCTTTTTATAAAATAAATAACAAGTATGCAAGTATGTTTCTTATTTTCCACATTGGGGTAACCTTCCATCGTGAGAGTTTATTTTAAACTACATATTCCATCCTAAATATGTAGATACGTTAAAAAAAAAGTCTTGTTAAATCATAATTTACTTTATTTGTAAAAGCAATTATGATTTTAAAATTATCATTCATTCATGGGTTTTTCGATTTTTAAAATGATGAATATTCCCATATAATTTTGATGTATTTTATATTATCTTTCCCAAATGTCAAAATAGTTCTCATGAGTTCAGATGAATTGAGGATTTTGAGAATAGTGAAGATGATAGTGGTATCTCATGTTGACACAATAATTTAAATAAATCAGTAATTATGAAATAATGTTATGAAATGATTACACCTTCTAAGGGAGGGTTAATGCCAAACAGACTACTCAAAAACTTTAAACATGAATTCTAAGGTTACAAAATAAAAATAAAAAATTAAATAAAATAAAAATAATAAAATAAAAAAATAAAAAAAGGCGTTTCTAGACATTTATTTAATTTATAATTAAATAGTGAAAATGTATTAAATAAATTATGTTTAGTCACTTATTACTTTCTTTCCTATGGCTTGTGGAGAGTTGTTTCTTTTAGATAGTAAAACTAACCTAAATGCTGTTGAGTTCCATATTTTGGTTTGTGTCAAATTTTAAGTTAATTTATGTTAAGAATTTTAAATAAAGGATTAACTAACTCAGCATGAACGAAGTAGGTATTTTAAATATATAAAATTGGTAAGAGTGGCCAGTCTCTGAATGCCTGACTGACCACGTGCTGCTGGCATTATAAAAGGGTAGCAAACTGTACGGCATTAATTTTTTATTTTGACACAAAAGAAAAGAAAAATAAATTGGGAAGACTTGGTAAAATATATAAAATTAACCTAAAATTATAGACATTTCTTAATAACTATAATTATGGAGGCATTATGTTGTCAGCAAAAGAGTGTTCTTAGCATTTTGTCCTAGATAATGTTAAAATGTTTTTGGAAGTATAAGCAATTACTCAAGCCAAAGAAAAAAACTAAAAACATTATTTCTTTAATCTTTTGAACTAAACCAGCTTCAGCAGCAAAGTACCTTACTATTGAAAGTATGCTCAAGCGTAGTCTACTCTTATCAACATCGTATAGGTTTTGAAAATCTTTATTCTTCATTATTACTTGCAAGTCACAGGAAAGTTTTTCGTAATGATGTATGTACTTGAATATCCTTCTCGAAATTCAACCAGCTTATTTTTGTACCAACTTGTGTAAATGCAAATACTATTTTAATTTACTTGGGATGGTTAAACATTTTTTAATATAAAATCTACAACAGGAAATTATGGCGATGGACAAGTATATTTTAGGATGATTTTTTTTTAGTTTTTTTTTTTTTTTTTCGATTTTGTTATATTACATGGTTATAGAAAAATAGTTCAAAGTATAGGAAAACTACATTATAAAAAAGGCACCTTGTGTGATCAAATTTTGAATCATTATTTCTATTAGGCTTATTTCGTAGAGTAATATCCTTTAATATTTATTTTCTACTATATAAGGGAATGAAATATTTCATGTTCATTCAAATTTCACATTTACAAATATATATCTACACTTTCAACTAAAACAAAACCCATTAACTAATGGTAGGAAATAAAAAAAATATATTTATAATACCGCATAAAAAAATTAAGTTAAATAACAGATATAATTTATAATAGCTAGATTAATTCAGGAAGGCGTTCAATCGAATAGATTAAAGAAATCTTTCACCTATAGCCTGTTCAGATAAGCCCAGGAGTTCAATTGCGCATGCGCGAACGTCGGCAGGAATTTTTCCCCGTACTCTCCCTTCTGTTCCGCCATTAGGAAAGCCTCTTAATGATCAAACACTTAACATGAATCACTATAAAAACTGATTATGTCTCGTTTAAGCCTTAGGAAATGCTCGCACAGGTTAGATAAGGGAGAAAGTGGGGGTAATATTTATCAATACTTAGCCAAAGCTAAGGTTTATGACTGACAGAATTTTTACCGACGATTTTCTATCAGGAATATCGGCCACACCCTTTTCCCTCTGTCGAACCATCTATTTGAACATGCAACGTTATAGCCTAAATTGTTTTTAGCCTTAGCTTTGGCTAAGTATTGATAAACATTAAACACTCTCTCCCTTATCTAACCTCTCGAAGCCTTCCCTAAACGAGACATAGTCCATTTTTATTGAGATTCACGTCTCGTGTCGTTCATTGAAGTAGTAATGCAAATGGCAGACCCATCAGGAATAATTCCCGCAGAATTTCGTGCATGCGGGATTTGAACTATTCCAACTCTAACTGAACAGGCTATAAATTAAATCATCAAGACTTCACACAATTAATAAATCAAATTATATATTAACATGCTTAAAATTAATTAGAAACTAAAAACATTGGGGTCTATATTTGATATTCACAACAATGTCTATACAAAACAAATACTTTGGCTTTAATAATATTCAATGCAGAATTTTGTGTTACTAATTCATTATTACTTTTTTTTTTTTTTTTTACATAGAATTATAAATAAGTAAAATAATTAAAGTTTTTTTTTTTGTTTTTTTTTTTTTAATATTTTGTTGTTTACAATGGATGGAATCAATCCAAATAAATATTTTAAGTAATACAACTTTTTTTTAATAATATTTTCAAAAGAGCTTATACGATTAAATTACAAATGTTTTGTACACGTATCTTAACAATTCTAAAAGTCTATATTGTTGGGACACCATCTCTATAAATATCGTTATCAATTCATCACTAGATAAAGGATAGAATAAACACCAGGAAGACTATACACGTCTAGTAACACTTATAATTCAGTAAATAATGTCGTATTTATCCTACATTAAATTACAATGCAGTTTATTTTTTTTGTATTTTTTTACATAGTAAAAGCTTTTGAAATGAATGACAAGGAAAGACAGAGAGTAAGAGAATGCTCGTTCTACTCAATGATAAGAAATAACTTACAGAGACAACAGATACTCTATTAAGAAGCAACAGTTACTTAGATATATTTACTTTAGAGGTACAAGCGATTTATAGAAGCTTGGTCGCAATGAAGTGAGGCATTCTCATTTTGTACATTGTCCCCATCTTGTTTTCAATTAGTTTCCACAAACTAACACTCTCTCTAAAAAAAAATAAATAAATAAATAATAAAATAAAATAGTGTTTTGTTATATTACAGACAGATTTGAACATTTAATGTATGTAATTATATATATTTATATACAGTGGAGTCTCACTTATACAAAACATCAGTTATAAGAAGAATTTCTCGTTCCCCGGCGAAACTCCATTTAATCATGTGTAATGAATTATTCACTTATGCGATATTCAGTTATACACAATATTCACTTATACGAAAGCTAATTTTTCCCCCCTGGTGTAAATACTATTCAAGTATACGAAGAGACATCAGTTTTTCCACGAAATGTTTACAGACTTACCAGTGTCTTCCCCCACCAGTTCTTCCTTGTCATTGTAGTTTCTAATCTCCTTGTTCATTCCGATCTAATAACATGGCACTGCGAGTGATTCATCACTCCTCCACTCTCTCGTTTTTCAGTTCTCTATAAAGTAGTCGTTCTACTAGCCGTGTTCTATTGTCCTTTCATTTTTCAAAATGTTGAAAAAAACAAGAACAAAACTTTCGCTTGAAGACAAACTAAAAATACTGAAAGAAGTTGATGAAAACCCCATCAAAACAAAAATAGACATAGGTAAACGGTTGAAATTACCTTTGTCAACCCTTGCATCTATTATCGGTAAGTGGAAAGGAATCGAGGAGAATTTGTAATATGAAACTAGAAAATATAATAATGCACAACGTTCTCACAACCAAATATGAACAAACCATAAAATTGTGACTTTTTTTTATGAAGAATTCTTTTTATTTTAAAATAGCCACGAAACCTAGTACTATTCTGTTTTATGAAATATTCACATATACGAAACATTTTCCGTTCCCCCTCACATTCGTATAAGTGAGACTCCACTGTATATATATATATATATATATATATATATATATATATATATATATATATATATATAAGATATAAAAAAAAAAACAAATCAATCTTAACCTACTGGCTGCCCCATGGATGCAAGCTTCGATATTTGTTATTTATGGTTCTGGACTTTAGCAGATTGTCTTTACGCCTTAGATAATCCTAGTTCCTACTATACTATGAGCCATTGCTACTATCAGCTTAGAGTCTACCAGTCGCTGTCGAGTTTTAATAAAAATGGTGAATCATATATATGCCGCACAGGGTGAAGCACGCACCCGGTCACATTCATCCGGCAAGAAAAAGAAAAGTTGGACCGTGTCACCTTTGTTAAGCACAAGCATGGAATAACACTACCGTCAAGTGCAAAAAATGTGTCAAGCACGTTTGCAAAAACCATTCTGTTTGGAAAGTACTGTGCAAAAACTGTATTGTCCAAGAGGATACCAATCAAAGTGGGGATGAAGAAGAAATCTGATATGAATATCTATTCAACTAAGTAATTTCCAGAATTTAAATTTGATTCGATTTAATTTTACTTGTAGTTAGAATGCTTTGTTTTTGTTGTAATACAATACACCAGAAAATTTATCAGTTTTGTTAACTAAGAAAATAAATTTTACTTATCTGATCTCCATAAAGTCTTTGTTAGTATATAGTAATGAGATTATATATAATAAAATGAAAAGTTGGATTATTTTTAACACTAACATTTTTGTTGTATAAAATATTTAGTTTCAATGAGATTGTGTATTTAATTTTTTTTTTATAAAATGTTTTCCTATTTATAAAAACTTAATTAAATGCTGTATAGGCAAAAAGAGTTTCATAAATTAGCTGGGAAATTGATTTAGCTTCTTTGGCAACTGCAAACCACAAATCGTTTAAGATTAAACAGAATCCTTATCTACACCTTAAGAATCCTGACAAACTTATAAATTATAACTTATAAAATAAATTATTTATACTTAGGAAGATAAAAAATAAGAATAATAGGAAAATATTCCCAGAGATCCTCACCTCAAGAATTTATGAAAGTAAATGTGCTACAAAAAGAGATAAAACAAAGACAAGAGATATCCTCATTTCCAGGTTGCTTGGAGCACTGTTTCCATTCATTGAAGAAACTAAAAAACAAGAAAGATATTGTTTTTATTAGAATATTAAAAATGAGATTTCTTGATATTTTAAAAGACTATTACATTTTCCAAAAGTATATTTGGCAGAAAAGGCATGTTATATCATTCATTCTGCACTGGCGTTGAAACTGAATATATGAATGATTTTTTTTTTTTTTTTTTGTTCATTAATAATTTAGGACTGGCACATGTTTTTCTTTTCATTCAAAACATTAACCTCCAGCAAACAGATGTGCACCTTTTAGTGACTACCACTAATTTTATCACTTGTGTCAAAATTTCTAAAATCGAAGGGAATTTTTTCATTGATATGTTTTTATTTGTTAACACGGACATGTTTACACGTACTTTCAAATTTTTACAGAACAAAAGCAGAGATCAGGACATACTGCTTATAACATTCACAAAGCATTTTCATATTTTATCAGTAGAAGAAGCAGACTCAAAAAACATTCTCTTTTCTCTAAGACAATTTTTTTCTCATTTCACTCCGTATGCCTCTCCAAAATTCTATGATGATTAGGTTCTCATGCAATAAAGATAGTGAGCTTGAAGGAATTATTAAAGCTATTAAGAGCGAGAAAGTTTGCAAAAATTAGTCCATTCTTGAAATAACCTTTTTAAATTGGTAGTAGAAAGGATATAAATTAAGAAAGAATGGCAAAATTAATACTCACCTAATAATTTGGTCTGCATGGCCTCTTGAACACCAATTACATCTGCAATTATATGTGAAAAGGGAATGGTAATAAATAATGAAAAGCGTGTAGTTAAAAACAAAGCAAATAAAAGAATAATATTATGTGTTTAAAAAAAAAGGTGAAAACTTGATGATAATAAAGTGCTCAAAATTAATAAGAAAAACAGTAACCTTTATTATGAAAGAATTAAATTATTTTATATTATAATTTGCTTGGTGAAACCTTCAATGTAAGTTTGTTCAAAATAACTCGAGATAATGACTACCCAGAAAATTCTTTATTTGTATAAGTAAGAGAAACATCGAACTTTCTAAGTTGAGAAATTGTTCTTAGCGATTTATATGAACATTAATTTTATACATATATATATATATATATATATATATATATATATATATATATATATATATATATAAAATACACGTAGGTTTTTTTAAGCCAGTGCAAATGCTCTTTTGTTTTATGAAGGAATACACCAATAAATTAAAGTTTTAGATTATTAAGTTTTCTTTACTTAACATGTGCTGCGAGTGTTAGTAAATTTAGAGTTAAACGCTTAATTACAATTTCATTTTTTTCTTCTTTAATTTATTATTTTCTGTAAAAAGGTTATTTAAGGTTAATAAAAGGGGTCCTATTCTCGATTAATTATTCATGCAGGGTTACAGATTTTCTTTGCTAATGCTCTAATTATGTACATAATACTTTCCTTCAGGTATCAATTTACTCATTATTTCAGCCTATTATTACCTAATAATGAACAAATTAATTAAAATATATAATTTTTAAGACTTCTTAAGAAGTAATTAATAAAACTATTTGTCACAAACCTTAATTGCTTTATAATGCGTACTATTAAATACTTGTTGTTTGTGAATTAAAGACTTAAATTTATGACAATATATTTATATCGGAAATCTAGGTGCACAGTAGGCCTGTGGCAAGTTATGGCAAATAATACTTTGTGGGTATATTACACAAAGTATTAGAGCTGATTTTTACCCTCTCATAACTTTGAACCAGTTAAAGATAAACTTACGATATTTTTTACACAGGTATTTTACTAGTAGATGTGAGTAAAACTGGAAAGTTTCGTAATTCTATATTGAAGCTTTTCTGACATATAGATGATGGAAAATCGGAGTTTATACGACCCACTGACTCACTCGTCAAAATTATTAGGCACTTCCCAAAAAGCTAGAGGCTTGAAATTTTGCAAGATATGTATTTCATAAACCTAATATATTTGTGGCAAGACAAATCTCTGTTTGATGAATCATAAAACAAAATAATTGGCAACTTATATAATTTGCAAAGAAAAATAAAACAACCAGATGATAAATTAAATTTTTGAAATAAGAAATAAATGTGAATTTTGTAAAATTCCAACAAACCTCCAGAGAAGGATTTTGCATCTGACAATGAAGACCAGCCGTAGATGTTCTTTGCCCTTAATTGAGCTATGTATGTCCCTATAAAAAATACAAACAATATGGATTAGTACGTTATAGGATGAAAATTGGATAATTTCATTTGGATTTACTGACAGTGTGTTTACGAACTTAAATTGAGCAAACCACTATAAACCTTATATAGCAGTTACTCGAGCAAAAAATTAAACTTTTATATAGTTATTACTGGAGCAAACTCAACTTTATTATAAACCATTATTTTCCTTATACAGTTATAATTACCGTGTAACTGAATAAATAAATACAATTATCACTCAACCATACCTTTTACAGTCATTTAAACACCTTATACAATCATGACCCATGAGGTTCAACATTATACAGTTATTACTCCATTATAATGTTAATAAAGTCAAAGTCATTATCCATTATACACCTCATTCAATCATTATACTCCTTATAAGGTCATTATTACATAATGTATGTTACACAGATATAGCTCCATGGTACACCTTTTATGATTACAAAATAATAAGAACATATAACCTTAATTAATCCCTAACTAACAATTTTTTTTTTTTTTTTTTTTTATGGCGCAATGAAATCTGGGCCATTAGCGCCGACATCCATGGCGCAGCCAGGAATTTTCTCAATGAGCCGTGAAATGAGACTATTCCTGCCGCTGGTGGGACTCGAACCGACCATCTCCCGCATGAGAATCTAATGCGTTAGCCACTAGACCAAGGCGAGACCCCCTAACTAAAAATGTAAGCAATTATATTTGTTTTGGTAAGATGTTATAGTTTTAACTTAGTTTTTCTTTTCTATTTCTTGATTATTTATTAATAATTAAATACTGTTCTGAAACATTTGTTTACCTGGCTCCAAGTTTCTCAGGGTATGTGTAGCTGTGTAGGAGTTCTCACCATCAGCAGTAACCGTTGGTGAAGCTGTATCCCATTTGTCGTCCTAAAATTAAATTTGTAAGATATTTCCTTAGCATTGCTGAATATACCAAAATATTAATAATACAGCTAAGAGTGCTCTAACTGTGGAGCCTTTGTGTAAAATTCAATAAAAATTGTTTTACACATACTCATATATAATATATTATTTGAAAAGTTGTAAATTGACTTTGCCAAAATTGGAAAAGCCAATTCTGGACTGAATTCAATGAAGAACAGTCCAAGAGGAGGAGTAGGAGGATAAATGGTACCACTGCAGGATAAGCATCCTGCGCTAATAGCGTTTTTCTGAAAGGTCTTCATCAGTTACTTTCAACTCAAAAAAAATTGGTCAAATATCACCTAGTAGCCATGTGAATCAGTTCACTTTTGTTTTTTTTTTATTAAGAGAAGAGTGTTTTAATTTGAAGTTTTTTATCAATGCTCAGACTTTCTTTGATGATGGCTAGAAGGTATTTTTAGTAGATGAAATGTCCATGTCATATCTTGTTTAGGAAATGGAAATACAACGATTAATATTTATATATAACCTAATTTTTTTTTAATAGTTCATAACGATTTGAAACTTAAGTCACTGATGATGTATACCATCAATATAACATACTGGTTTAACACAGAGGTTTAATATATTTAAATCCTAGTGTTTACACCTACACTGACTATAGCATTGTCTGGCTTGAAATAAATATGACCCTACACTGTATATCTTTGCTCCTTTGGATGAATTAATCCATTCGAAACTGATAGCCACTTTTGTGACAATAGGCCGCCATGCCCCATGTCATGATAGCCATTTTTGAGACAAAGCCATTTCTTCGTTCAGGCCAGAAAGCCACCACTGTGATATCTAGCGATCATCTTTTTAAGGTCTAGTCACTCTTGTATTGGCAAGAGTTAATTAAAAATGCAGTTTGAGCCTATTGAATGTGGGTTTCCCTCTGCTACTCGGCTCCTTTGCATAGTCCGGGTCTCTCTGAAGGGCCTTATTTGTGTTTTACCAGTTGATCATTTAAACAAAAATAACATCAACATAAAAAAAAAAAAATATTAAAACAAGATTTAAAAGTTAAATAAAAACGTTTTTAAGCCTTCCAAAGCTCAGAATGAGAACATTCTGACAAAAAACGTTTTAAAAAAAGATATAACGAAAGCATATTCGCAGACAATAGAAGCAATGGGAAGAAGGTGCTCAGCTATTTCAATGCCGTCCTGTAGAACCAGGAGGGTGAAACGGGCTCCACTCCTTGGGTAACTAAGGTCGTGCGGGTTGCTGACTAGCAAGGGTTAACGTGCTCCCTGTGATATGAAGTCCAATAGTGTAATCGACAATAAACCCACGAATAAAAGGGTAGATTCTGGTTTCAAACCCCAATCTTGCAAGTTAATTTTTCTAAAAACTAAAGATTTTAGAATCAAATGATTGTTTCATGAGCCAAACTACAATTACACTATTAAAAGGGTGAAATATATGTAAACCTAAAGTTACCTGCTGCTTCTTGTACATGAGTTCGAAAGCTGTGATCGGTGATTGACTGGATACTTTCCATGTGAGAACAGGACTCTTGTTGTCATCGGCAGATACATGAGTACTGAAGAAAGCTGGTTTAGATGGCTTCCCTTTAAATATAAAACAGAATTTTAAAATTTCTTATAATTAATATTTATTTATGATTTCCCAATATCTGTATAAGTAAAAAAATAATAAT
This sequence comes from Gonocerus acuteangulatus, assembly GCA_946811695.1. Taxonomy (NCBI): domain Eukaryota; kingdom Metazoa; phylum Arthropoda; class Insecta; order Hemiptera; family Coreidae; genus Gonocerus; species Gonocerus acuteangulatus. Next base: position 75,473,921 of record OX328126.1, on the reverse strand, counting down.
AATGAAACAAAATAATAATTCATGGCTTAAATTAATAATTTTTGTGATTAATAATGGCATAAAAAGAAAATTACTAATGTTTTCAGGGTTAAATTTGGATAAATCTTTTTTCGTTAAATTACATTCTCGTATGTAAGTAATTTGTTATTTTAGCACTTTCCAGATAAGCCGAGAATCTTTCCCGTTACACAGTCCATGCCAATCTCCACTTCTAAGGAGAGATGAAGATGTTCCGTTAATGTCAACCAAGAATATCAATTTTCATTATTTGTAGCCTGCCCTTTTGCAAGATTCTTCTATAAATGCAAGATTCATTAAAAGCTGATTTTCTTTGGAGTCCATTAAATATTAGGTTTTGCCAATTCGTTGCATAGAATCAACCAGTTTGGCCTTGTTTCAAACATTAAAGCCACTAAATGCATCCTAAAAGATATTTCTGTCTTTCAAAGTAAAATTTCAAAAAGACATTTGCCCCTCATCTTGGTTTATGAAGTGAAATTTGGAATTATTTATTTAAATTTTATAAGTCCTTTTATTATTAACTTTGGAGACCCGATGGCCGTGAGGGTTAAGGCGTGAATACTTAACACTCCGTGCCAAAGGTCGTGGGTTCGATTCCCACTAGGGATGGTGGCTTTTCTTTCGAAAAAATAAAAGGCATCACCCCTATCCTGGCTAGAAAAGGGTGGTAACCTATAGATAACCCGTCCTAAAATTCGTAGTTAATAATAAATGGACGTTAAAATTTAAATAAATATTATTAACTAAGAATTTTAGGATGGGTTATATAAAGGTTACCAACCTTTTCCAGTCAGGATAGGGCAGATCACTTTTCTTTTTTCCAACGAAAAGCCACCACCCCCAGTGGGAATCGAACCCACGACCCTTTGGCACTGAGGGTTAAGTGCCCAAGCTTTAACACTCACCCCATGTGGTGGTGGATATTGTTGTGGATGGCACGTATTATATACATGATTTTGATTTGATATGTATTTGTTTGAATTACATGACTTAAGGAACTGTAGAGTGTGGTGTTAAGTATAAAGGGTGATAAAGAGTTTTATGCTCTGTGACTGCCGCAACACAAGGAAATTTCATGAGGCTGTGAAAACAACAGATATAGTTTTTCTCGATAAAATTCATTGAATAGTTGTATTCTATAAATATTTATTATAAATTAAGAAACTAAGCGAGACACAATAATTACCCCAACAGACATTGAACAACATCAAATTAAATGCATGTACAAGCCAGTATTCGGGTTTAAACAGAATGTGATGAATCTTACACTTAAACAAATTTAATAACATCATTTTGTAATAAAACAAGATGGATTTCCTTAACTGTCTTCTGTGACATATGAGAGAACATATGTTACTTTCCCAAATGCAATTTGAACATATGTATTGGTTTACGACTCCCATTATTTAACCAAATATTCGTTTTCATTTTCTTAGGCCTCCTCTGGTGTTAATAAAATCAAAGGTTGACACGCAAAAAAAAAAAAAAAAAAAAAAAAAAAAAATTACCTTTGGATTGAATTACACCCTATAAGTGATTTAAAAATAGAGGAATGATTATAAAATTAGAATTTATTAGGGGCCGGAATTCATATTGTTAACGTACAAACATTCATTACCAAGGATTCCTGTCTTTCCCACACAATAAGCTCTCTCTCCCTACACAGTTTTTGGCCGTTATTATTCAAACAGATCTGCCAATTGAATTCAAACACTTTTAATTTCCAATTAGATTAGCATTTTTCATTTCCAATTGTATTGGTGGTAATAAAGTATAGAATCATATCACACTTACAGTATTTAATTAGCAGACAGGAAATAGTTGGGATTCGGATAAGAAACGCCAATAAACATTTTGTAAAAATCTTTATTCAGGACGTTCTGGCTACTGTTTGGTATCGTTTGCCAGCAATGAATACCGCGATTGGAGAAAGACCAAGTTACCTGATCTTTCTTCACCCCCCGGCATTCATTGCTGACAAAGGCTACCTCAGAGTAGCCGAAACGTCCAGAGTATAGATTTTTACAAAATTCTGACTGCTAATTAAATACTGTAAGCGTGAGATAATTCTATACTTTATTACCACCACATGTAGCTTGAATACCAAGAAATGAAAAAAAAAAAGTCAGCATCAACCTTTGTAATGAAGGAGTAAAAACAAAAGCTAACTACATTGAAAGTGAGTACTAAAACATTTATGCTAATTGATCCTCTTAGGATCTATTATAAGATGATAATATTATGCATATTGCTTTATTATTTTTAATTTATTATTTAATTACCAGATAAGACGATTGTTTTGTTTGATAATCCCATGTCATTACGAGCAATACATTTGTAAGAGCCAAAGTCAGTGTTCTTAGTGTTAGAGATCCTTAGAATATGTTGATTTCCTTCATTAAGTTGTTGGATGTGATGAGAATCCCTTACAGCCTTATCATCTTTAAGCCAGGAGACCTAAAACGAACATATTTTTTTCAAATAAGAAAAATAATTCAACAACTCATGATATAAAGTTAAAGAGAAATGTGGAAATAAAGGGAAATTATAGTTTCTTATATCCTTAGCCTGCAGTGATAAGATGCTCCTATTATAAAGTCTGTTTTATATTCATTTTCTTCTCTAAAATTATTATAGTAGAGACTGCGGTTTGAAGAAGTGGAAGTATTAAATATATATATATATATATATATATATATATATATATTAATATACATTTTTCCATTAAATGGGGTTCGCTCATGTGTTAAATAAAACTACATTTGATAACTTAAAAAAGTAATATTCATTTACCAACATTACGTCTTGAATTCCAAGCTACCTCGAGAGCTCTAAAGGAGAGAGAAATCAGTTCAGAAATTTAGCCTCCACGATACGGAACTGTTCTCTCTCTCCTCCATTTTCCCATTATGTGTACTAAGTTATTATATTATTATATTGCTACAATCCATTTGATTTTTGAAAAGCCAACTCTTGATCACCAACGTTGAACTCAAATGCATTCACTGCCTTCTTGTTGATATTTTGAAAAAGGTGACTCACCCTCATCCATCATTTCATAAAGGAGGCAATCAATTATTCAAAACTGATTTTTAACGGTACATCAATGGTAACAAAGGAATTCAACACTTAATGGGTGATTATCATATTTAAAAAAAACAAAAACAAATATTAATGAAATGAAATTACCTTTGCAGCAGGATGAGCATGGACTATACACATCAATTCAGATTCGTAACCTTCAGCAGAGTTCACAACTTCTTTTTGAATTTCAATTTCTGGTTCATCTGTAATTATTTAAAGTTTATTAATGTTATCAAAGGAAAAGAATAAATGACAAATTCTAAAATTAAATGTACGCAAAATCTGGAATATTTCATGTTTTAAGCATGACAGTAGTAAATGAATTTGTCTGAAGATAGGATTAATCTAATTTTACGCTTACTCTGATTGACTTATTTGGTTTCATTGGTTAGTAAAGAGTTACAGACGTCCAGTATGCATCATAGTAGTTTAAATAAAGATCCCCCCAAACATATGGTATTTATACTCTCAAACAATTATCAAAGACCTTCTGTTTTGGTGGAGTTGAAATGTAGTGTTGTTTTGTCTAGCGAGACAGATTTGGTAGAATAATTTGTAGACAGACGTGTGCGTTTAATTATTACATTCTGTTAGAAAAAAACTTGTATTTTTTGGGTGATTTTTGTTCTAATTGAAGTACCATTAACAAAGAAACACTCTTTAATTATACCAGGGAAGTTTCCTTTTCTATTTGAGTTGAAATAGTAGCATTTTTCATTTTTTAAACCTGCTTTAGTTAAGTCAAATTTGCGAGATGCTTTATGCATTAACAAGGGTCTATTTACGTTACATTCAATGTTCTACAATCATAAATTATTCCATTTAATTCATAACAATTAAAAACACATACGAATAAAATAAATTTAGGAAAACAGTTTTTTGCAATCTGATTATCTATCCACATTTTTGCCTGTGTAGAATATTTCATAAATTAACACGCTCAATGCTGCCGCCATCATGGCTCACTTTGGGCTACTGGTGGTATTGATTTTAATTTACTTCCTATCTGATTGATTATATTTTTGAAATGATAAACTGAATCGGCCCGAGCTCTATTTGGTGCTCACCTTATTGAACGTGTTGAAGAGATTTCAATTCATTATTGCTGAACAACAAAATGATTCATTTTTATAATCAAAACTTAGTAAATATTTAATTATTATTTTAATTGAGAAACTTACAATGAACATCAATGACAACAGTTTTTTGGTCTCTTCCTTTTCCATTGTCTGCAGTACACGTGTATTCTCCACTTGTCTTCCGGGATACTTGATCATAAGTAATCATTTCACCTACTAAAGGCTCTTCTTTTACACCATGCTTCTTCTGCAATAATGCGTTTAGATGTTATTTTTTTTATATATTATAATAATGTAATATGTATTTACAAATTTAACAATCAACAGAATTTGTGTATTAGTAAAGAAGTCATAGTAATGCATCAATACTTATAACAATAATCTGGATCATGAAGCGTTTATGTTAGCTAAGATGTGGTTACAGATATAGAAAATCAAAAACAGGAATTAAATATTGATCACCTTGTGAGTCCAGAAAATCCTTGGTTTTGGCTCTCCGACTGCTTCGCACATGAGAGTGAGTGGATTGCCTTTCTTCAAGATTTTAGGAGATTCGTCGGGGACAATTTGCCTGATTTTTGGAACCGCTGTAGGAAAAAAATATATACCAATCAATTATTATTATTAACATAGCAAGTGCATTTCTTAGACAAATACCTTTTCTATTCCATTGCAATGTTTGATTATCGATGTTTGTTATTCATAACATTACTATGGTTTGGTGATGATAAGAAATCAAGGCATTTGTGGTAGAAAATAATGGAAGTACAGTTCAAAGGAACTGAATAATCTTAGTAGGTTTCCATATAATTCTTTCATCAGATGAGATTCGGAAAGCTAAGCTTAAAAAGTCTTAATAGTTATGAGTTTCAAACATAGCTATTACTCAATATTTGTAATGGTTCAGAAGAGCAAATTTTTCATAACTTTGAACTATTAAATTGGATTTTTTTTTGTTACTTATAGAAACAGTTAAAAGAAAACGTTTTACATTTTTATTAGCACTGATAAGTAATTGGAAGTATTGATCACAGTAAAATAAAATAAAAATTCCACATGGCATGTTTTACCTCAAATGAAAACCGACATGATTTTATTTTTCACTGTCTTATCTTCATTATTTATGGGAAGAGGACATAGTACCTTATACTATTACATGGATCAAAAAATCCAAAATAAGAACATGTTGTTAAGTCAATTTAATAAAAAAATGAACATGATGTCCTTTACCTCCGGGGTACAGATAAAAAAAAATGTAAGCGTTTTACGGTTGTTGACATGTTTTATGAGATCTTCCGGACTGCATTATAAGAATAGGATCCACGCGTTAAAATTATTTAAAAAAATAATTGTGATTACTTACAATTTATTTCGACTGTGTAGCGAATAATCTGTTCTGCCTCGCCCAATATTTCACAAGTATACACCCCTTCGTCTTCTTCCTTGACATCTTTTATGTGGACTGTAAATTGGTCATCCAATTCAAACCGATCATTTTTAATTTGTTTCATTTTATCGAAGAAAAGAGGAGTCTCAGTATTCAGTCGCCACTGGATCACAGCAGACTCTGCAAAAGAAAATGTAGATTTTTAAATTAACTTGGAATACATCACATTTCTTAAACTTTAAAAAATGCCTTAGTGGTTTTCATGTAATTATATTTAGAATAATATGATGCTCTTTACAACGCTATTTTCAGCTTAAATATTGACTGAATCAAATAGTACAATTCTTTAGAAGAGGCTAAAATAATTAACATGCTATTTCTAGATGTTAATCACTGAAATTGTTTAAAAGTTCACACAAGACATAGATAATGACAATTTGTTTACCTGAGAAATATATTTGAGTACATCACACTAGTATTTCTAAAGTGACACAACTAAAATAAAAATCAATTGAAAATGTATTACTCTTGCCTAGGGGAATAGAATTAAGACAGGAAGAGTGAAATAAGTGCCCTCTGGTGCACAAACCCTGAAGCTAGGTACATACAGTTTTGATGGTTAATAAAGACATATTTTCCATGTCTTTCATAGTCATGTAACTAGGGAACGAATGTTATTGTATTTACATATTTGTTTCTGATTCGTAAATTGTAAGTGTTGATGTAATTCTGCTCGTTTTGGGTGTTTTTAAAGCATTTAGACCGTTCTTTATTTATATATTTTGTTAAAACTCCATATTCTGCCATAAATACATATATTTGTTACATATTTTGATATTCTTTTTATTTTGTAATAAAAGAAATAAAAAGAAGTAGATTAAAAGAAAATAATAGTTTAACAATCATTTGTATTTCATCAAATATATTCAAAAATATGCTTACGTTTTCAAGTAAACTAGTATTATAAATTTTTTTACACAAAAAATAATAGCAGATTTAAAATCAGCACCCCAAGAAACCCTAATATAGTGAATATCTTTGAAAACAAAAAATTATGATTTTTCCCTGTCTGGAAGAGGCTAAATATTTGTAAGCGAAAAAGTAATATGACGTTTAGGAATTCAATATCTCCCCTTGGGATAATCCGATTTTTACGTCATTGAAATCTTTCTAAAGAAGAAAGACACCTTTTTCTAACCATATAAATGACTATATGGTTAGAAAAAGCCATATAAATGACCAAAACCATATAAATGACTATTGTATTATCTCAAAAGGCACTTGCGAAAAATGGTTTTCAAAATAAAAATAAAATGTAAACTTTTTTGCATATAAAGTCAATTCCAGAACACTTAGAAACACCCCGATTGGACGGAAATGTGTCACATTATAGCCTTTATCGACCCTCCAAGTTTGGTTTAAATCGGGTAAATATTCTTTGAAATATGGCCGGATTGTTGAATCTTTAACAAAATATTATGGGTCCACCATCAGCGAAATTTAAAATAAATTTATTTTTATTTTTGCAATAATCCCAAAATTTGAATTTAGGGGGTTTTCAATGTGCTAAAAACGAATCTGACATCCGTTTTTAAATCAAAATTTTCTTGATAATCGATAACTTTTTAAATGTAGGTAGGTATATGGAATATTCTGGCAGAATAATGACTTCTATAGAGTCGAGTATGTAAAACAATTTTTGATTAAAAAAACGGATGTCAGATTCGTTTTTAGCACATTGAAAAACCCCTAAATTCAAATTTTGGGAATATTACAAAAAAAAAAAAAAAAAAAAAAAAAAAAAAAATGTATTTTAAATGTGACACATTTCCGTCCAATCGGGGTGTTTCTACGTGTTCTTGAATTGACTTTATATGCAAAAACGTTTACATTTTATTTTTATTTTGAAAACCATTTTTCGCAAGTACCTTTTAGCACTTTCCTCCGAAGGAAAGTAGCTATTGAGGTTGGACTCATGATGGAATTTTTGAAAAATTTCTTCAAATCTTTATCGATCCTACCTAGTAGACACCGAAAATGACCCCCGTTAAAATTTATATATATATATATATATATATATATATATATATATATATATATATATATATATATATATATATATATATATATATATATGTCTGTTAACACGATAGCGGCCAGAGTTTTTGTTTTTGCGTCACGAAACTTGGTATATAGCATTCGATCAATCGTTCAATTAGCAAACGATTGAACGAGTTCGTTAACCACCAAAATCGGTCCACCAGAAGGGGGGGTTTACCCCGAACCCAAAGCACTAATTTGACTATGTCAGCCGTAATATTTGTTATATTCCAACGAAACTTGGTATTCGTAGTATTAATATAGAGAAAAAAGTGAGATATAAAAATGAACTAAATCGGTTCATTAGAAGGGGGGGGGGTTTACTCCGGACCCACAATACCAATTCGCCACTACCAGCCGTGATTTGTGGTATATTTCGACGAAACTCGGTATTCGTAGTGCTAATCCACAGGTAAATATGTGTTGTAAAAATAAACTAAATCGGTTCATTAGGAGGGGGGGGGGTTTACTCCGGACCCACAATACCAATTCGCCACTACCAGCAGTGATTTTTGGTATATTTCGACGAAACTCGGTATTCGTAGTGGTAATCTACAGGTAAATATTTGTTGTAAAAATAAACTAAATCGGTTCATTAGAAGGGACCCAAATTACTAATATACTCATACCGGTCGTAATTTCTGCTGTATTGTAACGAAACGCGGTATACGTCGTGGGTAATTCATGAGAAAGAAGTGTTGTAAAAATGAGCTGAATCGGTCAATCGGAAAGCGGGGGTTTAATTTGTAATATATTTCAATTGAAAAGCCCGCCAGATGTAGGTTCACAAAGCCGCCGCAAGGAGCGCTTTCTACCATTAGAGTGACTGTATCCTGTTCGTGCGTTAGATCAAAATACGATAATATGAGGTTTTTAGTATTTATTACGTAGTGTAATAGGTACCATGTGTAAACATAACTCTGGAAGCAAATTAATAATTGATCAGTTACTCATTACAAATTTAAAAGAGAACTATTCATGTTTTTAATTTATTTATGTAGTATATTTTAAGCAAATTGTTGTGGAAAGCAGTCTACACTACCCAAATTCTGAGGAAAGTGCTTAGTTATGCAGCTCCTGCGTGACGGACTTTTGAGATAATACAATAGTCATTTATGTGGTTAGAAAAAGGAGTCTTTCTTCTTTCGAAAGATTTCAATGACGTAAAAATCGGATTATCTCAAGGGGAGATATTGAATTCCAAAATGTCATATTACTTTTTCGCTTACAAATATTTAGCCTCTTCCAGACTGGGAAAAAACATTATTTTTTGTTTTCAAAGATATTCACTATATTAGGATTTCTTGGGGTGCTGATTTTAAATCTGCTATTATTTGTGGTGTAAAAAAATGTATAATACTAGTTTACTTGAAAACGTAAGCATATTTTTGAATATATTTGATGAAATACAAATGATTGTTAAACTATTATATTTTTCTTTTAATCTACTCCATAAAACGAATGAATTGGTGAAAGAATCATGTCGATATCATTTTTTAAACTCGATATATAAGAAATAAAGCACTTTGAACCTATTTTATTTTTTTCCCGGCTCCTAAGGCGCATTGGACGGAACGCTCGGACACGTGTCGACTATTTTTCGATGTAGAATCACCAGAAAAAAAATTGGTCCAAATCGGTGACCCCATCGCTGTATACTTCCCTTGTGAGATCAGACCGGCATCATTTCACGTTTGACAATTTAAAAATGCACGTTGTTGCAAACAATTTTCCAAAATAATGTTCATCAGAAGACATTTTCAACTTTTCCCCCTTTTATAATGAGTTCCTAATTTTTATTTATGCTTTATTTTTCATTATTTTAAAGAGTTTTGGTCATTTTGTTCTATACTTTCAACTTTTGTTTTTTCCATTTATAGTAACAGAGTTACTACTTATTGTATATGCTTTTCTTTTCAATATTTTATAGTGTTTTAGATATTTGTTTACTTAATTTTTTTCATTTTTTATTACATATTTCATTGTAAACAGTTAAATATATATGTAAATATTTTTAATTTTATTTGACATGAGCATCCGTTTTCTAGTCATAACTGAAAAACACCGCTTGTCACTTTAGATAGACTAGTGCGATATGTTGAGGCTTTTGAATCTTTGCTTATCTTAATGATGCTATAATCTTTAAAATGGCTACCTCAACATAGCACTAAATCTTCTTTCAATGTTGTAGGTATATGTAGTCGAATTTACAGTTAAATGTCTTTAAACAATAATCTAGTTCCATGGTCTTCAAGAATATGTGAAAGAGTTTTTGATCATCTAAAAATATCTTACCTGCATTTTCAACCTTGCAGGCCAATGAAATGGTATCACCCAAAGCTAGAGACATATGGGCCCCTGTGCTCACAATTCTTGGTGGTGGGCCTTGGGAATCTTCCACATCCTCTTTTCCCGCATCGTCTTCGGCATAATCATTGTAGTCATCATCAGAAAACACTGAAACAAAATTAAATAAACTTTAAAATAGGCGGACATAACTTCATTGTTAAATTTAGTAGCTGCAATAATACGCAAATATATTTTATGCATAGCAATCTGAGAGCACCTGAAAATAACAGAGCAGTCTCCTATACTCCTCAAAATAAGGGAAAAAATGGAAGTGGATTAGGCATGCATTGGGAAAACCTGATGGAGCCACATAAAAAGATGCTTTACAGTGGAACCCCTAGGAAGTGAGAAAGAGAGGAGGGTCTGGAGAGACGTGGCTTAGATTAGTGGAAAAGGACCTGGACTGTGTAGCCTGAACATGGGAAGAAGAAAAAATATTAACAGCTGAAAGAGCGGACTGGCCTAAGAATCTATTATTAAATTGTTGCATAAACTTGAGTGGGAAAAAGCAGCTTAATGCTTTTTCACAATAAAAAGCCTTATGTTATATAATGAAGGTCTTTGTTAATTAATTACTTATATGTAGTAGAATAAGCTGAATTCTGAGGGAATTAGTAATTAAGATGAATGTGTGACTGGAATTTCGAATTTGGAAGCTGATTTTGGCCAAGTCTATCTATACAAACATTTAATGGATAAGCTTGTAGTGAGTGGAGCTGCCCTAGGTGCTCAGTTTTCACTGGTGGCAATACTGGACCGGATTTGGCTACGTTACGGGACAACATCGAAGGCGAATCAACACCATTTTAACCAGTCTGTGTCTGGTGCTTTGGATGCGGCCAGTGAATCCAACTACAGTACTCGTGTCCGGTAAATTAGTCCCAAACCCATCCTACGGCTAAAAGCTCTGGAATCAGGTTTATTTTCAGAGAAATGCCAGTTTTAAATAATTCCTGTAATAGTGCTGGGTAATGTTAATGGAGGGGGAGGGGAGTTAAGGGGCCCGTGACGTTATTCTAACAGGGGCCCGCAAGTTCTCTCGGAGGTACTGGGCACAACAACAGGAAACAACACCCTAGGCGAAATTTACACTTTCCACACTTCTCAGCTTCGCTCTAGAAACACTATTACAAATATATTTCTCATTTTATTATTATACGCAATGAAAAAAGGAACCAATTAAAAATTGAGGTAAACAGAGATAGAATACTTTTACCCACTGACATTTGGAAATCTTTTAGAAACATTTAGATATATTGTGGGAAAGTCAAACACCTAACCCAGACATTAAGGCTCGGGCACACAGAACGCGATCTGTAACGCGGAAGACAGCGATATCTGATCGAGGATGGAAGGCGATCTACCTGTATTAAACAGTATTTCATTAGCTCCGTCAAACAAAGGACGATATGTCAATGCAAGCTAGTCTTTATCGCTTTACCGCGCGGTACGGTTGTAAAAAATTACAGATAAGTTTCTACAGAATACATCGTTTCTAAGTATCCAAACCGAAAATTAGCTAGAAGAAGTAGTTTTATCCACCTTTCAGGAAAGCGGTGGCAAATAACGCATTGAAGATGGTTTCATTCGTTTTGCTGCTCTATAAAATATGGGAAATGTAACTGGAAGAATTTAAACGCATTCTGCTGGTTATAGAATTTGGCCTTTTGTGAAGTACAAAATCGGATCATTTTTGGGGTAGCTAGAGAGCGACCAGACAAATATATATACACAAATACAAATTGAAACCTCCGTTATTTTCGCGATCTTTAGGTTCTGAAACGTGCAATTGTCTAGTCTGCAATTCCGGGTTGCTTCATCGAGTCGTCATCATGCGGTAGTTTCCTCCCATTGGAGAGAATTGCTATGTTTTAGAAATCCCTTCTTTCATAAACAAAGTTGTCTTGCTTGTTTTGCAAAACAAGTGGATGACTGAGTATGATGGCTTTTATTGCTCACATTTTCATTTTCCCATTTTATAGACCGCGTGTAGCACCTTGATTGACACCAGATGCGGGACAAGGTGCCTTACCCTTATGGAGAGAAACAGCTGGAAGGTATCAATACATCTGCTTCCTCTTTCTTAGTTAGCTCTCTGGGTACAACCCGTGACAAACAACCAGCGGGCACATTGTATAACCCTTTGACATTCAAAAGAAGCCCTGAAGATGGACAACAACTCATGAAGTGCTACATCATCCTAACTCCTGTAGTGCAAGAAAAATTCGATTGAGCTTTGTTATGTTTCACGCGGCATTTGTTTGTAAAAGGTGCCAGTGGACTTATGTTAGAGATTTTTAAATAGCGAAAATAGAGATTAAATTAACTGAAAATAAATTCAAAGTTACTCTGCATAACTAAGCAGATTTCTTAGCAAGGTGATTATTTTCTGCCTCATTAATGAACAATGTGCTTAAAACAATCTATATAAAAACAAAAATAATAATTTGTTCGTTTACATTTTAATGTCGATTAATTCATAACACGGATTTTTCGGAAGAGTTATCTGTAGGTTATCACGCTTTTCTAGCCAGTAAAGGGTTGATGCCTTTCTGTTTTTCATCGCCCCATATTGGGAATCGTACCAAACTTTAGGCATGGACTGCTCACGCCTTAGAACTCTCGGCAGTTGGATCTCCCAAAATCAGTGTGGGGCATAATCATGATTACGATTACGATTATAATCACAGGCCCTAGAGACGAGATAACGATTATAAGAGTAATTACAATTTATTTTTATAAATTAAAATGCACAACGAGTTTGGTAAGGAGTCTCTCTCCTTTCATGCAGAAATTATTCGACGTTCCAGATTGACACACTCAAAAGTCTCAAACACAAAACACAGCAGAGCAGGAGGATTGGGAAACTAATCGCATCAAGATAATAAGAGTCGTAGAGATCAAATGTTGAGTCTTGGACTTTTTCATCTGTTGGTATTACCAATATGAAGCCGGTAATAGTATTTTAAATAATAAAACCAAAATAATGATAAAAAAATGATTTTTTTAGAACATATCGTCCCTACCATGTCAAAGTATCAAATATGAAAATCGGAGCAAACTAGCGAACGAACATATTCTACCCATTGGCGAAGTAATATATTGAAAAAGGGTCTTATTCGATATTTTGTTTAAGGCATATTCTAAAGGGGCTAGAGTTGCGACAAGTCGTATCTTCTACAATCCAAGAGCAAAATCTCAAATCTGAGAAATGAGAATTTTCATATTCGATAGTTTGACATGGTAGGGACGACACGTTCCTTCTATTTATGCACGATATTTACCGACTTTCTTTGGGAGGAAGTCAAAAGAACGGCCGGTAAGGGTAGATTAATAATTTCAAATATTATGGTCTTCGGGTATTGACCGTGTCACTCTATCTTCTCCACCGACGTTTCGCTAGTCACTCTGCTAGCTTCCTCAGGGTCAAATCTGAATAGAAGGATTTTGGAGGGTCTCTCCTTGGAATAGTGGCTAGCGCCTTGGATTCTCGTGCGGGAGATCCCCGTCTGTAGCAGGCATTTTCCCATCTCATGGCTCGTTGAGAAAATTTCCCGCTGCACCATGGATTGTGGATGTCTACGAGCTGAATTAGTAAATTGTTTAAGAAGGAAACCCGCTATTCCTTATGGGCATACGTTGAAGGAATGTGGTATTTGAAGAATTTCTTGTCTGAGTGATTGTGTAAGATTGAAGAAGACTATAAAGCAGATGCTTGGACTGTTTCAATCAAGTGTAAGTGTACGGAAGAAACACAAACATCCCTTTTAGGGTTTGATAAACACTAAAGGCCGACCCTTCTTGTCCCTAGGGGTCCTTACCTTTTACTCGAAGGCATTGTTTGGTCAGCAAGGGCTTAATCCGGAGCATGAATCATTCTTCATTTGGGAGGGGGAATGAATATCATCTTAGCGATTTTTCGTATAATGCTTATATCTGGTGTGATTTTAGCGAGTTTTCTCCCTCCCTCCATAGGGTGGAAACCTCCTTATGAGATTGACCTCATGACGCAACACATTTGCATATATATGTATATAAATGACTGTTCGCTCTGCAGCTGGCTCAAAAATGGACCGACCGATTTTAATAAATTTGGCATAAATACTTTGTGTTATTTGAAAGGTGAGGTTCGTTAACCAGGAGAATGCGTCCACCGGAACATGTTTTTTTTTTTTAGCAAAATTCGCGAGAAAAAATCGTAACTCTCACCGTAAAATAGGGTGATATTATTACGGTGTTGCGAAATTGGTACAAACCTATGCTGCTTATGTATGCTTATATATTTGTCTGAGAGCGAATAGACAAATATATAGGTATATATAGGTATATTTTTTTTTTCGTTTTTTTTTAACGGCGCATCAACTATTTGGCTATTAGCGCCCATATATAGGTATATATATAGGTATATATAGATATAGATAGGTATATATATAGGTATATATATAGGAATATATATAGGTATATATAGGTATATATAGGTATATTATATAGGTATATATATAGGTATATATAGGTATATATATAGGTATATATATAGGTATATATAGGTATATATTTGTCTGTTCAATGAAAATATCCTAGCTGTATAGGTTTGTAGCAATTTGACTACACTGTACTAAATGTGCCTCATTTTATGGTACGCTTTTGTATTAATGGGCAAGCAGGTATACGTTTTATAAGTAATTGGAAGAGAAGAGTCTAATGAAAGTCTTTCTAAGGCTACATCCATGCCAAGAACTGGGTTATGCTATCAGGAGTATGATAACTATACATAAACATTTACTCATTAATCCCTAACTGTATATTCTATTGTATACATATAAATAGTACTTCTTATTATTAACTATTTTCCTTCCAAATAACGAATTTTATATTTACTCTCACAATGTAATAGAGCAAGGAAATGAAGAAGATACATTTCATGCATTAAAGTTATTGTCATTGACATTAAAGTTAAATTGTTTTATATTGTAAATTTATCCTTGTGGTCTGTAGGTACACAATGTTTATATCATGTTTTGTTTTTTATATCAAATAAACAGTTAAATTAAAAAAAAAAAAAAAAAGCTACATCTGAAAACTTGTCGAAAATGGGAGAAACTAGAATATTGTTTGGAGTTTCGGATATATCCTTATATATCTCGAAAAAGGTTCGAAAATTAATAGAATACTTATATACAAAGCCTATTATTGTAGATGTATTGTTAATTGATTAACAAAAGCACTGGATCAGTAAGTCATTAGGGATGGTTGCTACGTGGAATCCTTTTGTCGCTTCTCCATGTGGGGTTAGATGGCATTGTATTTAATAGTTCGTTAACCTCGGTTCCGTACATACACGTGTTAGTTTCATAGTTCAACTTGATGATTCCGTTGAGAATGCTTATGTACATTCGCAAGTAAAACTTCTGATGTTACTGGGACTTTGCACGAATATTTGTTGGCTCAGATTTAACTAAAGAGAAAAGATGAGGAGACAGGAATGTGAGAGGTTTTAGTAAACTAAGAAGATATGGCGAAAACGCACACCCACAGTGCCCCAACCGAGCGTGGTGAGGTCGGTTTCCACTGCAAGGTATGACAACAATAAATCTTATGGCATACCTAACCCAATAAAGAGATTATATTTTAGTGTAAAATCCCTGATATATTTTGATTATGCTTTTATAGCCTTCAAAAGCAGGTAGTTATTCAGTCCTATACAGCAACCATTCCCTAAGTAATATAATTGATACATAGGGGAAAATTTGTTTTTTAGAAAATGAGAATAAAACTGTCACACTAAAGCTTCATGAAGTTTGTGGTGTTCCCTAGCAAGTCAATAAACATTTTTTATTATTTATTTTTTTGTCGGTTTTCCGCTTGTGAACCAGGAAGCTCAAGAAAAAGAGGACGGGCACTACTCTGATGTCGGGATGATGTGGAGTGAGATTGGGGGGTATACACAGTTGGTGACGAATTTTGAAAAACGTTGGTGGAGGCCAAATTTTGTGCAGAATAGTTTATCTTAATCGGTTTTGAGCAACAACAAAAAATAATAAAAACAATAAAAAAAAAAAAAAAAAAAAAAAAAAAATAGTCCCAGGTATTTCAAAACGTCAAAACGAGTTGAAAAGATTTTCACACATTTGCCATTGACATCAGCATTTTTGATTGAACATCATTGCTATTAGCGAGTTGCAATAGATCTGCTCCGTTGTATGTTTTGGTTTTACAAGCTTATTTTCCATTCAGTATTCTCGCTGTACAAAAATATATTTATTGAATAAATCCTATGGGATATCTTTTCATTTCAGTGTACAGCTATCAGAGTATTTTTCGTTTTTCTTCTATATTTTCCTAAATTTGCTAACGTGTTGAAATGCTTAGCACACGTCTTAATTAGAAATTCCCTCGCATAACCTGAACGTAGCAGCTCATCCTTTGTGATTACGGTATTTTGCGTAGAGCAGAAAGTTGCAGCATAAATGTCCCCTCATAACTAAAATTACAAAGTCCTTAATAGGCGAAGTCTCGCGACTTGGTTCGTTAATTCTACTGTAATTTGCTAATGTTGTAGTCATCTTGTCAGAAATAATACCAGCCCAATTCAAATACCATAAGGAGAAAGTGGGTACACGTGCGCCTGCAATGTAAATTGCTAAAATCTGTTGAGTAACCATTTGTCTAAAACTTACAGAATGAAAATTTGAACATATGCTTAAAAATTAGTGTTTAAGTTTGCGCGTTAGCGCCGGACGACTCCTCAGTAAATGGAAGAAATATTCAAAGTAATCGCAACCGAACTTAAACATTGATGGTCAAGAAGGAAACTCACCGAAACAACTTCAGGCTGTAATCGATGGCGAATCTCCAGGACCCAATGGGTACAAAACAACAATGAGTAGTTTTAATATAATTATTCAGTTTTGAGAAAATCGTCCAAGTACAACTAAATCGTCATCATTATCTGGTGTCATCATTTTCTGAATCATCCCAATTCCCGCGCACCCGCCACTAACTGGCTTATCTTAAATGAAAACGGCCTTAAGAGTTCATTAAACTATCAAAACCACATTCCCATTTATTCTTCAGTTTGATAAGATTATCTTTGATTTGTATAAAGTTAAAATAAACAATAGTCGAAGGCAATTCATATTCCATTTTTTTCCATTCAACAATTCTTTTTTTTCCAACTAAATTATTAAAAAGATGAAAAAAATAAATGGCCAGCAGGAACTACGTCATCTTTGCAGTGATACTCTTATTGTTATATAAGGATATGAAACTACCAACTTTTACTGTTCGAAATATTTTATTTCGCGCTACCAAAGCACTTTCGAGACAAGTACTTATCCTCAGTGCCTGTAGACACAACATAAGCAATTAAAACTAACCTAGAACCTAAAATAAATATTCAACGTAAAGAAGAAAAGAGAGTTACTGTTAATCTCATAAAAACGGCAAAACTTATTTTTTTGTGACTTTTCATTGTTTTTATGATTTTAACTGTAGCTCCGTTTTTATTTTTACGTTGAATATTTATTTTAGAACTTAGATTAGTAGTAATTTGTTATGTTGTTTCTACCGTTAATGAGGTTGAGACCTTATCGGTTTCATTTCCCTTTATGACGATCTCCATTCCATGGGGCTTACCCCTATGGGAACAATAGAGTGTTCATTTTTAGGATACCAAACTCTATACCATATTGTTTGTAGGTTCACGGGGCTCACAGACAAAAGGTTTCTGCATTTTGGATCCGAGGAGGATACCGCAGCTGCACTTTAAAACCCTCAGGAGTTTCACTGCTGACACGGGTCTGGAACTACAACACGTCGGCTTTACAGGCCTCGGTGAAGTTTTTCAAGCACCCAAGTTAGTCTAATCTAACTTTGTCATCCGAAGCTTCACTTACCCCTAAACGAGACATAATCAGTTTTTATTGTGTTTAATAAACAGAATTTTTCATTAAACATCATTGCAAATGGCTGAATAAAGGGAACATTTATCTCCAAATTTGCACATGGGCAATTGAACTAATCCGTCTATAGAACACCGTTTTTCATGGGCCTTTGTTTATTAAACGTGGAATTTTCCAACAAAACGTGTGAACTCCTCCGACAATGACATTTAAGTTATTCAAGCTAAATACAATCAGAACATTTAATAATGCTTTATGGTTTGTTAGCCTTCCAGCTGTTACTGACTATCCATCTTGTGCCTCCCAGAGGATCCACCCAGAACCTATCGTGCAAGAGATCATTCACCCAGTCCTTCCACGTGGAGCTGTCAAGTCTAGGGCCTCCCTTCTAACAGGCGTTAATAGCCCTTCCAGCTGGATATTCTATATATGGGGAATTAAATAATTATCCCCTATCAACTCAGCTGGCCTTCAAATCCTTATCTATTCGCCTCTTATTCTTATCAAGACTTATTTATATGACAATTAAATTATATGACCCCTAAATATACCGAATTTCTTTAGTGACAACACCATCAAAAGAGACGCAATGAAATGTTTCTCAGCGATTTAACATTTGTTGATAAATTGAACTTAGAAAAGAATATATGCATTAACAAATTCAGCTTTCATAACACAAATATTCTATCTACAGAAAGAAATCTCAAAAAATGACAGATTTTCGAAAGTGTCCACATTAATTTAAAACGCTAAAATATTAATGACAAACGGACAAACAAGCCCCATCGCCCATCAACTCCAACGTGTCCCGTAAGGTCTCTTGACCTCACAAATCTCCTTTTCCCAGGCTACTTGTTGCCTTCTTGGGGATCCAAAAAATGAACACCTTCCCTCTAGCATTTTCCATCTTTCATCCTAACCGACCTTAAGCTTTAGTGGCCTTCCTCCATACCCTAGGCATTCCATGGTATTTATTACTATATATATTGTCAAAAGTTAGTTAAATAATATTGGTATTTCTCTGCTTATGTGCATCTTTGCCAATTGTTACTAGGGTCCTCTCTCAATTTTATATCATCATAACAAACCTCTGTATAAAACTAATGTTCTAAATAAACTATACTTTTTATATTAAAAAAAAAAAAAATCATTGTTCACTTAATATGCAAACAATAAATTTATTTTATAACTTATTTTCAGGATTTAAAATCTTGCCTTCTGTGTTGATTATTCCCTTTTGTAATTGTGTATATTTATTTTTACCTGAAGAAGAGCAAGCCGAAATGTTCGAAATATAGATTTTTTTTTTTTTTTTTAACCTGACGTTTTATTTCATCCTAATACCAGTCATTCCTTGACTTCATATATATACATTTAAATAAACTGTGACAGTGATGTGAAATCGTGTATAACGAAAATATATAATTCACTAATAAAAAATAAGTTATGAATCAGAAATATTTGCTATATGATGTAATAATTTTGTTGCTGGTTATTTTTGACTGTGTTAGAGATAGATGACATGACCCGACACCCGAAGATAGTGTGTCTTGGTGAGGTTTTCCGGTTGCTGATGTAGATGGCTTCAGTAGATAGAGTTAATGTTCTCAGTAATCACCTTTCCACTAATGGTTACGGGGGTGCTGGTAGGGGATGCAGCTGTCTGCTACACCTTGCAAATCATATTTAGGTAACGCTTCCTGATTTTAGTAAGGTTAGGTTCAGTATTTTATAGTTATCCAATTTTCCAAAAAGTGTACATACAAAAATGATCTTATTAAATATACATAAGAAAGGTGTAAGGTCCACAAGAATAAGAAACTGCCTCATCTTAGCGTCCTCCCGTTCTAGAAAAAGCTAATGTTTTGAGATCTGAAACTCAAAGATCTTTGGGGATCCAACAGGAAGGTAAAATATCCTAAGCGGAAATTAGCCCATTTAAGTATAGATTTCTCCTAAAAAGATCACTCTATAATAATTCGTATAAGAATCGTATTTGTAGGAACTTTAATAACCTTTCGAATAGATGCTTTACATTTACTACAATTTCACCACCGGTTTCGAGATATATACGAATGTATCAGAAAATCCCAAGAACATCAAGTTTCTTCAACTTTTCTTATCAATGGTTGTAAATGTGATTTTGGAAACGGTTTTGTTAGTTTTCCACGTCCAATGATTATAAAACATGTATCTGGAAGCATAGTAACGCGAAAACGTAAGAGTTACGATTTTGTCACGCGAAATTTGCCCGAAACACTATGTTCCGAAGGACGGATTCTGCGGGTTTTTTTCTTTCTTTTTTTTACGGTCTATTTTTATGCCAGCTAGGGTCTTTAATTCGTAATTAAAATAATAAATATATATAGACGAACAAGAAATAAAAAAATATGAGGCGACAGTGTCCAGAGAGGCAGATACTGTAGAGGTAATGATTCTTCACTATAAGGCACACAAGAGGGATAGTTTGGTCAGTACTACTAAGCTCCGGCCACCTGATTCGTCCAATGCAGATACACATTAATAAATGAATTAAAGGCTTGAGACCTAGGGACGATCCGGGACCTCGAATACAAACCACGAGAGAGTGGTTCGGGTGGAAAAAGTGCGCTCGGGTTTTGTACTCAGGTCCTCCAGCGCATTAGTTGGGTGTTCTACCATTGAGCAAACCTTACAGTACCTATCCCTAAATCCACTCGGGTTTTGTACTCAGGTCCTCCAGCGTATTAGTTGGGTGTTCTACCATTGAGCTAAACTTACAGTACCAATCCCTAAATCCGCTCGGGTTTTGTACTCAGGTCCTCCAGCGTATTAGTTGGATGTTCTACCATTGAGCTAAACTTACAGTACCAATCCCTAAATCCACTCGGGTTTTGTACTCAGGTCCTCCAGCGTATTAGTTGGGTGTTCTACCATTGAGCTAAACTTACAGTACCAATCCCTAAATCCACTCGGGTTTTGTACTCAGGTCCTCCAGCGTATTAGTTGGGTGTTCTACTATTGAGCTAAACTTACAGTACCAATCCCTAAATCCACTCGGGTTTTGTACTCAGGTCCTCCAGCGTATTAGTTGGGTGTTCTACCATTGAGCTAAACTTACAGTACCAATCCCTAAATCCACTCGGGTTTTGTACTCAGGTCCTCCAGCGTATTAGTTGGGTGTTCTACCATTGAGCTAAACTTACAGTACCAATCCCTAAATCCACTCGGGTTTTGTACTCAGGTCCTCCAGCGTATTAGTTGGGTGTTCTACCATTGAGCTAAACTTACAGTACCAATCCCTAAATCCACTCGGGTTTTGTACTCAGGTCCTCCAGCGCATTAGTTGGGTGTTCTACCATTGAGCAAACCTTACAGTACCTATCCCTAAATCCACTCGGGTTTTGTACTCAGGTCCTCCAGCGTATTAGTTGGGTGTTCTACCATTGAGCTAAACTTACAGTACCAATCCCTAAATCCGCTCGGGTTTTGTACTCAGGTCCTCCAGCGTATTAGTTGGATGTTCTACCATTGAGCTAAACTTACAGTACCAATCCCTAAATCCACTCGGGTTTTGTACTCAGGTCCTCCAGCGTATTAGTTGGGTGTTCTACCATTGAGCTAAACTTACAGTACCAATCCCTAAATCCACTCGGGTTTTGTACTCAGGTCCTCCAGCGTATTAGTTGGGTGTTCTACCATTGAGCTAAACTTACAGTACCAATCCCTAAATCCACTCGGGTTTTGTACTCAGGTCCTCCAGCGTATTAGTTGGGTGTTCTACCATTGAGCTAAACTTACAGTACCAATCCCTAAATCCACTCGGGTTTTGTACTCAGGTCCTCCAGCGTATTAGTTGGGTGTTCTACCATTGAGCTAAACTTACAGTACCAATCCCTAAATCCGCTCGGGTTTTGTACTCAGGTCCTCCAGCGTATTAGTCGAATGTTCTACCACAGAGCTAACCATACAGTAGCTATCCTTAAATGACCGAATCCAACAAATATTTCACGTATCTTGTGCACTATTTGAAAGCCTTGAAATAATTGCCTGGCTTCATTGAAGTAAATGGGAACAGGATGTGAAATGTTAATAATGAAATATTGGGACTCCCCGTGGTCTAGTGGCTAACGCCTTGGGTTCTCATGCGGGAGATGGTGGGTTCGAGTCCCGTCTGTAGCAATGATTTTCCTCATTTCTAGGCCAGTTGAGAAGGTTCCCTGTTGCACCATGGAAGTTTGGGAAGGAGGGTAACCAGTAGTAGATAGTGCGCCGCTATTGGCATAGAAGTCGGGGTGCAGTTAAAAAAATAAATGAAATATGCGTAAAAGGTATATTAAAATTGGCAGATCGAAGCAATAATGTCTCTTGTAATTAGATCCTAATTAGTCTCTTTTTGTCTTTTTCTTTTTTAAATATTTATTTGTTATTAATTATATTGACTGATTTCTATTTTTTTTTCATACTTCAATAGAAGGACATGCAAATCTAAATCAACTAATCTGTGGATCGTCGATGGATTGCTTGTGCAATAATGTTCTGCGCACAACATGACAAATCAACTATGTTGTGATGTAATAATAAAGCTGAATTGTCTCTCTAGGCCATTGTTTCCGTTTTCAAAAGAAGATTTCGAAATATTAATTAACTATTGTCATGTAATATTGACTAATTTATTTCTATTGCAAAACACCTTCTGATTTTATTAGCAAAGGGGAAGCAAAGTGGAAGCTAAGGGTGCTCATACACGGAGAGGAATCACAAGATTTGGACTGCGCAGTCCAAACTTTACCGTGAACGGGACAGGGACAGCCTTGAGGCCAGAGTTGAACTGCATTGAAGTAGAATTAAAACACCAATGAAGCGGAACAAACCAAATAAATAAATAAGTAAATAAATATTAAATAGCTGCCATCTTCTAAGAAATATTTCTTTATCAGATAGATCCCAAATTTTGGAGAATTACAGTAAGCCTTTTCATTAAATAAAGCCTTTATGTAGTTTAACCGAGATTTTAAACCCCAAAAATATCTTTTACTTGAAGATAAATAAACAAAGCTTGTGCAAGGGAGAAGCGATTTTCTGTGGGATGTAACAAATTATTTTAACAAAATGACAGAAGAAATTTTTACAACCAATACTATTAACCGTAGTATCAATAAACCAAGAAAAAAAAAAAAAAAACTTAAATCCTTGTATAACACCCTATAAATAAGGTGCATCATTAAGATTTTGAAAATAAATGGGCTACAGTCAATAAACCGTTCGGTGTGAAATCGAACTAAAATATTATATGTTAGGTTGAGTGTTAATCATGAAAAAACGGTATACGACCTCGTTTTATTTTTTACCCGTAATAAAATGTCAAAAGCGACATTTTAGTCTTTACAAATGAGCCATTATATTAACACCGGAACCCCATTAAATAACGGATTTAGTCCAGACTCGTGCATCTTCGGGCATTCTACAGTTATGCCTCCCCCTATATATATATATATAAAACACGGGAAATTATGAAATCCCATATCTAGTAAATATTTTTTAAGTACACATGAAGAAATATTAGAATATATTCGATATTTGCATCACCAACTTGTATATTATCTGCACTTTCTTAGAGTACTGACACATTCGGCCGAGTCAACGCGCAGACACTTCAAAACACACAGTACAGTTTTGGCAGGCGGCCACAGCTTTTCATGAAGTGAGATCTGAGTACGTCTGTTATCAGTACACAAAATCGGTTGAAAACTTTAGGTTTGTTGTTGTGACACATTATAAAATAATTACTTTTATTTATTATAGATGATGTATTGTATTTTCATTAGCAAATGTATTTGTCATCTCTTCCCAGTTTTCCTTCCTTTGAATTCTGTCACTTTACTCCTTTTAGCGCGGTTCCTCCCTCCCCCATAGGGAGGGACCCCGCTTATAGGGTTGATACAATGAAACAATCCGGAAGTGCCGACTAAAAAATTTCGCGTTTCAGAACCCCTAGAGACCGAAAATAACGGTGGTTCGAATTTATATATATATATATATATATATATATATATATATATATATATATACATATATATATACATATATATATATATATACATATATATATATATATATATATATATATATATATATATATATATATATATATATGCTTGTCTGTTCGCTCTCTGGCAAGCTCAAAAAAGGTCCGATTGTGATGAAATTTGGTACAAAAATCCGTCTTCCAATTTGAAAGGTCAAGTTCGTTAACCAGCAGAATCCGCCCACTGGAAGATGGCGTTTGGGACGAAATTCGCGCAAAAAAATTCGTAACGCTTACGTTTTTGAGTTCATAAGCTTGTAAGTACTCGTTTTATATGCTTCTTGGGCTAAGAAAACGAACGAAACCATTTTCAAGGCGATAGCTTTAACCGTTTTCGAGAAAATTGGAAAAATAGTTTTTGAGTACCGTTTTTGGTTTGGGTACTTAGAATCATGGGATTCAGTTGAAACATTTTCTGCATGTTCTACTTTCATTAAAACTAATATGTTGAAATTTTTGTTACGTTTGGAGTTAAGGAAGGGTTAGAATAAAATATTTTATTCACAGACATAAAAAATGTTGGTAACTTTGTATACTTTCCTTAATATTTCGAAAAAGGTTGAGAATCTTGCGAAACGTAGGATTACCATTAGAAAGCTTACTAAATGCTCTACAAAAATGGTTCTAATGAAAGTTTTGATTAGGCGATGTCAATCGGAGAAAAAAGTGCTTAAACCTTTAAAGTAATTGATTTCGCTTATTCGAACTGTTCTTTTTGTCTTTGATTTTGGTACTTAGAATTATGGGATTCAGTTGAAACATTTTCTGCATGTTCGAATTTCATCAACACTAATATGTTGAAATTTTGGTTATGTTTGGAGTAAAGAAAGGGTTAGAATAAAATATTTTATTAACAGACAAGAAAAGTTCTGGTAACTTTGTATACTTTCGTTAGTTTTTTTTTTTTTTTTTTTTTTTTTTTTTTACGGCGCATCGACAAATCTTGGCCATTAGCGCCGGGCCTCCAGGGTGCAACCAGGAATTTTCTCAGCGAGCCCTGAGATGAGAAAATTCCTGTCGCCGGTGGGGATCGAACCCACCATCTCCCGCTTATGAATCCAGCGCGCTAGCCACTAGACCACGGGAGACCCCACTTTCGTTAGTATCTCGAAAACCGTTGACAATCTTGGGAAGCAGAAGGTTACCATTCGAAAGCTTACTAAATGCTCTACAAGAAAGGTTCTAAAGAAAGTTTTAATTAGGTGATGTCAATCGGAGAAATAAGTGCTTAAAACTTTAAAGTAATTGATTTCGTTTATTTGAGCGGTTCTTTTTGACTGTTTTATTCCTTGTTATTTTTAAATTGCTTATAGTCGGATAATGTATTTGACAATAAAACAGATTAAGTAAAATAAGAAGATCAATTTATTGTTAAAAATGTAGCGTTCAAAGAGAGAGATCCCAAGGCTTTCCAAATGCCTCAGAGCGGAGGCCTTTCTGCCCGACTTATGGGGTAGCTGACCCATACAGGTAAGATTGTAAATCAAGACCTTTCAAGACTGGTTTGTTTGAGATTTCATTTGGATAGGTGCTTCGCTATTGATCTAAACAAAGTAATAACTGTTTCTATTCTATGCCTTGATAAACACTAGAGATAAGAACGAGATAAGAGATAAGATGACGCAGTTCCTGGGAATCGGACTTTTTGGATTGATCCTGGAATGAAGGCCGCTTTTCAATTTCACAGATAAGTACTTCCACATCAATTTTTACCTCACCCATATTTTTTTCAAATTATCTCCCAGTTACAAAACTGGTCAGTAAAGAAAGTAAAACCGCTGTGTGTATCTTTTCAGGTAGAAACAAATGTAATGAGGAGCCGCCAGTCGGCAATAAAACAGCCGCGGCAGAAGAATAGAATGATGAGGCGAGTCGGCTTTAGAGGGACGAGTATGGTTAGACCGCGGTGTGAGGCTTCATGGCTTCAATACACAGGCCAATTCTACCGAGCCGGAGACTGACACTGCCGCTGTGTGACTGACCAAACCTCTTTGTGTTTCACTATCCTTACTGTCCACATTGACATACATATTCTACTATTAAAGCAGGCTACACAGGGTCAGGCAGGCCTGTGTGTTTGGCCAGAACGCTCTGCCAGAAGGCCGGTCGCCTGAACGTATATATGTTCCGGCCGGTCTGTCGGTTAAGACTGTTCAGGCAGCCGATATATATACACGTTCAGGCGACCGGCTTTCCGGCGGACTGTTCAGGCCAAACTGACAGGCCTTCCTGACTGTGTGTAGCCTGCTTTAGTTGTAACTTAAGCAAACGTATTTCAGAAATTGTTATCATTATAAACGGTCATTGGTTTCTACTTGCTTCTAAGCTAATTTGTCGTTTTTACTGTAATTCATGAATATATAAAAGTCCGACTCACAGGAACTGCGTCATCTCAGCGAGTTTCCATAACTTGCTATCCATGGCGTAATTTGTAAATCTTGGAATAAGTGTACTCAATATTTTGCAAAAACGTTAAACGGCGAGTTCATTTCAAGGAAAACAAACGTAAGGAACAGTTCAAAGCAAAGAAACCAACACTTTAGACGTTTTAATTTATAAATTTATCCGCCTGAGATCGGGCCATCGAAAATGTCTTTAGAACCGCGTTTGTTGAACATTTAGTAAGCTTTCCGATGGTATTTGTCCACTTATCGTAATTTCCAAAAAGTTTGCAAGATACAAATGTTTTCATTCGGTTTTCTACGCTAAAGGATCTACAAAAGTGTACATCCACAGGCTGAAGAAGTGGATACCATGTAGGAATGTCAGCTGATGGAAAGGCAATCCTAGCTAGATGATGGAAATGACACAGAACCATTGTCTCTCCTTGGAATAGTTCCTTTTGATCTCCATTCTCCTTTCTGTTCGGCCTAGTAATTATGCTAGGATGGCGCCAATTGTTATTCCTTCTCTACCTCAGAGGCGGCGTTAGGGGGCAGGAATGATACTTCAATTTTTCTTTACATATTTCTCAATCTTTCTATTATTTTTTCCCTAATACACTCCTCAATTCTTATCAATGTATTTTTTTAAACGACGCACAGATATTTAGGTCACTAGCGAGATCGATTTTTTTTTTAAATAAAAATATTTTCATGATTTATCCCGTTGAGTTTTGAGGCCCTCAATTCGCCCATTCTCCATTACGGTCCATTTGCAAAAAATTTCAAGGGTGACAATTGAAATGGAAACGGTTACAATTGAAATAAATAGGGTGACAATTGAGTTATAAATCGTTACATTTGTTTCGGAAATTGTTTCAACTGATTTGGAAAGGGTTACATTTGAATTGGAAAGGGTTACATTTGAATTGGAAAGGGTGACATTTGATTTGGAAAGGATGACATTTGATTTGGAAAAGGTTACAGTTGACTTGGAAAAGGTTCAAATAGACTTGGAAATGCTATATATTTCTCTGGAAAGCGGCAGGCGTGACTATAAAACCTCAATTTTTCTAAATGTTCACTACTTAAAAAAATAAGAATACCAGCTAAGTGTCAAGTAATCTAGACGGCGTACAGAGTAAATTTCATTGATTAGAAAGAAAGGTTGTAAAGACTGACAAAATAATGTGCCAAACTTCAACTGGTTTATTGTTTTATTGCAGAGACAGTTCTCGACGGAATACTCGCCTGACAACTTGTGTATCTCTATCTTTTTCAAGTTTCACTGAAAATAATTATTCCTCGTTCCCTTAAGTTGTAAAATTAAACGAAAGCGTGGCATTAGTTTGCTACGATTTCGTGAAGTCGGATTGAGCTTCTAAAAGGTATTAGTCAATATAGAATTGATGTGGTTAATACTCCGTCTAGATTCAAATGAAACAAACAATTTTACTTGTTGACGAAGGAGGTCTTGGATTTACGGTAAAATTTGTTAATATTTGTAAAACAGTTGAGAATTCGTGGTAAGTATCCTCATATTCATATTAATACGGTAAACGTGTAAATTTGGATAGGACTATCTCACTTGGAGAAAAGTTTACTTGAAATTCCAGAATTGCTGAATTTATTACCATTTTTCCTCCAGATTTTTAATATTATACTGCTTTTGTTATTATTCAACGGTATTACTACAATCATCGCTGACTTGATGTTTTGTTGGCAAGTTTGATTTCTTTTGTGTCCACACTCTTCCTGCATTAGCTCTTTTTCTGTCACGAGATCAAGCTGCTCCATTATTTTTTAATCTTCCTCTGTTATGATGCTTTGGATTATATAATTAGACATTAAAAATAAATAAAGAGATAGAACTGTTTTTATGATTGCATTAACTTTTTTTATTGCAATACCGCATTCTTGTGGAAGAAGGTACAAGAAAACGAGAAACTTAGGAAGTGATTTATTTCCACTTAGTGTGCATTTAGGCCATTTTAGTGCCAAAAATCTAGCTTTTCTTGTTATTGCTTTACAATACAGCAGATGTTTAATATTGCTTAATCGTTAACATTACAGAAAATATAGCAATACCTCTCCGAGACATTTTTTTTTTAATATGTAGTTACTTCTGAAGGTTTTGTTAATTTACTTGTATTGAAGATGAAATATTGGGCGTATCAATTCTAAGCTTTCCATAGAACACCAGATATTAACAACCTACAGAATCGCGCTATGATGAAGCAGTTCCTGCTAGACGAATTTTTTGTCGTATGCTGCCATTTCTAATTCAGTTCCTCTTAGGAGAATACTGTATCACTGTTCTTGAACGTTGATCCTTCACTGTTCCCACAACGTTCTTCGGGAACCCTACCTTTACAAACGGAACAAAACCACAGCTTTGTAAAAAACCTATTCTGTGTGGTCCTCTATTATTGTATCAGTAGTTACACGCGACTGACAGCTGAGATTCAGGTAAAGAAGAAATCTACTCTGAGGGCTTCACAAACGAGATGTTCAGCTGAATTCCTCTGTAATGGGCTTTTCTTTTTCTTTTTTAATTTAATCATCTGAATTAATGTAGAAGATTCAATTAATAAATATTCATCAATTGTATTTAAATTGGTTCCTTGTAACGGAACTGTATAAATTTACTCTATCTGTTGAGAAAGATATTATTTGAAGATAAGTGAAATCAGGATTGGGCGTTCACAAAAAATCTATTACCTAAACATAAAGTGTAAATGTACACCTGAGGAGCGTAAGGTTTGCTTTTGATAAACGACATAAGCTTTATAGCGTTCGAAAGTAATTACTAAAAGGAGGTATTCACTCATTCATTTGTTGGTATTCATTAAGAACTAAACGCATTTGGATTCGTAGTATTTCCTTGGCGAACATTATAGTAACCTTACGATACACTTAGAGGTTAGTAAACAAGCCTAGGAAGGATATTTATAACCAGGTCTTATAAAGTAGATATATTTGAGAAATTTCTATCTACTCAGAGGTTTGACACTCGAGATAAGCGTGAGAGAGGAATGAACTGTCAGTTTGTTTCCCTTAGCCAGGGGCCCTTCTTCTTCGAAAATAAACACTCCAGATTTTAACTGCCAGGCGGGGCTAATAGACTTCTCGCAAGGATCTTTATCCACTGAAAGAATTCTAGAAGAATATATTTACTTATTTCATGGTCTTTATTCTAGTAATTTTAGGGAAACACATATTTACATGGAGCGATTAGCAAAACAAAAGACAATCCTCGACATCTGGTAACATAACAGACACTTTCTCTTAGGGCAGACTAAATATGCTTCGCTTTGAAGCATATTTTGCTAAGGGGATTTGTAGGTCAAACCACGTATCTTTAATTTTTCTGAAAAATATTTAAAAAACTATGAAGAGGTTTGAACAAGCTACCGGGCTTCATACAAAACAATATCGAAAATTCTAGCCACAGCAAGAGAATTCGATCGGTGGCATATTGTTTTATTTTATTATATTTTAGTTCCCCACTATAAATTCATCACTTGTTGAGTGTACAGTTTTCGTTAATTGTCAGCTAATACTCCCTACCATCATGTTGTATCTTTTAGTCTTGACTTAGGGTGGACCTACATTGGTCCCGATCCGATCCGATAGCCACCGATTGTCGGAAGAAAAAAAAACTCAAGCATCTCAATGGAGGTGCCTACATTGGTCCCGAACCGACCCGATCAGATCTGATCCCATGACCACCGATTCTCGCCCGTTCAAACTTGTTTGTTTTTAGACCGATTTTGCACGACCGACGAAAAATGGCGCCAAACGACATCCAATGTTTAGAACCTTCCAATGCTTAGCTGCCTTTCTTATAAATAATTTTAAAATATGAATACTAATACTTCTCTTATCTTAGTGTAACAGTTAAAAATTAGCTCAATCCCTCAATCGCCCTCTCAAATCCTCCTTTATATGTACCTCTATCAAGGTAATCGAAGGTTCTATGCTTATTAAGGGGTATTTCATAAATTAATCACTCATTTTACTTCACTACGAGTTCATTACTGACGAGCTGTGTCTAGATCGGATCAACTCGGCTCGGGCCAATGTAGTCACTCACATCGGCGGTTGCCGGCCGTTGTTGTTCAAAAGATATCGGATTGGATCGGATCGGAGAAATACGGGTCCTATGTAGGTGCAGCCTTGGCTGGGGCCAGTTAGCCCAATGGTCTGATTGTCATTCTTAAAAGATTTAATTAAGTTAGGATAATTACAGTTTGAAGCTACAGCTAATTACCAAATGCATTTTCCGAACAAAACCTTTGTTTACGACACTTTAGGGGAGTTATTTCTTCCAGACCTTTTTCTATACTGTTCTTTAATCTCCAGATCGGTTCGATATCTTTAGAGCGAAAGCCTAGAGCCCTTTGTAAACAGTGCCTTACCTTGCCGTGGCATGCTTCAACTCGTAGCACGATCTATACCACTTAGGATAATCAAACCATCACTCAAACACCCTTCTCTCTCTCTCTCTCTCTCTCTCTCTCTCTCTCTCTCTCTCTCTCTCTCTCTCTCTCTCTCTCTCTCTCTCTCTCTCTCACTCTCTCTCACTCTCTCTCTCTCACACTCTCTCTCTCTCTCTTACACACACTCTCTTTCTCTCTCAAGGTTTCTCTTAATCTACATAGATCTTGAAGTCCCAGGCACGCCCTACATCTCAGCGCAATGACAACACACACCAAGGGCCAACGAGGGTGACAAGCGAACCTGCACTGATAATACTACAATCTGTAGGCTGTGGTCATGAAATTGTGGGGAGTCACTAATATCTAACGTAACAAATCGATCAATGACTATATTTGTAAATGATCTCTCAGTTTTTACTGATTGGCTTGCACTGACATCCATTTGAATTTTACTCCTTGCGCGCTAGGATGTTTGTCTTCCGATAATTGATGTATTTCAAAATAAAACCTTATACACATCTGCATAAATAAAATAAAAAAAAATTGTCTGTGCATTCCATAAAATTCATCAAATTCATGTCATCTTTCCTTTTCGTCAAAAGCATCAAATCCACCGGTAAAACATCTTCTGTATGTGTCGCTAATGGCATAACATTGAAATATTAACTGTATTTCCAAGTACCCTTGACTTTAAATTATTTATATTTCCAAGTAACCAAATGCTTTAAATGACAACAAAATATCGGATAGAACCAAGGTTACGGATCCTTGAGTTATTTAAATGACAAAGTGATTTATGAGCTCTTGGCAAGACACGCACCTTACTTCGAATCCTTTCCCATAGTAATCAACCACGCCTCCAACCAGTTTCATGTTTTAAGAATTACCAGAGTGCAAGTGAAGGTCATATTTCACTGTACAAATTCATTAGAGGAAGTATTGAGGCAAAAATAATTATTCTGTCAATTTTAGTCAGTACTTTATTAGATTTTTCTAACCAAGGTTTATTGTGATTCTTGTTAGCCCTATCGAGACGGCCGGTGTCCTATGTCGGAGGGAACCTGGTGACGGGACCCTCCAGATACCTGCCTGTCCCTCCTGACGGCTACTAGCTAGCTACCTTCCACAGGCGCTGGACAATTGTCTTCTTTTTATTTATTTTTTAGATTTGTGTTCTCGTATTAGTAATATTTATAGTCTTTAATCAGTGCAGAAACCTTTTCACGTAACACCTTTGTACTACTGAAAGAAAACTTTAAAAAATTACATTGTTTACGCTTCGGAAAAAGCCTATCGTCTTCGTCGAAATCCTAGAATGCTCTTCAATATTACTTACTGGAGCTGAGGAAGGACTGGGCTGCGATGTTTCATCTTCCGAGAAGTCTCAAACAGGTCTACTAAGAAATATGACTAATATTCTAAAAGAACTAGAGAAGCCCGCCGTCCTTATTTATTTTTAATCTTTTGAAAATACAACAAATACAGATTTATACAAAAATAAAAACTTATACAACTAAACAAAAGAAGCGACCGTCCTAATACGATATAGGGTGAGGTGGCTTCTACAGAAGCCGTCAGTCAGTCACGGCTTTCTGCTGGCTGCTGGAGAAGCCCACCGTCAGCCAGTCACGGCTTTGTGCTGGCTGCTGGAGAAATCAACCGTCCAGAAAGGGTTAAACCAAAGCTCCCGAAATATTTCTGACATTATTCAGACCTCGGCACAGTGAGGGTTTGAAGCGGAACTTCGATTTCATTTATTATTTGATAAATTCCATGACAAAAACAAATTTTAATAACACATCACTCAATGACTCTTTCATGATCGTTATTTATAAAATTACGAAAACAAATGAGGTGCTTCCGACCAGAAGGGCGAACTCGACAGTTGATGTTCTCCTTTTTATTTTATCGTTCGTACCGTTTATTAAGAGCTTACAGTATCGTACGTACACTTTGTATAATAAGAGAAATCCATATAGGAAAAACCTAATGGTTCAGCTTAAGCGATAGCTGCGCGGACCAGAACTCGTTCATTTTTCTCTACAATTACACTTGGCGAGTTCTGGTCGGGAACGCCTCAAATAATGTCCACTATTTTCTTATAAGATGACATGGATAATTATACAGAAGATAAATAAATTTTGTTAGGAATTGTTAAAAAAAATACTTAACTTTAAAGAAAACACCAAGTGACGGAGGAGCATCGACTTTGTATGAGAATTTTTATATTGTTTCTAGTTTAAAAATATTATTCGATTTTTTTCTACAACAAAAATCGCCATCCTTCCAAGCCAATATATTTTAAATTCACTCTCCGTCTTTCTTTCAAGCCCTCAATATCATCGCAATGACAACACATATACGCTCTTTGCTAAAGAGCATAAGAGGCGAAAGTGCACTCACTTGAAACAGTAAACACTGATACAAAAATTTAACTCTTTCCATTCATACATAATTTGTGCTATTTTAATTCTTGATGATTCCAAACTCCGTAGAAGTTTGTTGTGAGAAGCAAGACTTCTCAAATAAGTTCTAACCATATTATTATAATAAGAGATTGTCTTCCATTGTTATAATGTTATCTGATATAGAGTAAATCAGACGCGTGGAATAAAAATTACAAATGCCATGACGCAAGAGCGGCCTAAGTAAGTGAAGCACATCTGCCATCTCGCGGCTAATAGAGCAATTACACAGATACTCAGAATGGCCGCTCCTCGACATGTCTATTATCTATTTTAGCCATCGATCAATCAATAATTACCGGTTAATTTTCCTGACATCCTTACTCAAGACCATGACGGCATGGGCTCCCTACAATCTTCCTTCATACACCAATAGATATCAAGCTCTTAGAACATTTAGAAACTCACTCTTTTATAATAGATTTTTTCACCATCTTCCAGTGGGCGGATTCTGCTGGTTAACGAACTTGACCTTTCAAATTGGACGACAGATATTTGTACCAAATTTCGTCAAAATCGGACCTTTTTTGAGCTTGCCAGAGAGCGAACAGACAAGCATATATATATTTGAATCACCTATATTTTCTTGATCTATGGGGTCTGAAACGAGAAAGTTTCTAGTCGGCAATTCCGAATTGCGTCGTGAGGTCAACCTCATAAGCGGGTTCTCCCTATGGAGCTAGGGAGGAACCGCGCTAAAAAGTAAGGTATGAGCCCTGTTCTGCCTGGAAAAGGGTGGTACCCTGTAGAAACCCCGTCCCAAGTATCTGTGTTATGTATAAGATATAAATATTTCTTTTCCAACTGAGGACTGTGCTCTCTTTAAGCAGGTCCAATGAGACAGGCGTTTTAGCGCGGTTACTCCCTATCTCCATAGGGAGAACCCGCTTATGAGGTTGACCTCATGACGCAATCCAGAAGTGCCGACTAGAAACTTTCACGTTTCAGACCCTATAGATCACGAAAATATAGGTGGCCAAAATTTGTATATATATATGTATATATTTATATATATGCTTGTCTGTTCGCGCTCTAGCAAGCTCAAAAATGGTCCGATTTTAACGAAATTTGGCACAAAAATGTATCGTCTAATTTGAAAGGTCAAGTTCGATAACCAGCAGAATCCGCCCACTAGAAGATAGTGTTTGGGGCGAAATTCGCGCTAAAAAAATCGTAACGCTTACGTTTTTGAGTTTATATGGTTGCAGGTACATGCTTTATAGGTTTCTTAACAAAAGAAAACGAATGAAACCATTTATAAGGCGATATCTGTAACCGTTCCTGAGAAAAGTGGAATACATGTTTTTGTAAGTCATTATATTTTTGTGACTACTTAGAATCGCGGGATTGAATTGAAATATTTTCTACAACTTGGAAATTAATCCCAACTAAGATGTTTAAGTTTTGGTTATATTTGGAGTTAAGGATGTATGCGAAAAAAATTATTATATTAATAGACATGAAAAGTTTTCGGATCTTCATACATTTTTCGTAAATATCTCGATAACGGTTGGGAAATCGTGGTAAGTGGAAGGTGACCATTCGAATGCTTACTAAATTCTCTACAAAAAAGTTTCTGAAGCAATAGTCGATGGGGCAACGTCAATCAGAGATATAAGCGCTTAAAACTTAAAAAGTGTTTGTTTTGTTGTTTTGAAAGGGGTTTATTGGTTTGAGGGGGGCTCTTTGTTTATCTCACAGATTATAACAGTAAAAGGAATTTGCTAGTAAAACAAGATACTTAAAATGACAACGAATTTTTGGTTGTTTAGAATAGAGCATTCTCAGCGGTAGTCGAAGAGTAAGTACGTTTTCAGTACATAATTGTATAGACTTATACAGATTAAGAATTATCCGTTTCTGTGTAAGTTGGCTACTGTCATTTTCCTGTGATTTGTGATGCTAATCTATTCCATTTCTTCCAGATGTATGTAACCGCGCTAAGATGACGCAGTTCCTGCGAGTCGGACTTTTTTTATTTATTTTTGTCTTATGGACTAATGATCCTTAGTTATTATAAATTTTTAACATATTATTATTTAACATTACTAAAAATCATTATTACAGAGAACGTTTTTTTCTTTTTTGGTTGTTTTTAAGGAGTTGGCATAATTAACGCAAAGGAGAATAGTTTGCTGACTTGCTTCTTACTTAATTCTTATTATCAGCTGTAGAGCTTTTTTTTTTTTTTTTTTTTTAACGGCGCATCAACTATTTGGCTATTAGCGCCTGTAGAGCTTATTATACTGTATTCAATTCTAATTGAAAGCTAAAAGGACTTAAGATGTTGACGGTAAGCAGATCACATTGCCTTATAAAATGCCTCGCATAACAGCATAGATATGGAACAGACGCAAAGAAACTAAGTGCTTACTCAACCAGCCATATGGAACTGCATGTGCATTCGGTCATGGAAGCATTAAGATAAGATTTGCGGCAGTCTATTTATACTCCAACTCAATAACAGTTTATATAGGTATGTATTATTTATTTATTTAGTTTTCTTCTTATTTTTTTTTTTTTTAATTTATCGAACCAGAATAGTGGAATATATTAAAAAATTATCACATTTGCATGTTGTGGTGCCTCAGTGTTTGGAAATTCTATGCCATAGAGGCTGAATTGAATCCACCTGGGATCCACCTTTTTAGCTTCCTTCAGCGAATGACTAGCTCAAAAGGTTTCCTGCTTGAAACTTTACTTTTAGAAAGGATGTCGAGAGTGTCAAGGCTTTAAGAGTCTATATCTAGGATTATAGGTTTAATTCCCTTCTCTCCAGGTTACAAAATTATGCTAACCTCTAAATATTCCATCCACCCAAGAGAGACGAATGACCAATAGATAGCTCAACATTATTTTGAGCTCGCTGAGAAATGACATCACGAATTTTGTGTAGAGCTTATTGTTAATTCAAGTAACATCTCATTTATTCCTTATAAATAATGACCAAACAGAAATATTAGTCGTGCCATTTTTATTATTTCATATTCAAATTAATTCAGCTAAGCGAGATATGAACCCCACTGAGCACAGAAAAACGCCAACCTATATGTTTTCACTAAAAATACACTCAGAATAAATGAACAACAGGAAAAATAACTTTAGTTCTTTTTTTCGTT
Organism: Gonocerus acuteangulatus; assembly: GCA_946811695.1. Lineage (NCBI taxonomy): Eukaryota > Metazoa > Arthropoda > Insecta > Hemiptera > Coreidae > Gonocerus > Gonocerus acuteangulatus. The sequence goes on along the minus strand of OX328126.1, from coordinate 75,437,526 downwards.
TTGTTTATATTTAAAATATGAGAAACAGATTTCGAAACGTTTTCGCTGAAATTAATAATTTATTTATTAAGAGTTTCACAACCTTTGGTGATTTACATATTTATATCCAGCTCATCCAAACAAGGTCACACCGCAGAACAATACATACAAAGTACAGTTACTGAATTAGAAAGGTGAAATAAATAAAATAATTGCATCAAGTTCTGGAATATTAGACCAATTTGCATGTAATCAAAACTCATTGACCAGCCTTTCCTCAATGTATGGCGGGTTTTGCAAGGATTATTTGCACGGGGTTTTAGCGAAATCGCTCTCCTTCCACTTCAATGTGAAAAGTCAGACTCCGGTAAAGGAACTTAGCGCGTTTCCGTTCCTATAACTAGTGCCATTTGAAGAATTCAGAAAAGAGACAGCTGATGATACGTGAAAAATGTAAATACATATAAAAATGTAAAAGGAAACCTGAATCATAGGCGCCTTAACGCGGAAATGGCTCCATTTATGCACGGATTTATCCGACTGAGATAGCCCTTTATAAATTCGCATAAGAACCGAATTTTTTGAAAATTTAATAAGTTTTCGAATAGATAATTTAAATTTACGAAGACCTCCGAACCGTTTTCGAAATATACTAGAATATTTCCAAAAATCCCAGGAAAAATCTAGTTTCTTTCGCTTTGCTTGACAACTGTTACAGGTATATCCTTGGAAATTTTGGTTTCAATAGATTAACCACGTCCAATTACGTGTAATAAGAATCCTAGTAACGCAAAATGTTCCGAAGAAATGATTCTACTAGTTAGTTTAAAATAATAAAAAAGTATTTTTGAACCGAATTATATTTAAATCGGTCCATTTTTGAGCCAGCTAAAGAGCGAATATACAAATATACTTATAATAAATTTGAACCACCGTTACATTCGTGATCTATGCGTTCTGAAGCGTGACATTCTCTAGTCGGCACTTCCGAATTGCGTAATGAGGTCAACGTAATAAACGGAGTTCCTCCCTATGGAGGGAGGGAGCAAACGCGGAAACAATATAAAATACTAGCTGTTACCCAGTGTGCCATGCTACACCTACTTTCTGCCTGTGACTCTCCCCGTATGAAGATCTACCTGTATACACAGTTACGTCAAAATCGGCCAAATGGTGTGAATTTGATATCTGTCTATAAATTCGAGAAACAGCCAACAGAGGTAAGCACCACAGCAATTCATATTACAGCCGACAGAGGCACCGCAGCCTGCGAGTAGATAGATCTTATCAAAGAAAGGCCAGCGCTCCTTCGTTAGACAGTGACTGTTGATATAAAATTGAAATAAACTGCATTACATAATTATATAATTATGTAAAGTCATCAATGAGTTCGAGTTATTCTAATTATCAAGAACATCAACCAATAAATTTGAGACATTATTCAAAATGGCCGTCAGAATCTGAATGGTTCAGTTTAGCCAATTTTTCTTGAACAAAAGTTTTGACCTTTTGACCAAATTTTGAAATTTGACTATTTTGAGCTAGCCTAGGAGATTTCCCGTATCAAGATCTTCCTGTGTGCCAAGTTTGGCAAAAATCGGTCGAACGGTGTACATTTGTATAAGGAACAAACAGACAGACACGTGATTTATATATATATATATATATATATATATATATATATATATATATATATATATACATATAGATTATTATTGCTTTATAAAGCAGATATATTCTAAATTTTTCTGGTCAGGATTCAACACATTGTTCCTACTATAGTCAATCACAGTAGTTCGCTTATCGCACTAGTATTTCTAAAGAACCACAACTAACAATCAAACTTAGCTTAAAATGTGTCACTCTTGCCTATGTATGGGGAATAGCATTAAGACAGGAAGAGGGCACGCAAGTGCCCTCTGGTGTACAAGCTCTGAATCTAGGTTTATACAGTTTTAATGGTTGATAAAGAGATATTTAACGATGTCTTTCATAGACTTAACTGAAGAACACTGATTTTTGAGTTGCGTCGCTTTAGAAATACTAGTACGATATGATCCTTAGGAAGTTAAGTAGTAATAAATTTGTTTGGTTTTCTCAAAGTAATTATCTGCTTGTCTTAACCACCCGATCTATAGATGAAGGCGTCACGCACAATCCTAATGGAACAAACAACAAAAAACACAACG